>LZPO01017312.1:340749-377916 GCA_001675575.1 Neotoma lepida
GGGCACTAACAACAAACTTAGGTCTCTCCCTAAGTTTCTTCTTAGAACAAAGAGTCCTGCTGCTTGGACCCCAGTTGGACCAGCTTCTGTGCACATGCATGCGGAGGTCCAAGGTTGATATTGGAATCATCCTCCCTCTCTTTTCCACCTTATTCATTGAGATAAAGTCTCTCATCAAACCCAGAGGTTGCCAATATGGCTAGTCTTGCTCTGAGGATCCCATCTCCACCTTCCAAAGCTGAAATATAAAGGCAGACCACCACTCCTACCCAGGATTTATGTGAGTTCTGGGGAACCAAACTCCAATCCTTATACTTGCCTGTGGGACAAGTACTTTAATCACTGAGCCATTTCCACAGCCCCCAATAATGAAACTTTAAGATCAGTTTTATATATAACCTAGAGTAGAATACAGGGAAAATCATTAAAGCTGTTTTTCTTAGGAAAATATTGCTTACTAAGACTGCCTGGCTTAAAACTGGTAGAGCAAATGAGCTGTATACCATGCACAGACANAATGCCATGCCGTCTTTCAGGAAGAGCCAGAAGCAACCCTGTCCAGGAAGGAAACCAGAACAGAGATGAGTTCCCAGGCACAAATGTCCCAGGAGGAAGGGGACAAGGGTCTGAAGGCAGTAGAGGATCTGGTTTCAGATTTTAACAGGATGTGTCCAACTACTTATTGGTCAGAACTTTTAGAAAGAGTGCTGGCTGGACCGGGGGACTCTTCCTAACAATGAAAATGCCTGACACTGGTCCTGGCCACCCCTTGAGTCATTGTTGTGGTGGACGGTCAGACACTATACTCTAAAGTCTGAGTTCATGGTTACTTGCATAAAATTAGGATCTGGCTACCCCTGAAAGAAAAAAGTGACTCAAGTGAGTCTCCCAGGAAATCTCAGAAACCAGATGAAAATGGCTTTTCCAACAAGCAACTGGAAAAAAAAATCACTTCATTCACAGGTCTCCAACTCTGGTTTTTATCCCTAGAGTCTTTTGAAGGGTAGAAGAGTATGTTCCCTCAAACAGGTCCCTTTGATATAGGATTACTGTGAGCTAAAGGCATTTGAAAACACACAAGTAGGAGCTGAGGATGTAGCTTGTCAGGTACAGTGTTTGTTCAGCTTGGCATCCCAGCACTGAAACACACACATGCACGCGCACACACTTACACACACACACACTTCAGTACCTGTATGCACAGTTAAAAAAAAAAAAAAACCTGTCCAAGGACTGGCAACATGGCACAGCGGGTAATGGCACTTGAAATCTAATAATGGAAGCATGATGACCTGAACTCCATCCCCAGAATCCACATAAAGGTGGAAGAAGAGAACCAACCACACAATGATGTCTTCTGACCTCCACATATACCTACCATGAGCGCACCCACACAGGGGGAACGGGAATGGGGGCAGGGAGAGGGAGAGAGAGAGAATTACTACGTGAAGTGTGTGATCTGAGAGTTAATATTAGTAATTTAAAAAGGAATGAAAGAGCAGGCGATAGGGGCACATGTCTTTAATCCCAGCTCTCAGGAGGCAGAGGCAGGTGAATCTCTATGTTGATATTTTATCTGTGTCCCCCAATAAAATTTATCTGAGGATCAGAGGAAAACGGTCAGGCAGCTGCTAGTAGTAAAAACAAAAGTCATGCAAGTTAGCACACACCCTTAATCCGTCTGGTTCTCTGTGAGTCCAACTTGGACTCACAGAGAACAAGCTGGAGGGCGATGATGGCACATGCCTTTAATCCCAGCATCAGCCATAGAGTTCTGGAGGTCTGTGCAGACAGACAGGAAGTGAGGTAGCTTGGTGGAGAGAGGAAATGAGTTAGCAGAATGGACAGGCATAAAAAGCCTGCTTAGANAGGAAGTCGCTTTCTCTTCACTTCGCTCTCTTTGGAAGCACCAGCAGCGTTGGTGAGGTGAGGCTAGCTGGTAGCTTTTCCTAATTCCTCTGATCTCTGTCAGATTTTTCACCCCTATTTCTTGCTCCGTGTGTTTATTAATAAGACCGTTTAGAAATTCGTCATACAAATCTCTGTGAGTTAGAGGCCAGCCTGGTCTACAGAGTGAGCTCCAGGACAGCTAAGGCTACACAGAGAAACCCTGTTTCAAAAAACCAAATAAATAAATTAGTAAATAAATAATAAAGAATGAAAGACTCTGTGTTTGCATTGCCAGCTAAGGAGGGAAAGCAGGACATTTGGCAAATTGTAACAACCAAAACTGACGGAGCTACTGGGTTCATTATTACTTATTCTCACTGTGGAAAGACAGATGAATCTGTCTATGTTTCTGGCATGGTGTGCTCATAATGCCTACAAAGATGGTGCATGATTTCCTAAAGACATCTCAAAGAAGGGTGTTAAAAACAACACATGAACTATTTTCACTTAGGGCCAGAATGTTTGTTGCTCAATTTAACTGTGTTAACACTCCTCTCTCATCCTTAAATGTACTTCATAAAGCCACCTTTCAATTTCATTTACAAAGGAAATTACATTTTTACATTTATTTATGTGGGTTATGTGGTATGTGCGCCACATATGTGGAGTCCAGAGGACAGCTTGCAGAGGACCATTTTCTCCTTCTATGGGTCCCAGGGATCAAACTTGAGTCTCTGGATTTGACAGCAAGCACTTTTACCCAATGAGCTATCTTGAAATTCTTTAAGAGAAATAAGTAAGCCAGTTTATATACTTTTATTTTTTTTTTTAAACTTTACTCAAATGTTAAGCTTTGCTTCATCTCTAAACTGTGTTGTAATTAGACACTTTGAACAATTTAACTTAGAAAGCCTCAAGGTCAGACATACAGCCACTGTAAAAATACTTGAGTGTGATTCTCTCTCAAGAAGCTCACATCCATATTTTGGGAGGGTGTACTCTCCTTTATCTACATGTCTCTTTGTCTAGAGCACTGGTTCTCAAACCTCCCTAATGCTGTGAACCTTTAATACAGTTCCTCATGTTGTAGTGACCCCCAACCACAAAATTATTTTTGCTGCTACTTCATAACTATAATTTTGCTACTGTTATGAATCATAATGTGACTATCTTATATGCAGGATATTTGATATGCAACCCCTGTGCAAGGGTCATTCAACCTCAAAGGGGTTACAACCCACAGGTTGAGAACCACTGATCTAAAGATTTATTATTTTAATTATGTGTGTGGGTATATATGGATGTGTGAGTGTATGTGGCCTTGGGTCAGAAAAGGATGTTGGTGGGATCCCCTGGAGCTGGAGTTANAGGAAGTTGTAAGCCACTTAATGTGCATTCTAGGAACCAAACCTGGGTCCTCTGTAAGAGCAAGAAACACTCAAAACTGCTAAGCCATCTCTCCAGTCTAATGTCTCTCTGTCTAAAAATTAAATAAGCTGCTAGCTTTGCTTCACCCTGACTTGTGCTTTCTGTTCAAAGATACCTTATCTAATATATAGTATTGATTTGGTAGCATTGAACCACATGTAAACACTATCTGAAATCATTTACATTATGGTTTAGAACACGCAAAACTACTAAATGGGAGCCAGTAGGATGGCTCATCGTGGTAAAGTGCTTGCTGCCTAAGCCTGATGTGATGGCTATTCTTGATTGTCGTCTTGACATATCTAGAATTAACTAAAACTCAAATGGCTGGGCACACCTGTGAGAGATTTTTTATTAATTAAATCAATTGAAGTGGAAAGACCCACTTCTAATCCAGATCTTTGAGGTAGGAAGATCCACCTTTAATCCAGATCTTCTTCGGGTGGGAAGATACACCTTTAATCTGCCCCACCCTTTCTACTGGCAGCCTATAGAAAAGATATGGGAAAAGAAAGCATGCTCACTTTGCTGGCTTGCTCTCGCTAACAAGTGCATTCCTTCACTGGCATTAGAGCCTAGTGATTTGGGACTGAAGACCAGTTGAGACAGCTAGCCTCATGGACTGAACAACTACTGGATTCTTGGACCTTCTCTTGGTAGACTGCCATTGTTGGACTAGCTGGACCACAGCCTGTAAGCTACTCTAATAAATTCCCGTTCTAGATAGATAGATAGATAAGATGATAGATAGATAGATAGATAGATAGATAGATAGATAGATAGATAGAGATAGATAGATAGATAGATAGATAGATAGATAGATAGACAGATAGACAGACAGACAGATAGATGATAGACAGATGATAGATAGATGGATGACAGATGGATGATAGATGATAAAGATAGATAGATGATAGATATAGATAGATAGATAGATAGATAGATAGATAGATAGATAGATAGATGATAGATAGATAGATGATAGACAGATTCATTTTATCAGTTCTGTTCCTCTAGAGAATCCTGATTAATACACCTGACAGCCTGAATTTGATCCCCATAGGTCATATGATGGAAGGAGAGAAATGAATTCTGAAAGTTGTTCTTTGACCTCCAAGTGCATGCTGCAGTATGTGTGCTTCCAAACACATAAATAAATAATAAAACTATTAAATGGGGGCTGGAGAGATGACTCAATGGTTAAGAGCATGTACTGTTCTTCCAGAGGACCTGAGGTGGGTTCCCAGCACCCACATCAAGTGGCTCACAAATGCCTGTAACAACAGGTCCAAGGGATCCAATGCTTCTGGCCTCTGGCCCCCTTGAGCACCTGCACTCATATGCATATACACCTGCAGACATACACATACATATAATTAAAAGTAATTTTTTAAAATCTTAACTCTTAAATTATGTTAAAATAAAAAAATCAGAAGAGTGGTTGCCTGTGAATGGGCACTAACTTGGAACAGGCAAGAGGTAACTTTCTGAGGAACAGAATTATTCTGTCTTGTTGGGAGTGTGCAAGTGTCAAAACATACCAACCTACACATTGTGCTGCACGGAAACAAGGCACTTAAAAACCACAGTCACAAATTCCTAGACTCTCCTCTCATGGCGGATGGGTGTATGGGAGGCTATGACTGCTGAGAGTGGACACAGCATAACAGAAGTGAGCTGATACTAAGAAATCTCTACAGCTGGGCCAGAAAAGTGAGGGAACTGAAGNTATATGCTTGCCCTTGAGCATTCAATGCAGGCAAAGATCTCCCAAAGTACCATCTCCATTCCTCCTATTCCCACCTTTATTTCTTTGCTCTGTGGCTATGAACTTGGGCAGAGCTGTCTTTTACACCCAGCACACACCCACCTCCAGGCATGGGTCAGACAGAGAACTGCTGTCATGGACCACAAGCAGAAGAGGGGTTGCTGCCAGCTCCAGTCTATTCAGTTTCTCACACTAACCTCTGGCTGGCCAACAAGGGGCCTCTGTTAAACCCTGGCCACCTGAGAGCAAGCCCCAGCTCTGTCAGGCCAAGCCATAGACAACAGGCCTGCAGAAGCTNCCTGGAACAACAACTCCCAGCATGTGCCCCAACCTGGTTAACCTGCCACCTTCTCTCCCCACAGGCCTCTAGNGAGGCTTAAGCCTAGGCAAAGATACAGAGGCCCACAATAGGTCAGAGCATAGACAAGCAGACTGTTAGCCTGCAGCCTTTAGTGAGCCAATTCCCAAATCATCCTTTTTTCTAGACAGGAAGTGCTAGCATTGACATATCTGACACTGTGGGATGAGCAGTCTTAGGTGCTTTGCCTTCACTCGCTAAACAGAAGGGCACATTTAAAGAACCAGCAAGTTATCTCAGCTGTAATCACTACCTGCTCCATCCTGCTCTGTGCAGGCGGCAGCTTCAGACCCCCTATATCTTTTCCTAGGGAACTCCAAGGAAGCAGATGAACTTCTCCCATCCTTGCCTCAGGTGGGTGGCAATCCCAACTTCTTTAAGAATCTGTGTCTCTGAACACATCAGCTGGCATCATCTTTCAGATGCATAAGGTAACTAATGATGGTTTGGTACTTTTGAGAATACAGTAATGCATCTTAAATAACAAGGGGCCCATTCCCATATCTGCCATATTCTGTCCTGAATGCTTCCAAAAAAGTGAGAAAAGCCAGGTATGAGCTCACATTCTCAAACAGCCATACTTTAAAGAGTAAAACCAAGTGAAATTATTTTGAATAACATTTTGCTTAGCCTGTCATGTCCAAAAGTCTCATTTTAACATAGAATATATATATATGATTTGACAGCAGATTATATAGGCTAAATTGACCTAGAACTCTGGTATCTTCTGGCTTCTATCTCCAAATGGCTGGGATCACAGCTATGAGCCACCACACCCAGCTCATATAGAAATACTAATAACTTTCCTTTCTTCCTACCAAATCTTTAACATTTCATGCTCAAAGCACATCCTGGCTCAGACAAGCCACCTTGTGATGTGCTTACCAGCTACATATCCTCTGTCTCCCATGCTAGACAGCTCACTATACTAGCCAACTCAGTTTTCACTACAACCAGATGCTCATTTTACTTATGGGAAAACAGAGGCACAGAGCAGACAGATGTAAGGCCCACATGCTTATGAGACTCTGCATTCCTACAAACAGCTCCAAGCCTGACTTGGTGCAATAGGAATGTCTCCTCAGAGAGGACCACATGTGCCGGCCAGCACGTAGCTCTGCTTCATTCCAACCTCCATAGCTTGTCTCTGGGGCTCTTCAGGGCTCTCTAAGGGACCAGGAGAAAGCTACCCTACCCCACCCTGTGTGAGTGCCTAAGCTGCCTACAACTTCCTTGACTTTTTCCTTCTCTGTCCAGTTACCCCACATCTTGAGCCATTCTTTCCCCTACTCAGAGCAATCTTCAGAAATTACTTTCTNTCACACATCTATTTCTGGATAGCCAATGCATACACATAGTCTCAGGAACCTGGCCTGGACTGTTGGGAGGCTTTGGAGGTAATGGGAAGAGAACCTTAGGGTAGCATAGGGAGAGGGGGCTTCAACTGCTCTCCACTTCACCTCATCCTTGCCTCCCAGTTTCACTGTAGGACTATTGGCTAGTCCCCTAAGTCTCTCAGGAACACAATAGCTCACTACAAGATGTCAACCATCCAAAGAATACTCCAAGGAACTACAGAAGTTAAAAAGGTGGCTCCTGGTACTTCAGGGAAGTCTCACTCAGGCAGTGACCTGAACCTGGTCCAGAGCAGGACAAAATAAACACAGCACAAACCTCTAAGGGAATCCCACACCCTGTGTGATTTCATGGATATAAGCAAATTTGTCAGGGCACACATGTGTTTCACACCTTCCCTACCAGCCTGCTCCACTGTCCAGCTTCTCTGCAAGCAGAAGGGGAAAAACTCTCAAGCATGCCAACATACAAACTTGCTCCTCTTTTCTATATGAAGTATACACACACACACAGTGTCTAAAGTTTCTGTCCAAGTTAACCAACATGTACATACACACACACACACACACACACACACACACACACACACACACACACACACACACCATCTGAAGATTCTGCCTGAACCACTGTCATTCTCAGAGATGGGAATGTCCTGCTAGTGAATAGCAGGAATGTGAAGCTCACAGCCTAGGAAAAGATTAAAAAGCTATGTCATCCAGTCCCCATAAGATGAACAACCTTAGAGCAAAAACTGAAGCAAAATGCTCAAGCTCACACAGTCCAAAAGCAGCACACTTAGGTCCTGCTCCCCAAGCAGTTGGTTAATACCAGGGACAGCTCTGTCAGCAAACTTCCTGGGGCCAGCCACAGCTGCCCCTGAGGTCCAGCACTTTCTAAAATCACCATTGTACTGAGTCATCAGGAAGCATTGCTAACTGTGGTNGAAGGGAGAGCAGGACACACTTCAGCAGACTCAAAAACCTCAGGGTGTGGCCTGACCATCTTGTGAGCCAACATGGTCCCGCCCTGCCGAAAGAAAAGCCTGGAGACTGAAGAGAATGTAGAAGCTGCAGTTAAGGTCAGAAGGCAACAGAAGCAAATCTACTACTGACACTGTTTAAAATGGCCACCACCTGTTGTCCAACACAGGGCTGCTGTAATACAATCACCCCTGACTCAAGGTCTGCATGATGGGGGTGGGGAACTTGTCCACTAGGTCCTCCAATGACCTTGGTCATTATACCTCCCAAAATTTAAAAGACAAGCAGCATCATGGCAGGCTTCCAGAACTTTCTATGCATAACAGGCTCCTGATATGTTTTCTACAAACCTCCAATAACCAAGAGTAACCTATTCTCCCTCTCCTGAGACACAGAGATAAGTCACATAGAGTAGGAAAGATGAGGAAGGAAATTGACCAAGTCTACACTCATAGCTTATAAAACTTAAAAATAACACAGCTATAGATCTTAAAGTCATCTACTTAAAATGGTCAAGCAGGAAGTCTCCCACAACATGATTCTCAGATCCCATGTCCAGCTGGTTTCCCCATGAGGGATAAAATGAAAAAAACAAACTCTGGAGTAGATAAAAATAATCTCTGGCCAATACGCCTGCTTTGAAAATTTTGGTGATCTATTTCATCTAAGGGTAAAGCTTTCTGTTCAGCTTGCCAGATATACTCAGCATAGTTTCATCTAAGTTTGGTTCATGTCTCTCTGGACACTGCCTGGGGACAAGTATACAGAATGCTTCTAAAAGTGTGGGCGAGAACACTCCAGCTGTGCCTACAACATACTGGGAAGTCACATAAGAACTCCCAGTGGTGTGGCCTGCTCATCATGACCCACATGCTTGAGTGGAACATGAGCAGTCAGAGGCTGGCTTTTGGGTAGTCATGTTCCCTGCACTGGGGGCCCTATCACAGCACNGTAGGGAAGCACTCCTAGGGGGACAGGCTCCTGGGCAAAAGAGGACACGGATGCTGAGCAGGGCTGCAAGACAATGATCCAGCTGCTGTAGACAGTGTGNGTGCCAGAGAAGAAGGAGGCTCCTTGGTCAGGAACCCCTTGTACTTTCAGAAACACTGGATGGATGTCAAGTTCTGAAGCTCAGCATGGAAGCCTAGCAGAGTTCCTCGGTCAGCAGCTTAGACAGACCACTGAACTCCTGTGTACCTCACTTTCCCCATCTGTAAAAGGAGAGGTAATAGGGTTCTAGAAAGATTAAACAGTAATACATGTGGGATGCTGTTAAAAGTAACTTCCTGACAAATTGTACCCAACTATTAAGTGTGCTAACTGGTAAAAAGCCCAGTCCTCCCCAATCCCACCCTAAAGAGCATCCCTCCATTTCTTCAGCTCAAATCCACTGAGCCTACTTGATGTGAGGCACTGGGACAAAGAAGGAAAGACCAGTGCAGACAGTGTGAGGCCTCTGACCATTATCTTGTGTCAGATGATCAGGCTGAGGCCCAGCATTGTCTAGAATACTAAGGGTGTCCAGGGCCATAACAGTAAAAACAAGGACAGTAAGCACCACAAACTGGTGGCCCCAGCTGTTCCTGAACCAAGGATTATTCTTAAGGTAGACCCTGAATCCTTTCTGTTTATAATTATGTAATTAATGTGTAGACACACACACAAACACACATGCTGCACATTTGCTCATGTCACAGCATACATATGGATGTCCAAGGACAATTTATGGGAGTCAGTTCTCCATTTCAACTATGTAGGTCCCAGGGATTGAACTCAGTTCATTAGGCATGGCAGCAAGCATCTGTACCCACTAAGCCACCTCCCTGGCCCTCTAATGCACTTTTAATTGTGTTTTGTTTAATNTTTTTTTGAGACATTGTCTCATGATGTAGTCCAGGCTGGCTTTGAATTTAGAGTAATCCTCCTACAGAGTACTGGAATTATAGATATATAACACCTCCACTTCCTCTTTTTAATTATATGTTTTCCAGTCAGATGCCAGGTGTAGTGGCTCATTCCTTTAATCCAGTGGTTCTCAACCTGTGGGTTGCAACCCCCACAGGGGTCACATATCATATATTTACATTACAATTTATAACAGTAGCAACATTGCAGTTATGAAGTAGCAAACAAAATAATTTTATGGTTGGGAGTCACCACAACATGAGGAACTGTATTAAAGGGCCACAGCATGAGGAAGGTTGAGAATCATTGCTTTAATCCCAGCACTCCAGAGGCAGAGGTGGGTGGATCTCTGAATTCGAGGCCAGCCTGGTCTATATAGTGAGTTCCAGGACAGCCATAGCTATAGAGTGAGACCCTGTTACAAAAAAAGACCAAAATTAATTATGCTTTCCAGAATACACACAGTAAAAATGGCTACTACTTGTCATTGAAAATGGAACTAAAAACAAAGCTTTCACTAATTCTGTAGCAATTTGGAAAGGAGATGGGTCTAGGCAACCAGATCCAGATCTNTCCTGGTAGCTACCACTGTCCATAGTGACCAATGATGTTGCTCAGACCCTGTTGACTGACAAGCTAAAATCCACATGTTGATTATACCCAGTGCCACACCTTAAGCCTCTGGGCCTGACAAGACACTCAGATGCTATGCTGGCTCAGCAGAGACAGGGACTTGCCCAGCATCAACCCTTGGGCTACTGGTAACATTAAGCCCAGAACACCTGGCTTCCTGACTTCCAAGTGAGTCCTTTCTTCCACAGTTCTGTCTCTTAGGTAGCAGCAAGTAGGCAGCAAACAGAAAGGAACAAAATTTTCTAGGCGCTCTGGCAAGAATGGTCATGTCAAAACATCAGCTTCTTGCTCTGAAAGGTGGGATGGGGGCGTCTTTCCTGGTCACAAAGGAAAAGAGTAGGAACACACCCTCCCAAGGAGGGGAGGACCTCAGAGAGAAGGCATGATAGGACAGGCAACTGCTGGTGGGGGACTCAGGTCAGTCAGAGCTCTGTCTCCAGAAAATCAGGACACCCGGAGGGAAATCAGTAATCTGTTGGGAACAGCCAGAGCAGCGGGGAACATGAGTGAGGGTGGGATTCTCAAGCAAAGTAAACAAGGCCAAAGTACTGAAGGACCTTAGAGGAAGCACAAATTTTACCACAGGGGCCAGACCTGACTCTGGCTCCTGTGTCCTTCCCTATCAACTCAGCCAAGTGCAGAGAGCCCAGCAGGGACTGCCTCAGATGCCCAACGCATCTACAGACTGATTGAAGAAGGGGCATGCAGCTCTGAATGAAGCCTGGAGTTGCCTGGTTATGTGTCCTGACATCTCTGAAGGGAGATGCCATGAAAGAGCATGTGGGCGGGCAAGGGGCTGAAGCTTGGGTGAGAAATCACATCCTTGCAGAAGACACAGAGGGCCAAAATGCTGTCTGAGTCCTGACCAGTGACCACACAGAAGGCACCTCTGTCACTTCTACTTGTAAGAGCCTGCAATAGGGCTTTCTTTGTGCCAGTGTCACCAACCCCCGGCCATCCTCAGACCACTTCACTCAGCTGACCCATGGAACTTCCATTCACCCCCAAACACACCATTATATGTTTTACATATTTCCATGTCAAGACATTCTACCTCAAATCACNTTTTCTACTGCGAATTCCAGAGGACAGTAATGACAGCTCTGAATGTAAGGGCTCCAGAAGCTTCTGGGCTGATGCTATGCTCAGTAGTCATCTGGTGCTAAGAAGGATAGGCTGTGCTTGTTCTGTGGATCGTTGCCCTGTTCTAGAAATCTGGAGGTGCTCCTCTGTTGAAGATCTAGCCCATGTCATGTTCTTGCCTATTATTTTCACCCAAGCTGGAATTCAGCCCCTCACTCCATACCTGCCACAAAGTCAGATAAGATGTGCTTACAAGGTCATAAGACAGAGTGCCTGTGGTTCTAGCACTCAGGAGGTGGAGAAAGGAGGATCAGCAGTCCAAGGTCATCCTCAGCTACATAAAGAGTTCAAGGCTAGCCTGGGCTTCATAAGACCCTGTCTCAAAAAAGTAAAAGACAAGAAAAATATCATACAGAGGAACTGACAGGACAGCTGGTGCTAGCTTCTTATTTAGGCTGCTCAATTCACCTCCTACACAGCCACTAAAATGAAACCAGTGGGGCCTGCTGGGCCCAGGGAGGGACAGAACCATTCCCAGGGGAAATCACATTCTGTGTCCTGGTTCCTGAGCTAATACAGATTCTGGGTCAAGCACTGAAAAGCTGAAGACAGAGTCAGCCTCTCTGGGTCTCTGTAGGTGAGGAGGGGCCCATTCTCTACTAAGAGGGGAAGAAGATTCTACAACCTATTTTTTTTTTACCTTACCTTTAGTACCTCACTCAGGTACCTAACAGAGCGGGGCAGAGCATGCATTCTCCTGGGTAGATGAATAGAGGACATCTAAGTCAGAACTGGGAGACCAACTAGTCGAACCTCAGAAGAAAAACCAGTGGCTAGGGTGGTCTGTGGACAAGTCATTAAACCTTTTCACCACAGTTCCTTGTTTATGACAGGGGACAATGGTGACTGCACCACGACTGACTATGAAGATTAGCTGGCAATAGTGTATCCCAAGCACTTAACCCAATGCCTGGCCTTCAATGGACAGCAGCTATTATCAGAGCCAGGGTACCCAAGGTCACATGTTCTTTCCAGCACCAGAAGTGGGGCTGTGATAGTTGCTTCACTGAGCAGTGATTCAGATGCTAGTGTGAGACTGGCAGACAGTCGTCACCTGTCATCAGCCTCTAGGAGGACACTGCAACCAAGGTCACCTACTCCCAGAGCAGCCCACACACAGTGGCTGATCCCTGGGGGAAGTATGTGAAAGCCAAGTCAGGATGACATTGGACTTTGCTACCTCCTTATGGGGTCAGATGTGGATCCCAAGAGTACTACTTAGTGAGCACCNTCCAAAATAAAGTTTCAGAGTTAGCTTCCAAGAAAGTCAGGCTGGCTAAGATGGGTCTTGTTTGTGTCCCTTTTCCTTAGTAAGGGAGGAGAGGACCAGAATGAGGAGGAAAAGTTGGGGCCTACTAAACAAGTCCATGGCACCCTCTTCATCTCCTCATGAGCCGCTTCATGAGGACAGAAGCTATACTGTGAGAACATTCTCTCCCAAGAACAATGAGCATCAGGGAAGCTGGGAGCCCAAAAGCATCTCTGACATAGCATCAACAGCTTCTTTCACCATGGGAAATGAAGTAAATCAGGCAGAAAAAAATGAACATCACATACTGTCATTCAGACATAAAAGTTTAAGGGTTGATCTCAAAGAAGCAGAGAATAGACCAGTGTTACCAAAGCAGAACAGGGACTGGGTAGGGTAGAGAGAGGATAGGGCCAGGGCTGCACAGGAGGGACAGCTTCTCATGTCTGACATACAGGGGGATGGTGATGATAGCTGAGGACAAATGACTGAATATTTCCAGAGAACGAATAGAGGGGANTGTGAAACACAAAGAAATGATAAGGGTCTGAGGTATGGTGACGCCAAGCACCCTCACCTGCTCCCTGGACTTTTTTGCTGAAATGGCATGCTCATTACCTCATAAATATGCACAATCATTTGGGTGTCAAATCAAAATGAAAAACAGGAAGAGTGGAGAGAANCATGGCCTGTCTAGACACACAAAGGAGCCAGGTGTGGTAGCTGATATCCATAATCCCAGCACTCAGGAATCTGAGACAGGAAGGTAATTGTGAGCTACAATCTAAACTATAGAGTAAGACCTTGTCTCAAAAAACCAAAATAAATTAAAAACAACAACAACAAAAAGACACACACATATACACGAGGACATCCATGCAAAGTTCTAGAAGTACCCTTAGTGCTGAGCTAATAAATAACCAAAAACTAGGGCCAGAAAGATGGCTCAAAAGATATAGGTACTTGATGCTAAGCCTGCCCCCAAGACCCACATGGTAGATTGAGAGAATTGACTCCTGCAAGTTTTCATCTGACCTCCACACACACACCATGACACTCAGGTACCCAACTACCCCCTTCTCCATTAATACAATCTTAAAAACCATTAAATAATCAGAAACCAGACATCTTCAGAATCCAACAGCATTCACAGGCAGTGAAGGGGAGAGGCATAAGCTCTGCCCAGAGGCAGATGCCCAAGAGACACCTTCAGTTTGGCTCAGGAAGGTATCTAGGATAACAAACCAAACATCAGTCTTTTTTTGCTTCTAACTAAAGTGCTACTGACAGAGAATACTTCAGCCACTCTGGCAAAAGTGCTATGCCGTGAAATAACATTCTACCTGGAAGTAAAAGTTAACCATGAGCCAGGCAGTGGTGGCGCACGCCTTTAATCCCAGCACTCAGGAGGCAGAGGCAGGCGGATCTCTGTGAGTTCGAGGCCAGCCTGGGCCACCGAGTGAGTTCCAGGAAAGGCACCAAAGCTACACAGAGAAACCCNCACCGAGTGAGTTCCAGGAAAGGCACCAAAGCTACACAGAGAAACCCTGTCTCGAAAAACCAAAAAAAAAAAAGTTAACCATGATTTTAATATATACCAAATTTTGCAAATGCTCTGAGACCTAGGGAAGAGGAAAGGCTTAGACAACTGGTTTTATAGGCAAGGGAGGTGCAGCCTAGGAAAGCACATGGTCTGTTAAAATTTGCCTGCCAAATTAAAGGGAGGAATTTTTCTGCCACATGATCAGTCAAGAGAAATTAGAAAGAGACTCCACCATCAAAGCTGCCACAGGGCAGACTCTGCCTGGAATGAGCTCCACAAACTTGGGCCTCAGTCTTTTCCCTACAAAGGTACATAGTGGTCCTGTCATCTCTTGCCTCCATCAGGCTCTTGCCAAAATGAGCCACTTTATGACCCAATTCAAAACAAGTAATGTCACCCACAGGACAAGGCTTCATCCCTGCCCTCTACCTAGTATTTCTCTCCTTAGTACTTGATCANTTCCTTCTGCTTATACTGTATTGACTGTTGACCTACTGAGTATTNCCAAGGCCTAGCCCAGAGCACAACCCCAGACAGGTGATCAGTGGTTGGGGGCTGAATGAATAAACAGTATGAGTCAACATCATTGCTCTGGTGATGAACATAAACTAGCACCCCTGAATAAATAAAATGTTTTTGTTCCATGAGCTTTAAATCAAAAACTAATAAGTTTAAATTAAAAGACCCACAGCATCTCCATCTGAATATTATTTTTCAAGGCCACGCTTTGCAAACAAGATGGGGCAATTCACAGCAGGACAGTACTGTGTAACTTTAAAAAATAAACCAGAAGCTGGAGAGTTAGCTCAGCAGTTAAGAGCACTTGTTGCTCTTGCAGAGGACCATNGTTCAATTCTCAGCACCCACATGGAGACTCAAAACCATTTTAACTCCAATCTGATGCCCTCTTCTGACTTCTGCCAGCAACAGAAATGCATGTGGTGCACAGACATACATGCAGACAAAACACCCAAATACATAAAATAATAAAATAAATAAATCTAAGAAGAAATCAGTTAACAGCAACCATGACCTCTGAATGCTGAGTGTCCTCGGCACTAGTTCCTAGAGCTGTTTATGATGAGCAAACCCCAGCACTACCATGGACTGCATATATGCTCATGGCCCAGTTCCTTGGAACCTCCTGGGGCCTCAGGACAAACCTGTTCATTCAGAGAGTGGGAGAAAGCCAGCATCTTTCCCTCAAAGGCCTTCCCTGCTCCAGCACTCCTCTATCTGGAAAAGCTGCTACTTGGTAGGACTTGGACTATGGAGAAATCATGAGGCCAAAAATGAAGAGAGAAAAAATTAAAAAGATGAAAAAAGCCACAGACTCCTAAGCACGGGCTGTCTTTCCAAGCCACTCTCCCATGAGACAGGCAATTGTTCTCAACAGAGGACTACAGATACTTTCCTGCTGCCTCCAAACCCCATGCAGAGAAAAAAGTTGAAGCTAGCAATCTCAGAAGAGTCTTTAGAAGACAGAATGAAATCTGCCAAGTTTGAATAAAAGCTTCAAGAAGCATCTTCATCCTATTTCAAGCTACACTTGTGGGTATCACCTAGCTGCTGGCTGGTACCTTGGGCAAGGACTTAGTCAAGAGGCACCTGATAAAGTGGGCTCTAGTGTCTCTGCACAGCAGGGTCACCTGCTGCTGGCTGGTACCTGGGTGTGGACTGAGTCAAGAGGCACCAGGCACAGTGGCTCTAGTGACCCTGCAGAGTTCTTGTGCCCAAGGAGGAGCTATAGATTTCCATTTCTAACCAGCATCTTNGCAAAGGGATGATGCTGGTCCAGGTCTACCTGCAGAACCACCATACTTGAACAGCAGACAAGTACCAAAAGCCACGCATTCCACACACTCACACACATGGTGACTGTAAGTAGAATAACTACATATCTGGCCCTGGGAAAAACACTCCCATTCAAGTCCAGTCCAAGCCTTTCACTGCAAGAGGTTTAAAGTGGCACCTCAAACCCCTGAAACTCAAAGTCACAGCATTTCCTTTTTTTGAGAGTAGTTGTGAACAATCCCACCCTGCTTTACCCTGCACACATGGGTAACTCCCATATACGAGGGCTGTTTTCTGCCCACAGCTGCTTTCAAGTCTCTAAAAGAGCAGAAGCAGTTGAAAGGGGAAGAAAAAATAATAGCAGACCATTTCAAGACGAGCCATAGCATTCTGGTGGGGATCCCGTCACCCTACCACCGGCAATTCCACAGCATCTCACCTACCGAAGTAATCAGCTTTGGGATGAGCATCCATCTCTTGCTCCAAACGCTGGGTAAGCGCTTCTAATTTCAATTCCGCATTGGAGGGTCCAAGCTCAGAGCCTGGTGTGAGGGTCTGGCAGGGCAACCTCACCTTGGTGAGGGTGGGGCCTTCTGAAAGCACAGGTCCCAGGCTACTGTCGGTGGACCAGCTGGGAGGACCCTCTTTACAAGATAACTCAGATGGAGTGGACATCACCGGATGGACAAGGCTGGTGGGGCTGGCCTTGGGACCAGTGCCAGAGTCCATGCATCCAGGCTTAGGACCCAGCCCAGAGGTCATACCTGGCTGGGTACTGTCCTTGCCAGTTGTCGAGGATAATGGAGCAGAAACAGAGAGGTAAGACTTGGGCCCATCCTGGAGCCAAGTCTGAGCGTCCACAGTAGGTTTGAAGACCCTGCCTGAAGCCTCACATCCCAGACCTGAATCTCTTCTCAGACAAGCTCCTTGGCTAGCGCTGGTAGCGACCAGAGGTGCCGAAACAGNTGNGCTCCTGGGTTGAGCTGGGGCCCCATTCTCCAAGCCCAGAGAGGAAAAGCCGAGATTCACTCGCTGAGAGGAAGCAGTAGACCAAAGGCCTGTTGGCTTCACATTGCTATGACCACTAATGCCACCATCCTGGCCACTGATGCCACTCTCAAAAGACCTGCCAGAGCACATGGGGAGCTGTGGCTGGTAAGGGTGATGGTCCCCGCAAGCTCTGGGCAACGGGGAATCATTCCCTGGGCAACCAGGCCACCCACTCCTTACACTCATATTCATGCTGGGGGACACTTCTGGTTTATCACCCCACTGTGGGCTTGCCAAAGAGAAATTGTCATAATAGTCTCCATGAGTGAGACAGGAAGGGTCTTCACAGGGANCCAGACCTTGTAAAGCAGGCCTCTGGGAACCCACAGTCCCCTCCCTGGAACCACAGTTCTGACTGCCAGGCCTTGCACCATGGGCAGATGTCCTGGTCCTCTGCTCCTGAGACGGGTAGGAGGGCTGTACAGGCACAGTGGTGGTAGCTAATCCAGGTGCCACTGCTGGCGCAGCCAGAGGGGGCTTGGCGGCACCATCTGTGGCCAGCTTGCTGCTCACACCCTGACGGCTCCCACCGTTGACAGGGCTTCTGCCCGCCCTAGACAGGGCCTCCTCCTGTAAGAGCTGCTGCTGTTGTTGTTGCTGCTGCTGCTGCTGCTGCTGCTGCTGGAGGTGGATTTTGGCCATCTTGGTCGCAAACACCCTTCGAGTTTCCTCAAATTCAGGGTTGTTGCCGGCACCTTTGTCCACCCGGAAGAGTCCATCCTTGGAGGCCTCATACATGTTCAGGTCCTCAATGAACTTACTGGCCTCCAGGCCCAGGTCGTCGTATTTATCCATGTTGCAGATCAGTGTCCGGGGCCTAACTCCGGTACAAGGTGTGAATGGGGTGGGGTGATTTGGGTGCTAGCCGAGGTTCAGGTCCAGCCCAAGGCAGATAAGGACTCCCACCTGCCCCACAAGAAGGTCATGACTCCAAAACTTACAGTCCAACCAAAGTTGAGGCCTTCAGGCCAGCGGGGCTAAGTTTACTTCCAGACTTCTTTTCCCCTGGGGAGCGTCCACGTGGGGGCAGAGTAGCCTTCAGCTGTGCCCGGCCTGCTTTGAAAAGTTCTTTTTTCTAAGACATAAAACCAAAAACAGACGAAAGAAAACAAAGAATGTAAATAGAAAAAACAAACCCACATCCACGTCGGGCAACCGAACTTGCAAACCCACTGGGCGGCGGCTGGCCTGGGGCCGCCGGCGGCCGGGTCCAGCGGAGCTCACTGCAGCCGCGGCGTGCAGCCCATTGTCCGATGGCGGCGGCCGACCGCGGGACGCGGAAGTGAGCGCGCGGGTAGTCAATTCCCGGAGTTTGCTGGCCCACTGCACCCGCCCCGGGCCGCGCAGGGGCGCAGGCAGAGACGCGGAGGGCGGGACGGCGCGGGGCGTGGGCTCCCCCTGCAGGCCTGTGGTGCGTACGCCGAGCCTTGGCGTCCGGCGCTGGCCACCGAGAGGGACCCGCAGTTCGCACGGAGCTTTTGTACCGACGGTTTAGAGCTTGCCACCACCGCCGCCTGAGAGTCAGGGACGAGCTGAGCCTCCCTACCGTCCTCTCGCGTGTGTCCCACGGGCTCCACCCCTGGCAGCGCTGGAGGAGTATCCAGGGATGAGACAAGTGTGCTGGAGTTCGGTGTCCAGGCCCCTGGCTGCTAAAGGCCACCACTTCTCCAGAGAGTCCGACGCCAGGCTTGTCTCAGGAACACGACTGCAAACCTAGGATGTTGCTGTGGCGGGTCCCCTTTGACAGAGAGGCTGAGGCAGATAAGGACAAGAGTCCCAGAGTTCCGAATAATCAGCAAAGCGTAGAAGGAGGCCCAGGTCCTCTGAAAGAAAGAAAAAGGGGAGTAATTATTGCTAAAGTGATTCCTTTGAGCACACTTGTGTTGGACGTCTTACGTGTGCCCAGAGAGGCTTGTCGTCCATTTGGGGACTCTTGAATCCCAAGCTGATCCAGGGTCCCAGGTCTGTCTTTTCTGCTCCCCCTCCCCCCACCCCTATGGTCCAGGATACCCTACGCAGCTCCCAGCTGACCGGGGATATTTTACATTTTTTACGTTACAGCAGCCACAGTGATCTAAAGCAAATCCCGGGTCTGTCACTCATGAACTTCAACCCTCAAGGCTTACTTGGGACTTATTTAGAAAACGTGGCTTCAAGTCTGGCCACCCTGCCTACTCTCCTGATTTAGGGTCTTCCCTGAGCTCTGACCAATGGAACTTCCTAGTGCCTGCCTAGCGCCTGCTGATGAACTTCTGTTACCTCTTTCCTTCCCAGCTAAAATCACTTCCCCATAAAGTTACCTCCCACCTCACAATCCCTTTATTTCCTGCTTGGTTTTGAACGCTATTTAAATCCAGGGTATGCTGCAGTCACTAACCTGCAGGCTTCCTCCCATCTACTCTAAATGTCTCCAGATCACTTATACTACCTAAGGAGATGTAAATGCTATGTAAATAGTTGTTGGGTTTTTTTTTTTTTCTTGCAGGAATCATGACAAGGAAATGAAATCTATATGTCTTTAGCACAAACACATTTTTCTTTTCTGAGTATTGTTGGGCAGATGTGGAACTCTAGATATGGAGGGTCAACTCCAGCTGTTTATTTATCTGTATATCCTTTTTGTTTGCCAGCTGGTCAGTTATCCACTTCATTACACTATATCTGTATATGTTCGGGGTTTGGTTGAATCTCTATAGGAATGTGACAAGCAACAAGTAAGATAATATATATGAAAGTGCTTTATATTCTGTAGACACAAAGAATGGTTCACTGACCTGTAGACTTTGAATGTCCATCCAGGATGTTTGTTGAAAATGAGGAGTCCCAGGCCAGCCCCAACCTACTGATCCCAAATCTTCATTTTAACAGCATTTCTGGGGTGGGAAGACTATTTGCACACACTCGCATGCACGAATGCGCACACACACACACATACACACACAAAATATGAGTACTGCTATAAAACAGTATACCAGAATTAGATTTTAAAGATTTATCTTATTTTTTAAATTATGTGTGTGAGAGAGAGAGCAAGAGAGAGGGGGGAGGTGAGTACAGATGTCCATGGAGGCCAGAGAGGGAACCAGATACCCCAGAGCTGGAGTAATAGGTGGTTGTATACCACTTTGTGTAAGTACTGGGTACTAAACTCCACTCCTGTGCAAGAACAATATGTGCTTTAACTACTCAGCCATCTCTCTTGCCTAGAATTAAATATCCTTGTTTTAAAAGACTCTCCCATACCTGGAGTTACAACCCAGTGGTAGAACACCTGCTGGGTATACATGAGGACCTGGGTTCCATCCCCAAAACAACAACAAAAATAATAACAGCAGCTTATGAAAGTAGCATCTCTATATACCATCATGTATGTGATCCTTAGAATTACTGAAATGGGCTGGAGAGGTGGGTCAGTAGTTAAGAGCACTAGTTGCTATTCCAGAGCACCTGGGTTTGATTCCCAGCACCCACATGGTGGCTCACAGCTGTTTCCAACTCCCTCTTCTGGCCTCTCTAGACACTGCATGCATGTTATGCACAGACATACTGTGCATACACAATGCTCAAAATGGTCAGGAAGCTATGGATTTTTTACTGTTGCTGTTTAATGCTGAAGAGACCAAAAATATTCCAATTCTGCTCACAACATTTTAGAATCCCAAACACAATTATTTAATGTGGGCCGGTTTTGTCTGTTTCATGTATTTGAAAACATCTGTCGACTGGTATCTCAAAAGATGTGTTCAGGACTAGTGAGATGGTTCAGTGGGTAAAGGCACTTGCTGCCAAGCCTGATGACTTGGGTTTGATTTCCAGAAACTATATGGTAGATCCAATTCCTACAACACATATATATTAAATGAAGGGATGAATTAATGAATGAATGATGGATGGATATTCTTAAAAGATGTGTTCATTCTTGCCTATCAGTTGTTTAAAAAGCAAAATACTGCTAGATCTGGTGGTGTAATCCCAGCTACTCAAGAGAGTAAATCAGGAGAGTCATAAGTCCAAGGCCTGCCTGGCCTACAAAGTAAGTTCAAGCCTAGCAAAAACAANTTAGTGAGATCCTGTCTCAAAATTAAAAATAAAGAGGACTGGAGATATATCTCAGTGGGAGATTATTTGCCTAGCATAAGCAAGGCTCTGAGTTTGGTCCTAAGTACCACAAAAACTAGAAACTAAAAACATATTGGAGATAGTAAGGCCTGTTTCAAAACTGACAGGAATAACTCAATGAGTAGAGCCTGGGGAGAAAGCATTGGAAGGAAGAAGAGTATGTGGAGTGACATCCTGCAGAGACAGGGGCCTGAACTTCAATGCACTCTTATGCATGGTAACAGAGAGGAAGGATTTTGAGCAAGCAATGGGTCAGTAAGGACCATGATACTGAGAGCTTATTAATAGAATGGAAGCCATTCTAATGGCCTGGATTTTTTTTTTTCAGTGAAATAGGAAATGAGTGGGTAGCTGAAATCAACTAAATGCCTGTTGGAAACTGGCCATCTTGTGGAGTACGAGTGTGAGTGACCCAAGAGACAGGAAAATCCTCTGAGCTGTCCAGCCCCACCTGGAGTCTCTGGGCATAAAGTTCATCAAAGTGAATGTGGTAGTTTGAATGTAATTGGACCCCATAATCTCATAGGGAATGGCACTATTAGGAGGTATAGATTTGTTGGAGTGGGTATGGCCTTGTTGAAGGAAGTGTGTCACTGTGGAGGCGGACTTTGAGGATTCCCATGCTCAGGATATTGCCCAGTGTCTCAGTTGACTTTCTGTTGCCTNCAAGATGTAGGACTCTCAGCTATTCCTCCAGCAACACGTCTGCCTACATGCTGCCATGCTCCCATCATAATAATGGACTGAACCTCTGAAACTGTAAGCGAGCCACTCCAATTAAATGTTTTCTTTGTAAGAGTTGCCATAGTCATGGTGTCTCTTCACAGCAATATAAAAACCCTAACTAAGACAGTGAATTCACCATGGTAGCATGTGTTTCTCTAGTTCAAGTCCATCTGAGCAAATGTAGGTATTGAGAGGGAGAGCTGGGTCTAATCAGTGCCAGCTTTGGCCAGCTAGAATCAGTGTACCAAGAGTAGGCATTTGCTCTGCCTAGAAATCCCTCCCCANGATGTGCAACTCCTAGTTCCCACTCAAGCCCATGTCCTGGGGAAGCCCTTCCCAATACCCCTCTCCATCACCATTTCTCCCACACAGAGAACTTCTTCCTTGTTGATTGTTTCACTAAAGTACATACCTTGCCAAACCATGAACCTTTGACTATTTGCTTCATTGCTGTAACCCAGGAACTCAGAATAGTACCTGATACATGACAGTTACTCCCCCCACAAAACAGATGAAAAAATAGGTACTCATACTAAAAAAGGGATCACAGGTGTTGCCATTTACAGGTAGAAAAACTTAATTGGTGACTCAAACTTGTAGAAACAAACAAACAAATGGAAGCCATATTGTTATCCTTATAACCACACATCTCTGCAATCCTTCTTAAATCTTAACTGGTTATCTTGTAACCAAATATTTGATCCAAAGCATATTTTATGAATATTAATGATGATAGTTTAGTCAGGTGTATGACTTCAGCCAGATGTGATGGTCCATGCCTGTAATCCTAGAACTTGGGAGGTAGAACAGGAAGATCAGGAGTTGAAGTCCATCCCCTACTACATAAGANCATTTGAGTCCTACCTGGGCTATATGAGACTGTCTTACAAAACAAAAGCAACAACAAAAAAGAAAGGATAAGAAATAGTGTGACTTCATATAGGTGTGTGTGTGTGCATTTAAGTGTATAAAATATATTTAGGAATACCTGTTTATAAACTGAACATGATGGCTCACATATGTAATTTCAGCACTCCTAAGGCTGGGCAGAACAATCTGCAAGAGTTTGAGGCTAGCCTGAGCTGCAGAGTGAGTTCTAGGTCAGTCTGGACTACAGAGTGAGACACTATCTCAAAAACATAGAGAGGTAGAGAGGGTTAGGATGTAGTTTAGTGGCATGTATGACTCTAGGTTTGAGCCCTACACTTGAAAAAAAAACCTGTTTACATGCAGAACTTTTGTATTTAATATAGGCATGTGCAAAGAATTATGGACTCAAAGGCATCTGAAAACTCATGTCTTGTAGCCTCTAGGCAGGTCACTATGTCCATAGAGCTACCAGACCCATGTGGCAAAGATCCTCTGGCTTGAATAGAATCCTGCTTACTTTGCAGTGAACTGAAAGGGCCTTTCTATGGGTTTTGCTTGGCTATAGGAAATGTCCCTGTGCACAATGCTGTATGTGTCCCAAAGTATGTTCCACTGCAGGGACAGCTCTGAATGGAATCTTTATATTTCAGCTGAGGAGATGGATGAAAAATTAGCCATTAAGGTTCCTTTGAGCTCTTTCCATCCTACTGATGCCCAGAGCAGGCCAGGAAGTGCTGGCTGCTCCAAATCCGCTTCCTGAACCTCAGGCCTCTCTGGCCCCAAGCCTCCCTGAGGAACAGCCCCATGAATGGAGAGAAGCAGCTGCCTTGAAGGCCCTTTCCTGCTGTCTGTAATGAGCCTTTGTTTCATCATTCTCTGCCCTGGAATGCTGCCAGGTCAGACTCAGAATTTAGGATTGTGACCTTGTTCTCTCTGTGTGTGTGGCCTATGCCAGGCCAGCAAAACTCTACTCCTACCTAGTCCTGCCTGCCTCCAGTACTGCAGCACTCAGACAGCCTGGTTAAAGCCATGTGCCTGGCCACATGTTCACAGGGGTGAGAATGCCTAACATCCATCAACCCTCTCAAAGAGCAACAGCAGGTATTGAACAAGACACAGTGAGCTGGCTCTGAGTTGGCCCTAGTCTCGGGCTTTCTTTCTTTTTTAAGATAACACACACCATGCTGGGGAGTTGACTCAGTTGGCACGAGGACCTGAGTTTTCACTCCCAAACCCATGTTAAAAAGCTAGAAATGGTGGTGCATACTTGTGGTCCAACTATGAAGCAGTAGATCCCTGAGGCTGTGTCCAGCCAGGCTAGCCTACTTGATTAATTAAATTAATCAATTAAAGACTCTGTCTCAAAAAGCTAGGTAGATGGCTCATAAGGTTGAACTCTGGCCTCCATACCCACATGCACATATGAATACACAAAATAGTAATATACCAGTATGACTTCAAACTCAAAAAGTACAAATGAGCACACAGTAGCAAAGATGTCCTTTCTACGCCAAGCCAAGTCAACAATGCCCTCTCCAGAACCAGGCACAAACACCTTCCCAAAGTATGTGGAGATATGTTCATCCTTAAAAAAAAAAACAAGTTTTATAAGTTCCCTGCTTCTGGCTTTTTGCATTGAACAATAATTTTAGAAATCTCACATTGCCCCATGTGCAGCTGTTATTTCTCTCCTTGGTTGACTTAGGAATCCCTCCGCAGTCTCTTCCTCATAGACATGGGTGGATGATTTACAATGAGGTCTCGCTGTGTCCTGGCAAGTCTTATATCAAGTTGACACAAGCTAGAGTCATCTAAAAAGAGGGAACCTCAATTGAGAAAATGTCTCCATAAGACCCAAATGTAGGACATTTTCCTTTTTTTTCTTTCCTTCCTTCCTTCCTTCCTTCCTTCCCTTCCTTCCTTCCTTCCTTCCTTCCTTCCTTCCTTCCTTACTTCCTTCCTTCCTTCCTCCCTCCCTCCCTCCCTTTCTCTCTCTCTCTCTCTCTCTGGTTTGGTTTTTCAAGACAGGGTTGGCATTTTCTTAATTAGTGATTGGAAGGGAAGGGCCCAGCCATTATGGATAGTGCTATTCTTAGGCTAGTGGTCCAAAGTTCTATAATAAAGCAGGCTGAGCAGCCATGCTGGGTAAGCCAGTAGACAGCACCCGTTCATGGGCCTCTACATCAGCTCCTGCCTCCAGGTTTCTGCCCTGTTTGAGTTCCTGTTCTGACTTCCTTCAATGACAGACTACGATATGGAAGTGTAAGCCAAATAAATCCTTTTCTCCCCAACTTGCTTTTGGTCACGGTGTTTCATCATAGTGGTAGTAACCCTAACTAAGACACCCTGTACAAGCCAAAGCCATCTATGGGAGAGACACCTACCATTTAGGCACACAGACAGCATTCAATAGCTTTATGATTTTTGACTTTATAGTGGGTTTATTGGGGTATAAAGTGCATTTTCAACTTCTGATACTTTCCATACAGGGTGGTTTCGCTGGGAACATAATCCCAACATTGGCAGAGGAGTGCTATGTTCTCAACAACTCCATGATGCATCAGAAAGGACTTAGAATCTTTCTGAACATATAAGTCTTCTTTGTTTTCCCTCAGAACACCCTATTCATGGTCAGTGTAAGAATCATGGATCTTAATTGCTGATAGGCCACTGGCACCCACTGTACTCCAACCAGCCCAGCCCAGAAGCCTCATGGCCTGCTTCTTTGATAAGGAAACAGGTGTTGGAGAGAAAAGGCACTCGCTCAAGTCTATAGCCTGGAAGTGGTGAATCTGGAACTTGAATCCAGTTAGGCTAATTCTATGCTACCCCATTTCTCAAAATGTAATAATCTTGAGTGGCTATGTGGCTATGGAAGCCCATCCCTCACACACACACACACACACACACACACGCACAATTACCTCCAGATTGTGTGGGAAAGGTTTAATTTTTCAGAGGCCACCCAACCCCCCTTGATCTCATGGGTCCTCTCTGAGCTGTGGGGTCAGCCATCCTGACTGACCTTTGCTCCAGTTGACTGACTGCCTCCTTCCCATGGCTGGTACCTAATAGAGAACTGATATAGCTGGAGTAGGGTAGGACCAGAACAGACACAACCATTGGCCCAACTGCAGGTCCTGGTCCCACTGTGGGATAAACCCTTGATGCCTGGCTACTGTGTCTGGACCTGTAACAAGAATCTGGGGTCTACTAATAGCTAGAAACCTGGGCAACAGGAATTAGTAAGAGGAATGGACTCATTTATTTTAGGCCAAAATAGGGGAGGGAAGAATTCTCAGCTTCTCTTGGCTTTGCCCTTAGAAATATTACAATTTATGGAAAAGGAATAAAAGCCCGTAGATCAGCTGTGAGACCAGATCTCATAATCTCCTCGAAGACAGGATTCTCTTCAGTTCCTCCACTGGAGCCAGGGCTGAAGGCTTTCTCACTGCCAGAATAGGAGTTCCTGGAGAAATTTAATTCTTTTGGATCCTTGCTACACTGTTAAAGACCTGTCACTAGAGCTGCGCTGAGTCAGCGCCTTTGGGTGCTACCAACCAGGGGATGCTACAACTGGCCCCTGTAGAGAGCTACAAGGTGCCTGTCGCCCATAGCAACTTTGACCTAAGATTTCTGAAACAGCAGTCTAAGCTCATTAGCTGGCCTAGAACTCTTAGAGATCCTCTTGAGTGCTGGAACAAAAGGTTATGAACCACACCTGGCTTCTGACCTAACTTTTCTTATAGAAAGTTCCAGGTAAGATTACAAAAGAGAGCTAGAGAGATGGCTCAGTGGTTAAGAACACCTATTGCTCTTACAGAGGATCCTGGTTAAATTCCCAGCATCCCCACAGTGACTCACAACCGCCTGTAAGTCCAGTTTCAGGGAATCTTCATACTTCCATGGGCACTGACAAAATACTCATACACAAAGAATTATGGAAGGTCTACACATTGAGGTCCAGGAGAGCCAAGGCTACATAGAGAGACCTTGTCTCAAAAATGAAAAAATAATAATTATCAAAGGTAAACCAAACATGGTGGACCTTACTTAATCCCAGCGCTTAGGAGGTAAAGTGGAAGGATTGGAAGTGGAGATTAGGGTGGGATACAAGTGATACCCGGTCTTAGAGAGAGAGAGGAAAGAAAAGAGGGATGGAAAGAGAGGTTCTTGTTACAGCTGAGAAAGAATTAAGAATTGAGACAAATCATGAGGGAGTTTCATTACAGGACAAAAGTACCCACTCAAGAGAAAGTGTACACTTTTCAAGAGAAGGTCACTGCCCCCAGGATTTTGGATAGCTCATCTTAGGAGTTCAAGCAAGAAAAAAAGACAGGGAATTCCAGGAGTGGATCTGGGTTACCTGAAATGAAGTTTCACTTCTTTTTTCTGTTTTATACAGTTTTCTCAATGTGTTATGGTGTCAGATACATGTACATGATGAGAGCAGACAATTTTGCAAGGCAGATGTAGAATGCCATTGCGATGAAGCAAATGACAGTTGGTGGTCTTCTTGGTTGGCCATGTTGATCCTAGCTGCTCTTGGATGGTCCTGCCAGCTGTATGGATACCAAAAAGTCAAGCTGCTGTGTAGTGTGACTTTTCCCCCTATGGGCTGAGTCTAGCTTACCTCAGAAAGTCATTCTTTCTCATTTCTATATGAGGTGATGCTCAGGAACTAGAGGGATGTAGCTTCAAGCTAAAGGGGACAACAGCTGGNCAGAAAACACTACATGCTGGTGGCTCACCATACCCTGGCTTGGACTCATGACCTCAAGCAGTATGAGAGGATGGCTGTTTATTGTTTAAATCACCTAGTTTGTGGTACTCTTTCAAGGCAGCCTTAGAAAAAAGAATATAAATTTCCAGCCCAAGAGCCAGTTGGTTCACGGCAGTGTTTTAGCTCTGCTTTAACCAATCTCAGTGTGAGTATTCAGAACCCCAGAAGGCAGAACTGGGAACAAGACAGCATTTCACTTTCAAGCATTTATCCAGCATCTCCTCAGGACTACATCTGCCACCACAGCAAGGCAGATCACTGCTGCCCCATGGCATACCCAGATAACAGAAGCAGATACACATCAAACTGCCGAGTGGATGAAGTGTCACTCTCTGGCTGTGTCAAGGAAGAAAGGATACACTTCTCAGTGATAAGAAGGAGGAACAAGGCATGGCTGAGGAGCATACAGTTGAGGAAGAACTCTGTGGAGGTGACATTTAAACCTGGGGCATGCTAGAGACAAACAAGGAAGAGCCAAGGCAGGTGGGAGTGGTATCAGCAAATATGTGGTTCGATTGTGCACCTGCAGGGAGGGGGTTCCAGGTTCTTGTGTAGCCAGATAAAAGATTATACATCGACATAACTGTAACAGAAACAGAGACACTTCCAGGGAGGAACAGGCTGGAGCAGAGTGTTTGTTGTTGTTTGTTTTTTTACTCTTTACTCTTTTGGGGTCCTGCCACCCAGCTCCCAAATAAACACAAAAAGGCTTATTCTTTCTTATGAATACTCGGCCTTAACTTGGCTTATTTCTAGCCAGCTTTTCTTAAATTATCCCATCTACCTCTTGCCTCTGGGCTTTTAACTTTCTCTATTCTGTATACCTTTCTTTACTTCTTACTCGGTGGCTGGCTGTGTGGCTGGGTGGCTAACCCCTGGTGTCCTCTTCCTTTTCTTGCTCCTTCTTCTCTTCTCAGATTTCTACTCCTATTTATTCTCTCTACCCGCCAGCCCCGCCTATCTTTTCTCCTACCTTGCTATTGGCTGTTCAGTTCTTTATTAGACCAATCAGTTGTTTTAGTCAGGCAAAGTAACACAGCTTTACAGAATTAAACAAATGCAACATAAAAGAATGCAACACATCTTTGCATCATTAAACAAATGTTCCACAAAATAAACAAATGTAACACATCTAAAATAATATTCCACAACAGAGATAGTAGCTCAAACAACCACACTGAACAGTTGGGTTCTCATGTAATAGAACATGTCCCTTTTGGCTCTTAAGTATAGTGTGGGCTTCTCCTTGGATGCTGTATCTGTGCATGTCATTGTACAAACAACTTCATGCATTACAGGTCTCATTAGCATTTTAATTCTCTATCCAAGGGAGAGAGTTTTAGTAGTATCCAGGTCACCTTCAGACACTCAGGGTCTGAGCCAATAGACAGAACTAACTACCCTTAGAGGTGAGGGTCAGGTCCAGCCACACTCAGATGATGGGAGCACCTGTATACAAAAACTGCAGGAGTACTATTCTATCTGAACACATGGGGATATGGGGAGCAATCTGTTCCATTATCCCTCAGGCCCTGGACTGGGCACTTACCTCACAGCTGAGACTTTATTAATTCTCAAGAGTTAACTGCCCTCCCATACCAGGAACATGATGGGAGGTGCATTTCTTTGAGAAACAAAACCCCATCACCATATACCTTCCCCCAAAGCAGGTCTATTGCTGTGTGTCATACATGTGATCTCTGTGTGGTGTGCTATATGGGGAGGGGGATTTGGGGAATGTATGTGGTATACTGTGTATATATATCTATATATATGTATGTATATGTGTGTATGCATGTCTGGTGTGGAGGGCTGTGTGTTTATATGAGACATGTATGATTAGATGTATAAGATGTGTTCATATGTGGTTTGGAATATATAATGTGTAGGTGGTGCTGTGTATATATATGAGTGTGTTATGCCACATGTATGTGTTGAGGTGCAATGATGCAATGAGGACCAGAACACATAGAGGCATTCAAAGAAGTGAACTACTTCTACCTTGCAGAAACAGTCATGCCCCTTCAGAAGTAGAAAGATTCCCCAGTTTTCCTGCAGGGTGTCTCCACACCTTTCAAAAGTCCTAGCACTCCAAATTATTATCTCCACAAACCAATATGTGGGTTTCATGAAAGGCAGAAAGTGGGAAGATTGGGGACCAAAGAGCAAACCCTTGGTGCCAAGATTAGCACAAAGAACGTCTNTGTCACACATCTCTGTGGGATAGAGAATGGGGCCTAAGCCAGAGGGGAGGGTGGGTAGTCCAGTTTGGCAGACAGCAAAGGGCTCTGATTATACAGCTATTTCAGACCACACTCAGCAGCTCTCACAGATTTAGAAGGTACATGGCTGTCACTCAGGAGGTGTTGGTTAAGCAGTGTCAGCAGATCCTTCAGATATTTACAAGATAACTAAAGATATTGATGAACAAGACTTAGAAAATTAAGAATGGTCATGTGGCAAGACTGGGGTCTCCCCCTTCTGTGCAGCACTGTTGCTGGAGCAGCTGCCCAGCCCCATGCAACTGGCTGACCTCTTTATGATTGGATTCTTGCCAAGAAGAAGTAGGCAAAAGGACCATGTGCAATTTGAGATCTAGTTCTCAATNTGTCTCCTTCTGGNTCTCCACCCCACCACTTCTCTGTAGGCCACTGGAATATCTTTGGCAACCTCAAAAGCCAGAGGTTACAAATGGTAGCTGCTAGGACTCCACACCCTCTAGCATGCTGGAATTCATAAAATAGAGCCCCTCACCCCATTTCCTCCTCCAGAGAGTTAGACTGACAGGGGTGATGTTTGCTGTATGAGACACTGGAGGTAAGTATTGGTTGATGATGCCAATGCTTTATTTATTTGTGTGTGTGTGTGTATAGAGGTAAACAGATGTCCTCAGAGGCCACAAGACAGCACTAGATCCCTTGGAGCTGAAATTACAGGTACTTGTGGGTCATTTTACATGAGTGCTAGGAATCGAACACGGGTTCACTGGCAAGAGCAGCAAGCTCTTGACCANGGAGCCATCTCTCTAGGCCAGAGGCCAACATTTTGAAACTGAGGATGACTGACTGACAATGGAGGCACGAGCAGACTGCTAGGTGTTAGTGCAGCTAAGGAGTCATGGGTACTAATGCAGTAACCAGAAGGAGCTTATGACTAACTGATGCCTAAACTAAGCTATTTTCTGGAAACAATATGTACTGACAACTAAGTTGATCACTAATGATGGAAACACTGGGTGACACTTATGCTTCCAGTGCTCAGCTCAGCATGTTTGTGACCTTTACAATGCCACTTGACAAAACCCCTCTGGCCTTTTCTAGTGGAAAGGACTTGCCCCTACCCTTGACGAGTGGCATCACTCAGTGTAGCCTGCCTCTTTCCAGTGCAGTACCACCAACACTTGTCACCCCAACACACCCTTCTCAATANGCCTGTGAAAGGGGATCCCTCTCTTANGACCCAGTCTCCTAATTCTGGGGCAGGCCATTTAGGAATCCCAGATACACTCTTCAGTGTCTGTGGAAAGGATGTCCTAGGGAAATTTCTAGAAGCACTGCTAGCAAGCCCCATCCAGCTGTTCTGATTCCCCTTTTCAGACTTTTCTCCATAGTATGTGCAGCCAAGCCAGGGTGACTTCCTGATGTCTGAGTCCTGGCAACAGTGCCCAGGGGAAACTCACTCAGTCTGCCAGGGGTAATGACTCCTCAGACTGTGAGTCTCAGGTTCATGTGTGCTGGGCTAGGTTGTTTATCAACAGTAACCAACTTTCTCAGTCACAGGTTGAGAAATATACACTGGACAGGCCCTGGGGTAGCTTGGGGACATAACAGAATCTAAACATCAGGCATGCCTTGGGAAATCCAGAAGGTGCAGGGCTGGCTCTAAGAAAGCAGTGGAGCAGACCTGGAACATGGCTCTGCTCTCTCCTCTGGTCTTGAGCAAGGTCCCTTATTCGATAAAAAAGAGNCTGGCACGCAGTCCACAGTAACAGACAGAAATTACTGCTGCTGCTGTTGGCAGAGTTCACAGCCCACAGCATCTTGACACTAAGTGCTTGTTGGCTTAGTTGTGCTCTTCCAAAGGCTGAACAAAAACTGGAATTCAGGTTCAGGGTGTGAGGGTTAGGGAGGTGAGTCATAGGTGTTGAGTTCCAGCAGGCCTGGCCTCATCCCTTAGGGCTTCATTATTTCTATACCTACCTTCTTTCTCCAAGGGTGTAGACGAAAGTGAAGGTCAACTCTGGGAGGTCGCTGGCCTCAGATGTGGATCTGAGGCCTTTGTCTCAGGCCTGTGCTGCCCTCAGTTGTCCTATCAGGGTCATCTCCACCCACTATACCCCAGGGGAGTCNNCNCCCCCCTTGTTCATTGCTAGTCATCTCAGATTCCATTTTCCAAACTCATCAGCTTGGATATGAGCCTTTGGCCGCCCACGAAGCAAGCAGTTGTTTTCTGCTTGCTTTTCTCACTGGCCTCCCCTCTACCTTCTCATGAGCTACAGGGTGTGACTGATTCCTACTCAGAAGTACTACTCATGCTCCTGCAGCAGCACCAGGCTTCTGCAAAAGGTGCTGTAATTGGGATATTTGTGGAGTAGAGTTCAAGATAGCTCACCACACTGTTTGTCTCAAGCAATGGGAACAGGTCTTGGCACTGGCTAAGGGCTTTCTCTGATCTCATCTACAGTCTTGACTGCTAGCAGATGGTCAGGAGGGCCTTGCTCACTAGGGAAACAGGAGCACCTTCTACAAGATCCCAAGGTTAGCCTGGGAGAAAACTCCTTCCTACTCAGACATAGTACCTAGGCCAATGCTCACTTCAATCGCTGTTGTGACCCTCTGGATTCAGTTCCACACAAAGGAAGAAAAACATTCCCTAACTGTACCCATATTCNCAGAGAGCTGGACACCCTGACTCAGAAGATAAAGTAATACAAGGGGCCACGTTCCTGATTCGTGTGTATCTTCACAACATCATACTGTTGTTTTTCTTCATTCATTTAGTATCCCAGGAGGCTTCAGACATACCATCTTCCTGCCTAAGCTCCCCAGTGCTGGGATTATAGGTATGCACCACCACACTGGGCTGACATTACACATATTGATATCTTTCTATTGTTGAAATACTTAATGGCCAGAAAAATAAGGAAATACAAAAATCATAAACAGAAGGAAAGACCTTCATCAAATGATTTGTGGGGCTGGAGAGATAGCTCAGTATTTAAAAGAACTTGCTGCTTACAGTGACTCAGGTTCATTTCCCAGCACCCACATAGGGTGGCTCACAACCTCCTGTAACTCTAGTTCCAGGGGATCCAACCTCCTCTTCTGGCCTCTGCAGCATGTCACGATTTAAAAAGCTGTCTTTAGTTGGCTGCCTTCTTTTCCACTGACTGGATGCTCCTATTTGTAATGACCTGTTCTCTGAAGGAGTGTATTCTGGCTGGGTAAGGAATGCCCAGACAATGTACCACCTCAATTAGTGTTTTGGTCTTGGGAGTCAGTTTCATTTTCTTTGGCAGATGCCCACTCTGGCAAGATCTATGTAGGGCACAATTTTTCTTGCTCACAAATTCTCTTCATCTACTTCCCCAAAAGAAACAACCTTCATCCACTTGGAGCCTTAATTTCCCAGGAGTTAGCAACCTTTATCCTAGCCCTACAGGACCAAGCCCAGGCTCTTGGCCTCTCACCAACCAATCATCTGCCCCAGTGGAGTAGGCACCACTACTGTAGTTTCCCAGACTGCTGAGAAGGCTGACATTTCATCATGTTGCCACACATCAATAGAGGTGGGCATTTAGGTGAAGGCCTAGTGACACAGTAGGACAGCATTAAGAGAAGCCGATGTGAGTTTATACCCTGCCTCTTCTACATATTAGCTTTGAAAACTAGGCAAATTACTGAGCCTCCAAGCCTGTTGTGTTTTTTTGCTTTGTTTTGTTTCATATTCATGAGAATAATTCCTACCCTCCAGGTTTTTGTGGAAACTGAGATAATGAGTTTCTGACTCAGATCACACCCCACCCCATGCACTCACCCACAGGGAGCAATTTTCTGTCCAATTGTTCCATCATATCTACTGTCCCCTAGGAAGTACCAATGAGCTCATGTTTCCAAGTTTCATCTTCTTGGAGAGAATGTTCTCCAACGCCCAGTATGTCAGCCCAGCAGCCTACAGACTTTTCTAGTCCACNGCTTGGGGCAGATAACGCCCAACAAAGGACATCCTACCCTTAGTTCATCAAGGCCACTGAGCTAATTCCCGGAGAACACAAAACAGCCAAAAGCCCTCACCCTACCTTCATGTGCTCCTGTGTGTCATGAGACCATCACATGTATCAGCTTGGGGATCCTTTTAAAACACCTCTCCAGAGTCATAGCTCTGCATTCCTTTCTGGCCCCAATCTCTTCCAACTCTACTTCCTCCTGGTACTAGACCAAACTCATCCCAGGTAAGATGAAAATGAAGGAGAAAGGACTGGGCAGAAATTATGGTTCAGAAACATTCATTAATTCAGTGTTTGCAAACTTTGCTGTCTTTAGGATCACTGGTAGTTCTTCTTTGAGACAGAGTCTAATATAGCCAAGGATAGCTTTAAACCTATGATCCTCATGTCTCTCACACATTGGGATTACAAGTGTGCTACCACAGTTTCTTTGATAGAGTTGCTTTGCTTTTTTGTGTTGGGGATGAAACCTAGAACCTTGCCATGTTAGGCTCACACTCTACCACTGAGCTATACCCTCAGCAGCCTCACTTATAAAAAATTTTAAATCTTTTATGATGGCTACAATTAAACTATAATTTCTAGGTGTGGAGACCAGGCACAGTATCAAGCTCAAGACCCTCTATGCACGAGCCTCTATTGTTCATGGGCCTGGGTGAGCACTGTCTGTATGGAGTGTGGGTTCAAGGTGACAGACCATGGGTATTCCTGGGAAGTGGCACAGAGCCAGGGCCTGTGATGGTGGAGGACATTGGTCTGCTCCCAATTAACCCTTAGAACTGGAATATAGGGCTGTTCCAAGATCACAGATATGTCTCAAAGTGATATATGTTTATGACACTAAAAGGCATCTGAATGGTAGAAGACAATGAGAGCCACCTCTGGGTGACATCAGATTACAGATACAGAGCTTCAGCATCCTGAGATGGCTAGATTCTTCTCTCCTCCCCGCAACTAAGTATTAAGCCCTTGCTCAGGCCATGTCTGTAAGAGCACTTTACTAATGACTCATAAAACAAGCTTTGTCTAATTTACTGGTGAGCTGGCTCCACTCCTGGCCATCTCCTAAACAGCTAAATCATAGCAGCTTGGACACAGTAAGTGACACCCAGGAAGCAACGATTCTACTCCTCTCTGATGAACTTTCCTTTTGCTAGTGACATTCTGGGGGCCAAGGTGATGACAGTGGTATCACTATCTGAGGCCCATGTGAGCCATCTGGGATTCAAACCCCTGCTGGTCTATGATGGGGCTCTGATGGGGATCAGCAGCTCAGAATAGTTTCACTCACCACAGAGCACACTCTACACACTGGAACAATGGCTATGACACAGTCCTTTTGTTCAGGCTCAGAAGTGAAATCCTATCCCAGAGCATGTAGAGCACACTCAGAACAGGCCACTTAGCTGGAGTGAAAGAAACCTGTGTGACACAGTTGAAAGGTGCTGGAGACATATGTAGAACAATTTGTAGAGATGCCAGTGTCCATGTCCAGTTCCACAAGTGAGCCACTGAACATATATTGAAGGGTTTTATCTATCCTGTAAGTCAAAAGCCCAGCCAGCACCATCTGTACACCTGACCTTTGTGCAACTCTTGAGCCTAAATGGCTCCTCTAGTTACATGACTCTTTGAGAAGTACTTGACAGTACCTGAGGTAGGTGCAAAAGCTCCTGGCTGCTTGCCAGTCTTGCTTTTCTCCTTGCCCCCATCCAGCAGCATCTCTGGTAGCTTCACACCCTGAGTGGGAGTGAAGGGTCACAGGACAACAAAATGAATTTTCTCCCCTAGTTCCTCTTTGTCCACATCCATTCTCACTTAGGTTCAGGCCTCAGCACATAGGCCCTTGCTGACTCTAGTCTGTCCTGGCACAAAGGCCAATGTCCCTGATGTTTGTCTTTTCTCTTTTCTTAAGCTAACATTCCTTTCCTTGATCTGGGCAGAAAAGGAGGGTCCTTGAAGCCCTGGTCACTCCTGCACCAGGAAATTGATGAGGGCAGTCCTGGGGGAGAGGAAGGCCTTCTTGATGCTTCTCCCCTGCAATAGCCTGATGCCCAGCTCACTCTTGAGAACAAGTTCATGGACTTTGTCCTGGTCCAGGGCAACTTGCTGGGGCACAGAGATCTTGCCATAGGCCTTGTTGTTGATCTGAGAGGGAAAAGAGCAGAAAGAGTGAGGAGAGTCCATAGGGAGGCAGGCTGTGAGGGTGCTCTAATTCCTGAGCTAAGTACTCTTTCTAAACATGGGCTTCCTGTGGTGCAGGTTTGGTGCAGGTACAATGGGGCCAGGCTTGCTGGCCAGCCTTCAGAGGATTTGCTGCTTCTCAGCCTCCAGGGTGGATATGATGCTGGCACTTTCCACAATACATGTTCACTTTGTTTATTCTTTTCCTTCTTTTATGCTTTTCTCTCTGGGCTTTAAGCTCTATGAGGATAGGGACCCTGTTATCCCACTAGATTTTTTGTTTTTGTTGAGACAAAGTCTTATCATGAATCCCTCACTAGTATCAAACTTATGGTGGTCCTCCAGCCTCAGAATCTCAACTGCTGAGATTAGAGTAAACCACTGTGTCTCGCTTTTGTTTGATTTTGTATCCCCTAGAACCTAGCCCATGCCTGGCCTAGAGTCAGGACGGATCTGGGTGAGGTAAGTCACTTCTTTGAGCCTGTTTCCTTAACTAAGAATAGTGTAGCCTCCGATAAGACAAGGAAAATCACATTTGGATGTAAATGACCTAGTTCCACTCCATCTGCCATCCAGAGGATCAGGTAAAAAGCCTATCCTGGTCTCTTCACCTTCTGACACTTAAGCCATTAACAGATGTCCCTAGAAATGTGTCTCATATTAAACAAATTGAATCTGCATAGAGGGGAANCTACAGGGATCTAGTTTTTGCATAAAAGGTTTAAGGGAAAACAAAACAAAACAAAACAAACTACTCTTGCTGGGCCTGGTGGCACAGGCCTGTAATTCTAGATACCTTGGAGGCTGAGGCAACAGGGTCAAAGTTCAAGGCCATTCTGGGTTACAGATCAATCTCAAGGTCCATTTGGGCAATTTACTGAGACCCTGTCTTAAAGCAAAAAGTAAGAAGAGGGCTGGGAAGGCAGCTTAGCAAGATACCACTTGTCTAGAATGCCTTGGGCTCTAGGTTCAACCCCAGAACCTAAAAAAAAAACCACAAAACTTGGAACCTTGAACTTCTGCTCCTATATTACTCTTATATATTGAAAATGGTCAGCAGGCTTTTGGGGGCCCAGTGCCTATGGTGGGACACCTTGTACAGCCTTGGTGCAGGGGAGAGGGGCTTGGACCTGTTTCAACCTGAATGTACCAGGCTCTG
>LZPO01017312.1:382031-406519 GCA_001675575.1 Neotoma lepida
TAAAAAGAAATTCTAAAATTGAGCTAAGAACAGCTTTCTACTTCATGTCTCGTGCAGGCCGAGATATAGAGATGCCAGGGTACAGAGACACTGTGGTGTGAGGACTTGAGCTACACTATGGTGGGTCTGCAGCATGCAGGCTTGAGCTAAGCAGCCATGCTGTGGTACACAGTGGCCTGCAAGCTACGCAGCGCACTACATGGTGGATTTAGCTTTCACTCATACAGACAAAAAAGGTCTGCACCTTTTTTGCACACTCCCTGATGGCAGCAAGGACCCCAGAGTTGGCAGGGTAAACATGACTCTCCTGGGTACCCCTGCCATGTTGAAAAGCTAAGGTGGGCAGAGTCAGCAGCCAAGGATGCTGGTCCTAGCCTGTCAGTTTAACAGTTTAAAATCTCTCATGGTCAGACAAGGATTATAGATTCAGAATAAGACAGATTCAGATGTGATAAGACTAAATGTGTGTAAAAATGTATGAAGGCTTAGAAGAGAAAGAAAAAGAAATATATGCAGTTATATAAAGAAATAGATAGTTTTAAAAAATAAAGTCTTTAAAGAGACAGTAAAAGTAATATAATAAGCCATGTAATGATGGATATTACACAGAGAATCTGGACTGTGTTATCTTTGGGATTTTTAACTATAGAGAGACATTTGATTGTAAAGGCTGCTGAGTTAAACCAATACGTATATTTTAAAAGTATCTTGACTTCAAAACTTGGATCTAAGATTGCTTTGGAAAGGAGGCTCTTATTTTGTTTCCACAGGAAGCAAGAGGCTGTGGATTTGTTCCAGGTTAAGATGGATCAGATTTGATCAGCCAAGACCCCCTGAAAGGTCTCCAATGACACCATGGCCCAAATGATCCAACATCCACAACAGCTTCAAGGCAACTGGCTCAGACATCACAGACTATTCCAGTCAGGACTTGACCATAATTCTTAATTTTCTTAGGATCTCCATAAAAATACAGCACCCCCTCTATCAGCAGAAAGTAGCCTAGAACACTACACCCACATTCCCAAAAATGGATTATGGATGTTTGTCTTTGTTTAGGTTGTTGGTTACAAATTGTTATTGGTCATAGTCAATCTCTTTCTAAAAGAACAAAGGGGGATATGATATGGAAATATAGGATATAGATATGATAGGATAAAACGGTGGATTGTTGAACCTACTTTTAAAGAGCAACTTGTTTAAAATGTTTTACATTGGTATAGACTTTAGTTTATTGATACAAATTTAAAGTTAATTTTGTTATACTGTATATATATATATATATATATTTCTACTCTTGTTTAAGGTATTATGTTTATGTAACTCACTTAAATTGTAATTGGTAACTAAAAAATACAGATTATTAGTCATCTATGATATACACCTAGAAAACTTGCCTAAACATGTTAGTTTCAGGCAAGTTTCAGTTAGGTATGTAATCTTCAAACACTTCAAAGACCTAAAGAATATGGCATTTAAAATGTTTTAAAAACTTAAGACTTTCTGGACAGTGAGACATGTCTGCTCCTGGCAGCACCGATTTACTTCAAAGAGAAAGATGGGCATTGAAAACACTCTATATGGACTTTATCTTCTTCTTGGCAAAAATAGCCATTTGGACAAAAAAGTGTTCTTGCCTGGACTGCTTAAAAAAATATTGTATCGATTGGACATGCAGGACCCATAGGAAGGTGACCACTGAATTTTGCAAGATGAGATGGTCCTTCAGGTTCCTGCTTCACAGAAGAAACTGCCAGATATTACAGGACACAGAGAAAAGTGACTGAGAGACTCTAGGCCTGTAGGCTGAAGAATGGATGCCCCAACATTGCAAAAGAACTTTGGGTAACTGTCCAGGTAGCTAGCTGTCTCTATCATTCTAGATTTTTGGAAGTTGCTTACAATGCTCTTTCTGTTTACTTAGGTAATATTATATCCTTCTGAGGTCTTTGATGTGGTTGAAGACTAGATAGTTATAATTTTCCTTGGTTATGATAAAAGATAAATTAGATATAAAACTTTGAACTCACAAATATAGGATAGATAGAATATTTTCTTTAATTTTGCCAAATGCAAATAGACTGGATATTGTAACTGTGAGTCTTGCTAGATAACTGTTTCATTTTATGTAATTTTACTATGTTAAAGTTAAAATATTCCTTTTAAATAGAAAGAAAAGGGGAAATGATGGTGATGTTGTTCNGTATGCTGTGAATATGTGTTGCTCTGATTGGTTGATAAATAAAGCTGTTGGCCAATGGTGAGGCAGAATAAGGTTAGGCAGGACATTCTAACTAGAGAGAGAGGAAAGAGAAAGCAGAGCTGAACAAACGCCGCTGCCAGGAGAAGCAAGATGTAAAAGTATCGGAAAGCCATGAACCACGTGGCAAGCATAGATTTATAGAAATGGGTTAATTTAAAATGTAAGAGCTAGCTAATAAGAAGCCTGAACCATTAGGCCATAAAAAAAAAAGAAAGAAAATGGTTCAGTTTACAAATAAATAAATAAATACATAAAAGGGGGAAAAGAGTTTTATGTAACTTTACTGAAATACGTTTGACAGAGGCATTAAATTTTTTTTAATTTTATTTTATGTAAGTGGGTGGTTTGCCTGCATGTATATCTGTGCACCACATGCATGCCTGGTGCCAGTGGAGGCTAGAAGAGAGCAGCAGAGCCCCTGGAACTGTAGTTATAGATGGTTGTGAGCTACCACGTGGGTGCTAGGAATCAAATCAGGTTCTCTAGAAGGGCATCCAGTGCTCTTAAGCACCGAGCCATTTCTCNAGCCCAATAGAAATATTCTTTATTGACAGATGTCTGTCACCTTCTATGTGTCCCCCCTACCCTGCCCCCTTAACCCTACCCAGGTGCTCCTAACTGCAGCTGGAAGACACTGGTGCCATTAAGGCAAATAGGCTGGTATTTCCCCTTTCTAGTCCTTCCAGGCCCTGAGAGTAGAAGCTTGCATGCTTCTGGGATATAGTAAAGGAACAGAGAAGGGAACACAGACCTCTGGGCTTGGAAAATGGAAGGGCTGGCTTGGGGGGCTGGATTGATGGGTCACTGGTAGGAGAGGATAGTCTGTAGACCACAATCTAGCACTATGGCTGTGGGTGGTACTCACCAGAACGGCCATCTGTACCATATCAGGCTGCTGAAAGAACTGTGAGTCCACAGTTGGCCAGGCCTGAAGCATCACACCAGAATCCCAGGCATAATGGTCACAGAGCTTGCTTGGTACTAGTGCCAGGCCTGCAACACCAAGGCACAGAAGGTCAGGCCACTCTGAACACACAGGGGGGTTCATGAACAGAGTGCAAGGCTCTGCCCTTGGCTTAGAGCCTTTTGAGGAAGCTAGCGATGCCATAACATGACTTTTTCCATGAGGTTGTGGATTGGCCACTCTGAGTAGTGTTAGGGCTTTCTGTTTCTAGTATCAGAGATTTCTTGTAAATCTTAAAACTTTTTCCTATTTGATACTCTTATGACTACATAGCTGATTAATGGGATAGAAATGAAGATTGCTTAGGGCCTGAGGATCAAGTGATGTACTGGTGCACAGGGAGGAGCTGACCTCTTCCCACAACTGGTCTGTGACCCCATGTTTCAGGCAGCCTTTCTATAAAAAGCATGCAGAGATGTGTGCATGGATGGACATGCACTCTGAAATGAGTGGAAAAGCAAGGCTGCCAATGTTCTGGGGCTACCCCTTTGCTGGGGAAGAAATGCCTTCCTGAGAACTGGCCCCCAAGTACAGGCTGTCCTCATAGCTTTTCCTGCCACGAGTATATTGGTCTTTGGTCTCAAAATCTTGTCCCCAGTTCTTTTTNACATAAGTGCACTGGACAGAAGGATGTTCTCAGCCCTCCTGGGAACTCTCTCACCCTACTACATATACATATACATATACATATACATATACATATACATATACATATACATATACATATACATATACATATACGTAGCCTCACAGTCTCCCTCTCAGGAACGGACCCTTGGCTCAGGGTAGGCCACATGAAGGTGGTAAGGTATAAACCTTCTCCAGTCTTCTTCCAGGGAGTGCTGGGGCTTCTCCCTTCCATCTTTTAGGGCTAGGAATGGAACCCATTGCCTCAAGCATGCTAAGTATATGCTCCACCACTAATCTGTACCTCAAGATCCCCCTTTCTTTCTTTTTTAAAAATAATTTATTTTTATTTTACTTACATTAGTGTTTTTGCCTTCATGTGTGTCTGTGAGGGTATCTGAGCCTCTGGAACTGGGGTCACAGACAGCTGTGAGCTGTCATGTGGTTTCTGGGAATTGAACCTGGGTCCTCTGGAAGAGCAGTCAGTGCTCTTAACCGCTGAGCCATCTCTCCAGCCTGCCCCTCTTTTAAAAACACTGTTTCATAGGTTTTCCACCTATGTTATTGCTTTTACACATACGTATGTATGTATATATTACAGTTGTGCTGGTGATAAACCTGGGGCTTTGCATGTGCTAAGCAAGTACTCTACCACCCAGCAACACTCATAGCCCTTTTGTAATTTAGTTAAATATTTAGTAAATATAGTTAAATATTATAGAGTTTTTCCATACTGTGAAATCAGTTCAAGAATTTTCCTTTGGTTTCTTTGAAAGAGTTCATCCCCTGCCCCCCATTTAACTTTCAAATTTAGTAGTAATCTATTTTGTTTATAATATAAAAAACTATCTTCAAAATCACAAAGTAAACTTTCCAAACNCAGTTTGGTTGCATAAAGTATCCTTCCCTACTGATTTGTGGGTTTTCCTTCAAAATATTATTATACTGGGATTGGTTTGGTACCATTGGCTTCAGATATTCAAAGTATATGTACTCAAGGAGGTAGAAATCCAGGGTCAGATTGTGAATCAACACATACTGCTTCCTTTACTAAAAAAATCCAGGGATGCAGCTCAGTAAAGAAATGTTTGTTAGCATGAACACTGTCCTGAGTCTGACACCAGCATTGCAAACACACATGCGTGCATGCATGTGCATACACATACAGGACCAGCCTTATTCTTNTTTATGCTCACCACAAGCTCCCCTTCTTCTCACCTTTTCTCAAGGAAAGTAAGTCCTTGGTAAGCCTGAGTTGTGAATAAGCCACCGAGTAGTGCTGATGCATTCTATTCTACTAGCCTCTGCCTTGCTTGACTCTGGCATATTCATTCATTGTAGCTTTTTAAGTTTTCCTAACTGACACTCTGGTGACCCTGTATTGCCATTTACTGGCAGGGAAATGAAGGCTCCTTACAGCTCGAGTACAAGACATGACCTCCTGGTGCCCAGCTGGTCCTGGTCTGAGCTGTTGTACTTCTCAATGGTCTTATTGGCCTTTTGGCAAATGTAGAAAATATTCCAACTTCTTCCTTCTCTAAAAGTGAGATGGAGGTCACAGAAAACAGATAATCATGTCTTTATTTGCTGAGCTGGTGGTGGCTTGTCCTGTGACCCAGATACAGAGGGAAGGTTTCCAAAACCTCTGTATAGAAGTTATACAGAATGCCTAGGAGATGAAAGGGANTTGGATGAAATGTTCTGGATAGAAGCTGTCATACATTCCACTGAAAAAACAAGGAAGCCCAGACTTCCTGGCGTAATCAGGATGCTTATTTATAGGTACAGTGCCTCACCAGGCTTTGCCTGGATGGTGTGGCTTGGCTGCAGGGGGTGGAGTTCAGGACCCTGCATATGTGCAGGCTTTTGCCACTTGGCTCTTTTAAGTGAAAATACCCAACATGTGCATGGCAAATACAACAACATAACCAAGGTGACAGGTCAAATGGGGTAAGTCTGAATGCAAGGAGATAAGGGCCAAAGCTCTGGCATGCAGGGCTATCTTGCAGGGCCAGCTGCATCCCTTCCATCCCCATCTCTGGAAAGCTGACCTTCTTGTAGAAAACAAAACCGAACCCCCCCCCCTCACCATCTCACCCTGAGCACAGGCTGCCAGGCCGCCTTGGTGGCCCACAGTGATTGCTAGGAGGTTGAGAGTGGTGGTCATGGTTTCTGTGAATGGCAGACCTCTCCTGGTGGCATTCTTAGGCCTGTCTCTGCCCTCACCTCCCCATCCTTGTCTGTGCTAGCTAATTCCACAGAGTATGCCNGGGGGCCTGGGTCTGCGCTGACAGCAGCCCTGGCAATTCCAAGAAAATGCACAGGAAGCCAGGCCACTTCACAATGACCTTTCCCAGAGAAATGAATTTGTTCACATGCTTTTAAAAGAACAACATCCACATTGCATCAGAGGCTGGAGTGTGGCTCAGTGGTAGAGCATGTACTTAGCATGCACAAAGCTGGACTCAATTTCTAACAGCAGAAACTAACAACAAACAATATACAAAATAAAACAAAAACTATCAAAGGGCCTGGTGGGATGGAGACTTGGTGTCCATTTGAGGAAGTGGCTTAGATANCAAAACAGATAAAATCTGAACTTAACTCACGAGTTCACAATGAAGACAGGTCAGGGATGAGTGGGTAAAAGCGCTTGTCAAGCAAGCTTGATGATCTGAGTTTGGATGCCCAGAACCAATGTAAAAGCTGGACACAGGAGCCCAAGCATCTGTAGTCCAAGAGTGCTGCTATGGGGAGACAGAAGGCGGAGACAGGAGCATCTCTAGGGGCTCTTGGGCCAGCTAACATGGCTTACACAGTGGTTAATACCCTGTCTCAAAACAAGGTAGAAAGATGAGGATTGTTCTCTGACCTCCACACATATTCACAGCATATACATGCCCACACCCACAACAAAGCATACACACACACACACACACACACACACACACACCCCACACTGATGAAGAGCACTCTGATCAAGACATTTGCTGAGCTACAAAGAGGCTTGGACAAATGCTAGTCCGTAGTAACTAGTTAGACAAGGACCCTTTTACATACCTGCCCAGAGTTCTGAGGTTATGTGAGGAGCCATGGGGGCAGCCATCACCAGCAGGGCACACAGAGCATCCTCAAACTCAGGGCTGTGGAGAACCACTCTCTGAGGGGCTTGCTAAGAAAGAGGAAGGAACATTTAAGACTGAGGTACAAAATAAGCAGGAGTAAGACAGGCCATGAGTGAAACAGAGTCCAGAGGCTCAGCAGGTGGGAGAAATATTCTTCATTTACCTCTTTGCTTAGGTCAAAGAAACCCTCACAGAACCACATACTCAGTACTCACAACTGCCCTTCAAGGGTAGGATTTGTACCNCATCTGGCAAGAGGAAGAGGCTAAGCCTCAGTGAGAGAGGAAAATCTGCTCTGGGAACAAGGTCAAAAATTGTAAGCGTTCTGTAATGTTTCCTGTGTGTTGAGGCCCAGGGGAAAATGCAGAGAACTGTTTCCTAAGATTTTCCACTGTGGAATACCAGGGTGTGGGTCCTCTCTATCCACCAATTATTGACAAATTCTTCCCTTGTCAAGAAAAACTGGAGTCACACGTCGCAAAAAGATGAATGGTACTGAAAATGATGGCTCTTTTTGTCAATCGGAGTAACAACTCTGCTCCATCTAGGTTAAGCAAATACAAACATTAACAATGCCACAATGCCAAAGAAACAGCCTGATACATTCAGGAAATCAGGCAGTAGGGGGTGAAGGTTAGAACAGAGAGAGGCCTAAGCCTGGCCCTGGCTTTGCAACTACTTATTCAGACATGGCATCTAACCTCTCGGGCCTCCATGTCATCTTACAAAAGACTAGAAATAAAAAGGCTTTAAGCTAGGAGGCAGAAGCAGGAAGATCATCATAATTGAAGGCCAGCCTTGGCTACATGGTAAGACCCTGTCTCAGAAAAAGTAAATGGCTTTGCACAGATAACCTTTGAAACCTTGGGGTTGGAGAGATGGCTCAGAGATTAAGAACACAGGCTATTCTTCCAAAGGTCCTGAGTTCAATTCCCAGCAACCACATGGTAGCTTACAACCATCTATAATGAGATCTGATGCCCTCTTCTGGTGTATAGGCATGCATGCAGACAGAATACTGTATACATAATAAATAAAAAAAATCTTTAAAAAAACAAAAAACCTTGAAGTACTCTAATAGAATTGTGTCCATGGAAGAAATAGTCCCAACACTTTCACCCTCCCTCCTCAGCTACTGAGGCCCAGCTACTTACCAAGAGGGCACTGCTGAGTCCCATCAGCTGAGAAACTGCAGAATTCAGTGCAAAGTCCTCTGTGAAATGAGTGGTTACCTGTTGGTAAAAAAATGGATTTTTTTTCTTTACTCAAAAATTCTTTCTGAGTAAAGAAATTTCTTTCTTCAGAAATTCTTTTTAGCTTTCTAGAAGAAGAGTGCATAATTTAAAAAAAGCTAACTAAATATAACAAAAGATACTTATATTTACTGTCTTGAATAATGACTAGATTTCATGAGCACAAAGACTTTTAAATTCAAAGTCAATGCTGTTTCTACTGCTTAAGACTGCCTTTCTTTCCACATCGAGACAGTGTTGCTTCCTATAACAGATGCTTAAGAAGACAATGCTAGTTGCTTGAGCCGGAGGCAGGAGCTGCTGATGAGCAGCATANAGACAANAGTGGATAAAGACATGAGAGGCAGGTGATGCAGATCAGTGTAAGGCACTCACCTAGTAAGAGTGAGGCCTGGAGTTAGATTCCCCACTACTGGAAAAAAAAAAAAGAAAGGAAAGAAAAAGAAAATGACACACCTTTAAGATGTCAAGAGTTTATAGCAGTTGAAACAACTCATCAATTATCTGACCTATGCTCCAGAGAGAAAATGCATGNTATGAGAGCAACCACTTAGCACCACTCAGATCCCCAGATTACTTTGGTGACTCCCTCTACACAGAGGATCAAAAAAAAAGTTGAAGAAATGCCATTAGATGAGCATACTAGACCCAGACCCACTCACTCTGGTCATGAAAATAAACAAACAAAAATCCTGCCATGTCATTAATGTTATCTGAGCTACAGTCCAGGCAAGAAGTGGCCTTGGATGACTTTACAGGCTTGAATCAACACCTTTCCCTTTTTAGTTCAGGGAATAGAACCCAGGCCCTGGCACAGTCTACCACCAACCTATACCTACCCCTGAACTAGCAAGTGAAAAAAAATTAGCCTTAGAAGAATTAGGTTTATCAGATACCCATTAAAAATCCTCATATTTGGAGAAATTAACCTAAAACAAGTGCTTTGCACACTGTGCACCAAAGTAAACGAGTAGAAGAACTCTTGATGAGTACAAGGGAGCTTGGATCCCAATCTGTGCTCAGTTCCCTATTAGCTGTAGGATTTTAAATAAGACATCTGACCTGTCTGGGTCTTAAACTCATCTATAAAATGAGAAGATATTTTATGGCAGTCTCCGTTTCTTTCAACTCTGCACCCTGGTTAATATAANGTACAATGTCTTATCAGAGATTGGTTCCTCCTGCGGGTCAAGTCCAGAGACACAGGAAAGGTGGCTTCCTGTGGTCTAGGTGGAAGAAGGTGACAAGGAGGGAGGGACAGCCCTTTTTTGAGAGCATCTCTTTCCATCAGGAAGTCACAGNAAAACAGCCAAAACAGTGACAGCAATTAATCAAGGCAGCAGGGACACCTCACAAAGAAAGAAGACCCATTGTGGCCCTCAGGACATGAAGGCTGCATAGACCATTAGGCAAAGGTTCCCTCAGAGTAAGCAGTGACAGAATTGTCCCACGTCTGTGGATTCTGACCTGAGTTATAACTGAGTTTTTGTACTCCCAGAGGCTTCGGGCTTTGGTTTTCTCCTTGTTGTTCAACAGATGAGGTTGGGGGACTGACCCAGAAGTCCTTGCCTCGATGAATCGTGTTGTCAGGGACCACAGCCGCTGTTGCCATCTCAGCACTCCAGGGAGTGCATCGGCTGCATTTTGTGGCAATCAAGAAGACAAAGAAAGGGCACTGATAAGAAGGAATGAGAAAAACTCCATGATCCTTCCAGAGTCCTCCCTAACCCCTTTTGGTATCCCTGATATTCTGAGCAGGGCTACTCAGCAGTTGCCACCTGCCCTGGGATGGGCATCAGCACAATACCTTCTGGATCAACAAGCTTACTCTGACAGACATGCCTTGGAGGCAACAGAGTGCTTAAGACATGTACCAACACTAGTAAAGCTGGGATCTCATGAGGACAGGTAACAGTGGCAGTGGCTGCACAACATGCTTGGGAATAGCTTTGTGGCACAGTGTGAGGTCAGCTAACAACCCCTCACCTTGCCAGGTATGTATGTTATGTATTCCAAACATGTTCACCAAGTCTAGTGGTTAGACAGTGGTTATTCTGACCCAGGGAAGCAAAAAACTTGGTGGTCCTGGATCACATAGCTGACCAAATAAGTGTTATGTATTCCAAACATGTTCACCAAGTCTAGTGGTTAGACAGTGGTTATTCTGACCCAGGGAAGCAAAAAACTTGGTGGTCCTGGATCACATAGCTGACCAAATAAGTGTGGATGCAGATGCCTGAACCTGTGGCCACTGGGTTGGGTACTGTCAAGAGTGGGGACACAGAAGGGACAGCTGGAGGCTTGTGAGAAGCAGAAATGGGGANTTGCCCATGTAGAAAGGAGAAAGCTGAACTAGTGCGTACACTGTTCTGCATGTCCTGCCTTTGTTACTTCAAGGCAGTTTGTTAGGACTGGTATCTGTCACTGTCCAGAGCCACTGCCATAAGATGTAGTGAGAAAACCAGCCAATNCTGAGATAAAACTGACTCCTTCCACAGGCACTGGCTTTCACTTCCCACATCCACTTCCATGCAGATCTCAAGGGCAAAATGAAAGATTTAGAAAAACAAATCTCCTGAGGGAAAGTGAAGCTAGCAGGGAGTGGCTGATAGCATGTGATCCCAGGATCCAGGCATCATCTTGATGAGGGAGGAGGACTCTGTTCTAGAAAAAAACTTTCAGGGAATGTGGAAAGAAGACTTGCCTCTTTCCAGCTCAGCAGGCCTAGGGTAGCACAGGTGGTCAGTCTTCAAGGAAACAGTTGTCCAGAGACCTCACATTATAATCAGCACAGAGCGTGCAATGGGCCCTATTGCCAGCAAGAATAGGGTCAGGACTGGGAATGTGCATATGCAGTGGGAACCCCCGCCCCTTCCTCACCAAAGGGACCTANGGCCCCTGAACCATGGAGAGCTAGGGTCTTGAAGTGGGACAGAAGGCTGGATAAGTTGACTTCTAGAATTCTCCATTAGTGTTTCTAGTAAGACATTTCCTTCCCCAGTTCTTTCAGAGTTCAGGGCAGACTGCAGAGGAAGCAAGCAGGAGAAGGAAGAAAACTCACTCTTTACATCCCACAAGATGTCCTTCTCAGGAGGGGCTGCAAAGAGGATGTAGAGCCGGGTTGTGTCAATCCCATACTGTGCCACAATCTCCTCAGGATCCACTCCATTGTGTTTGGATTTGCTCATCTTCTCCCATGTCACCTCTAACCTCTCTTTTGTTTTTGCACAAACAGGAGCAGGACCTAGATGCCAAAGAATACTTAGGAACAATGCATGATTCTGAATGGGTCCTGAACAGGGAGGTCAGAGAAGCAGAGCTCCTCTTAGGGGCCAAGGAAGTGGGCGGGGTNGAGGTCCCATATTTTGAGCTGTGCTTCTAGGTCTTGTGGGAAAAGGTCCTGGAAGACTCCATGTTGAGTCTGAGGCTCTGTTCAGCAATGGACTGTCAAATAAGACTGGACAAGGGGGGATGCCCAAGCAAACACTATGTTACACAGGATGGGGCTGGGTAGGAGGGGACAGCCAGTCCCAGGAGCAGCCTGCAGAGGCATGACCAGGACCCNTCTTAACCTTTGCACCCAGCCAGAACCCAATAGAAGATGCTAGCTTCTTAAGAGCTCCTGGACCTGGCCTTAGTTCTTACCCACTCCAGCCAGGTTGGGCCCATCTTACCTGTGAAGTCTACATCCTCCCTCTGCAGACACAGTCCAGATGGAAGGCGGAATGTCTGTCCTTTGATGAGGCCTTGGGCTAACAGTTTATGAAAAGGCTCCCTGAGGAAGGATCATAGGGGGAATAAAAAGGNGGGAGGGGGGAATGTGGAGCAGCAAGGGCACAAGGTATGCAGAAATCATCTCTACAGACCACACCTGAAAGCAGGCTCCTCGGATACAGTGGTAACACTAAGTCATAGCAGCAGCCAAGGTTAAGCTCAGGTCCACTTTCCAGAGGCCAAGTGGAAAGAGCACTGGCCTTAGATCTGGAAGGCCTATGAACCACAAAAGCTACCTGCTTGCTCTGGGTGTCCAGTATGCCAACCTATAACATGAGAGCAAGAGAAACTTGCNTCAAGGTGTTAATGGGAAGATGGAATCAAGTGATTGCATGAAAATATGAGTCACACAGTGTCGGCTGCCCATCAGGCCCAGCACAGNNGGCCTAGAGAGAGTACTGAAGGCTGCCTTTGTAAAGGGTGCTTACTATTTACAAGCTTAGATTCTTTTAAAGTTTAAATCTCACAAGTTGGGCAGGAATNGATCATTTCTGTTAAAATCTAAGTATCATCCACCTGTTTGTGGTAGTTTTAGTAAAAATGGCCCCCAAAGGCCCAAAGCGAGTAGTACTACTAGGAGGTGTGGCCTTGTTTGAGTAGGNGTGGCCTTTTTGGAGGAGGTGTGTCACTGAGATAAGGCTTTGAGGTTTCAGAAGCTCAATCCAGGCCAGTGGTTCATTTTCACTTCCTGCTGTCCACCAATTCAGATGTAGAATGTTGTGGAATATTCCCTTACACTGAGTGAAGATGTCACTGTGATTGGTTTAATAAAGAGCTGAATAGCCATTAGCTAGGCAGGAAGAGGTTAGGCGGGACTTCTGGGGACAGAGAACTCTGGGAAAAAGAAATGAGGAGTCACCAGCTGGATGGAGAGAGAAAGCAAGACATGCAGGAGGAGAGGAAAAAGCCATCAGCCATGTGGCAACACATAGATGANTAGATATGGGTTAATTTAAGTTATAAGAATAATTAATGAATAAGCATAAGTCAAGGCCAAACTTTCATAATTCTAAGTCTCTGTGTTGTTTTTTATGAGCTGGTGGCCCAAAAGAAAATCCGACTACAGTAGAACTCTTAACTCCTTCTCCAGCATCACGTCTACCTGCACGCTGCCATGCTTCACACCATGACGATAATGGACTAAACCTCTGAAACTGTAAGCCAGTNGCAATTAGATGTTTTCCTTTATGGTCATGGTATCTCTTCACAGCAATAGAATCGAATCCCTAACTAAGACACTGTTCTTCCTGGTCCATTTCATTCTGCAGAGGCAGCTATCAATGGCTGATGTGTGTCTTAGTTACTTTTATAGAAAAGTATGACAAAACAACATGACCAAAGCAATTTATAAAAGAAAGCATTTAATTTGGAGCTCATGATTCTAGAAGGTTAGAGTCCATGATATCATAGTGGGGAACATGGTAGCAGGCAGGCAGGAATGGTGGGTCCTCCAGAAGAGCAACCAGTGCTCCTAACTGCTGAGCCATCCATTGTCCACACACCTGTCCTCACACACACCTTTTCTGGCAAAGTCTCACTATGTAGCACTGGCTGGACTTGAACTCTCTATGTATATTAGACTGGCATTGAACTCACAGAGATCTGCCTGCCTCTTCCCCTCGATACTGAGATTAAAGACATGCACCACTACACTCACCACAGTGGTTTATTCTTTTTATTTATTTATTTATTTATTTATTTATTTATTTTTATTATTATTAAAACATTCGATGTACAACTGCAGGGGAGATAACATATAGATATCTTGAACATAAATAGAGGCACAAATTCTTATTCTAATAGTGAAATGTTTCACTAAAGCATGCCCAGTGATTGGACAAAACCAAAACTTATTTTATGCTATAGTCATCCTAGGGTCCTTCCTGCTAGGTAGCCTCCCTGGATCTGTGGGTTGCAGAGTGATTGTCCTTTGGTTTATATCTAGTATCCACCTATTAGTGAGTACATAGCATGTTTGTCCTTCTCAGTCTGGGTTACCTCACTCAGGATGATATTTTCTAGTTCCATCCATTTGCCTGCAAATATCATATGGTCATTGTTTTTCTCTGCTGAGTAGTACTCCATTGTGTATATGTACCACATTTTCTTACTGGAGGAGAAGATAAGAGTCCTACATCTTGCAGGCAACAAGAAGTTGATTCAGATACTGGGAGGTATCCTGAGCATAAGACACCTCAAAGCTCACCACCACAGTGACACACTTCCTCCAACAAGGCCATACACACACCAACAAAGCCACACCTCCTAATAGTGTCACTCCCTATGAGACTATGGGGCCAATTACTTTCAAACTACCACAGTCTTTATAGAAAAACNTGTTTTTGTCACATGTGCCTTGTCCTTGTGATTGTACACTTTATTCTGGTGACTCTTAACCCTCTGAGTATAAATTGTCTGATGATCTGAATAAAGTTGAGTACTGCATGGGATTTTAGTTTGCCTCATTTTCAGCCCCCCTCCACTCTCCCAAGTTCACACTGTCAACTAGAGAGGTAAACAGGTTCTATCTTAGTTAGCTTCTTAATGCTGTGATAAAACACCATGGCCAAAAGCAACTTGCAAGGGAAGGAAAAAGTTTATTTCACTTACACATCCACACCACAGCCCATCACTGAAAGAAGTAAAGGAAGGAACCTGGAGGCAGAAACTGAAGCAGACACCATGGAAGAATGTTGATTACTGACTTGCTCAGCCTGCTTTCTCACACCATCTAGAACCCTCCTGCCCAGGGATGGCACTACTCACAAGGGGTGGGATCCTTCCACATCAATCATTACTCAAAAAATGCCCTATATACTTGCCTACGGACCAATCTTACAGAGGCATTTTATCAATTAAGATTCCCTCTTCCAGGGCTGGAGAGATGGCTCAGTGATTAAAAAGCACTGGCTGCTCTTTCAAAGGATCCTGATTCAATTCCCAGCACCCACATGCCAGCTCACAACTGTCTGTAACTCCAGTTCCAGGGGATCCTATACTGTCACACAGGCATACATAAAGGCAAAACACTGATGCACATTAAATAAACCTTAAAAAAGAAAAAAAGATTTCCTCTTCTCAGATATGTCAAGGTTTGTGTCAAGTTGACAAGAACCAACCAACACAGTCACTTCTTGCTGAGCTAGGGAAAAGTTGAATACAGATACATTTAAGACCAACAGCAAATTGAGGTAGTACTCTACAAAGTAGGAACACTGTTCTCAGCACTCAGAGGTGCCTCCAATGAACTCCAAGGATGATCTGATACGCCCAATTGCATGTCTTTAGCCCAAGTTTATCCAGTGTTGCTGTTACCATCTCAGGTGCCAGCATCCCTTCTACAGGGTATGAGGTTTTCCTACTCTTCTCTTACACTAGGCATTGGTTTTAGTTACACTTAAGAGAAACTCGGGAGCAGGGCATGATGGTGTACTAGGGTGGTGTACTCCCTGCACTAGGGAGGCAGAGGTAGGTGGATCTCTGTGAGTTTGAGGCTACTCTGGTCTACAGAGTGAGTTCCAGGACAGCCAGGGCTACACAGAGAAACTTTGTCTCAAAACAAACAGGAAAAAAAAAAAAAGAAATTGAGGGATGTGAAAGTGTGGCTCAGTGGTACAAAACATGCTTACCACACACAAAGCCATGGATTTACACCCAGCACCCCAAAAACATGTCTACAGTGATTAAAATCAGTAGCATTAGGACTCAAGGGACCAGGCCGGGTAATGGTGGTGCACAGCTTCAATCCCAGCACTCAGAAAGCAGAGAGAGGCAGGTGGATCTCTCTGAGTTCAAGGCCAGCCTGGTCTACAGAGCAAGTCCCAGGACAACCAGGGCTACACAGAGAAACTCTGTCTCAAAGAAAGAAAGAAAAAAAAAAGGACTCAGGAAACGGGCATTTGACTACATACCTGCAACCCCAGCTACTCAGAAGGCTGAGACAGGACAGTCCTGAGTTTGAGGCCAGCCTAGGTATACAGCATGACTGTTTCTGAAAGGAAAAAAAGACTTAAAGGTAGAGAGTTGGGATCTTGTTACTTATTATTATTATTGGGGTTTTGTTTTTTTTCTATATAATCAAGTGACCCACCACTGCCACCTTCTGGGAATGTGTAGAATTGCAACTCACAAGTGAGCCCCTGACCCTGGCTGTTCTACCTAAGACTGTACTCCTCTGCCTCATCTTTTAAAACTCCTCTCTCTCACTCCCTCTCCCTCTCCTCTCTCTGTCTCTCTCCTTAGGCCTTTCCCTCTCACTGTCTCTCTTCCCCTCTCCTCTGTTTAAAGCAACCTGTCAAATGACAATTAGCACTCACATTGAAAAGTACACTAGTCCTGGGGTGGGTACAACCTGACGAATCTTCATGACATAGACACCTATGCAAACATAGACATGAAACAGCATCTAGTGTAGCCCCACCTCCAGGCACTCTGTCTCCACTGCCACCTGACTACGTTGACTACTAGCAGAATCACTTACTTTTCTGTTTCAAAACTACTTCAAAGAGTTTCTGAATGAGGGCTCCAGGGTGTCCACACTGGTCCTTTCCCCATAATCGGCAGGTGTCCTGTAGAACAGGAGTATTCCAGGACCAAGGCTCTGATAATGAATGTGTCTCAATTATCTCTGAAGTTCATCTAGACTCTAGCTTTTAGTGCAGCAGACACTGTCTCAGACAAATAATTTAGCATAGGGATGATAAAACTTGGCATGGGAAAGGCATGGGAGCTAGAGAGATGGCTCAGCAATTAAGAACACTATTTGCCCTTCCAGAGGATCCAGGTTCGATTCCTAGCACCCATAAAGCACCTCACTGTCTTTAACTCCAGTTCCAGGGGATCTAATGCCCTCTTCTGGCCTCCACGGCACTGTACATTATGGTGAACAGACATACATGCAGGCAAAACACTCATATACATAAAATTTCTAAAAAAAATGGCATGAATGCCAATGGCCTGGCTATGGTCTCCCAGGCTCCTGAGCCTCAGCAGTACTTCTGCATATTTCTCTGCACCAATCACATATGCAAATACGAATTGAATGAATGTGACTGTAAAGACATATATGGCCTACTTCAGCCAGGNGNGTAAGANATTCTTGCATCCCTGTGGTGCCTTCTAAGAGCAGGAGTGCGTTGGGCATTTGTGCCTGAAAGGCCCTGATTCTTCTGCCTCAGCCTTTTCCTGGCCCCTTCAACTGTAACCCTGGGGGCAGATTATTTACATCTACACTGAAGCAGGAAGGCAAGTGCTGGAATCTTCGCCATTGCCAGGTTAGTCCAGGCTCCTCCACTAATTCAGAAATTAGGACAGACACTAAATTTAATCTAAGTGCAAGTACAGTTGTACTAGAAGACTCAGAGTTATTATAGAAAGTGTATCATCTATCCATTCAACACACATTTATTGGGTGCATTCTATGGCCTGGTGCAGAACTGGGCACTGAGGTATAATGGTGGGAAGGTAGTTTGCTTGCTACCACTGACCCAAACTGTGCCAGACNCCTTCCAAGTATAAGGAAGGAAAAGAAAGGGGCTGTGTTTGGAGTGCCTTCTTCCAAATCCCATCCAATTGCTTTCTGGGCCATCAAGAATGTCCTCTCTCCCCTCCTCTGTTCCTTCGAAGAGTTGTCCAGACAACATACTTCTACTTCCTTATCAACATTGTTCCCCAAACTGATACTTCCAGCTCCACTACAGAGCCAGCACCCTAGGGATGGCTGTTAGCCTCCTCAGCTTTTTCCCGGTCACTGTGTTATATGGTACCGGTAACTGTAAGTGGTGGACAGGAAACACTATTTTGTGTTCAGGCCAGTGACTGACCTACCAATTGCCCTCCTCCAAGGAGCAGCAAGAAAGTCCTTGAAGACACCTTCACAATAAATATTCAATAATATTAATGGGTTTGAACTAAATCAAGCTTGTTTCAATGAATGAAGAAACTTCCCAGCAGCAGAGGTAGGGACAACATGGCAGGGTGAGGCAAAGTGGATAAAGGAAGCAAGNGGAGGATGAAAGGAAGGCACTGGGTGCCATGGCTCCTGGTTGTGGTAAGGGGGTTTGCTGAGAGGTATCGACCTCACAATAGAGCACAGGTCAGTAGGAGTACCTGCATGTTCACAGGGGATGTCACAGAAGAGGGCNCTTCCCAGGCCCAGGGATCCTTGCCCCCATCTTGCTCTTACAGGATTCTAGGGAAGGCTACACAGGGATGAAGGAATCTGGACCTCATTCTCCTGGCTAAGGGAGAGCACACCTACCTTCACGGGGGATTCACTTACTTCATTCAATACTATTTGCATGATGACTGGGCANAGCAGTCTGCAATGAACTGGAGTGCTTACAGTCCAACAGGCCACTTAAGACATGCTCATAAATAAGCACCAACACCACAAGGCAGGGGCACTAAGTGACAGAAGGTGCAAGGAACACAGAGATAAGGAATGCTGCTGGACTTGGAACCCAGTCTTGTTGGAGATCACAGCACATCACCACGTTCATTACTCAGATTCACAACTAGCATAGTATCCCCATGTGTTCATTTACTCACTTGCCCAACAGATGGTACTCAGGGACAAACTAGTGTAAGCAACTGCATTGTTCATTAATCTCAGTGACTACACAGAAAAGACTTTTGTAAAAGGGAAAATCTGAAACTCTAAATTGCCAGTGAAGGGTGTCAGAACTGGCCACCATGTTGGACCTCTTTGCCTGAAAGACTCTGATTCTCCTGCTTTGGCCTTTTCCTGGCCCCTTCAACTGCACCCCTGGGGGCAGATTATTTTCATCTACACTGGAGCATAGTCTGTGTAAGCAGGAAGGCAAGTGCTGGAATCTTTGCCATTGCCAGGTTAGTCCAGGCTCCTCCACTAATTCAGAAATCAGAACAAATGATACCTGCTGGGCATTGAGGGCCACCTTTGTCCTACCTTTAAAGGACAGAAAGAAGGAAGAGAGGAAGCTCAGGAAATTCCAAGCATAGATTGACAGGCTACAATAGGTGTCATTTCTATGAAAACTGAAGACCTGGACAGACAGCTGTCCACTCCCCTGACTGGGCCAGGTGGNTGCTTATGCAGAACAAGAAAGAAATCAAGTTGAGGGCAGCCTCACCCAGAATTACCAGAAGCCTCCATGGGTCTCCCTTTTGCAGACTACATACTGTAAATGATGGCTTTTAAAAATTATGGCCAGGCTGTGGTGGTGCATGCCTTTAATCCCAGTACTTGGTAGGCAGAGGCAGGTGGATCTCTGTGAGTTTGAGGCCAGCCTGGTCTACAAAGTGGGTTCCAGGACAGCCAGGGCTGTTTACACAGAGAAACCCTGTCTCAAAAAAAAATAAATTAATAATAATAATATAGTGATATTATTATGTAATCACTGCAAAAATCTGGGCTGGGTGTGGTGGTGCACACCTATAAATAATCCCAGCCCTGAGAAAGGAAGAATAAGAGTTCCAGGCTGGCCTGGGCCAGATGGTCAGTTTTAAAATAAATAAATAAATAAAATAAAAACATACACATACACAAAATTTCCATGAGACTGTGACAGTAACAGGACACAATTTACAACTGGCAAATCTGTTTTCACAAATACAAAATGCAAAGTAGACTGAGTTGCATAACCGAAACCACAAGCATTTTAACTAATTATCTGATGGGCCCAGTGACATCGATATGTTTAGTGTCCTTCTGATGCAGGTCAGTTGTTTTTCACACATCAAGATCTCTGGGGTAAGAAGCAGAAAGCCAGTTTCAGCACTCAATTATACCTAGCATAGTTTTTGTACAGTAGAGCTCTAACTCTAGAGCTGGCAGAGTGCGTTAAGGGCGGAGCTTCCAGCACCTCATTCTAATGAAGCTTACTTTCTGTCTGCTTTACAGATAATCGGAAAGTTATAGATACATAATCTTTGGTTTGAGACCAAGCTAATCCTCCTGCCTTTGCCCTCCAAGTAGTGGGATTCCGGCATGTGCATATGTCATACATTCTTATCTATCAAAGATTTTAAAATAGGGATAGACAAGATGGCTCAGTAAGTAAAGACACTTGCCACCAAGCCTGAGATGGCAAATTCAATCCCTGGGACCCACATGGTGAAAGAAGAGAACCAACCCCTGCAAGTCATCTTCTGAACCCCATACAAACACTGTGGCAAGCACACACCCACCCACATGTGTGAACACATAAACTAACTAAATGTAATAACAGCATTTTAAATAGGTTCTCACTATGCAGCCCTGGATGGCCTAGAACTCAGGGATTCACCTGCCTCTGTCCCAAGTGCTGCCATGTGCCACCACTCCCAGTTAAAAAATTAGGAAAAAAAAAAAAAGAAAGAAAGAAAATACATATACACCTGTTGACCCAAGATTTCAGTGTTAGGACTGACTGATCCTTACGATACACTCTCCCCTGCGGGGCATGGTGGCACATGCCCTTAATCCTAGCACTTGGGAGGCAGAGGCAGATGGATCTCTGAGTTCAAGGCCAACCTGTGGGTGATATATTGTGTACCCCAATAAAGCTTGCCTAGGGATCAGAGGACAGAGACTGCCACTAAATTAGACATAGAGGGCAGGCAGTGGTGGCACACATCTTTAATTTTATCACTCAGGAGGCAGAGATCTCACTTTCAGTAACCTAGTTATAGCAAGACACATCATCATCAGATGCCAAAATGAGACACATTCCCATTGTCACCACGAGTCACATATCCTCCCTATGCACATGCACTATATCCCCTTATAAAAAGCAAGTGCCTTCTTTCCCCATCCTCTTTCCCTTCCACCTTTGCTCAGAGGCAGCCTCTGCATACCCCCCACCCCCACCAATAAACCTCACATATGAGATCTGCTGCATGATGTGACTTTGTGGTGTTGCTTGGGTTCAATCCGCCAAGGTGCCTCCATCATTTAAATCATTACAGATGGGATGAAGAAGAGACCATTAAGAAATCCAAATCAGAATAAAGACGTCCACACCTATAGAAAATAAATGAACTTCAAAATGCCAAAGACAATGAGTGTGTACTCATAGCAAACAGAGATGTCACTCAAAGGGAACCATGAGCGATTTGTAGAACAGATTCCCATCTTACTATGTAACCCTGGCTGGGCTAGAACTCACTATATAGACCAGGCTGGCCTCAAACTCAGAGATTCACCTGCTTCTACTTTCAGTGTGCTGGGATTATAGGCATGTACCACCATACCTGGCCCACTGCAACAAGGAAAATCAGATGAGGCTGAGGGCAAGTGCTGCTCAGAGCCCTNTGTTAAGGAAGAGTCTTCTATAGATGATGTTTAGGGCTGAGAAAGGAGCTCATTATAGTTCGATGTTTGGTGCACATGAAGTTCTGAGTTTAATATTCAGTATGATAAGTAAAAAGATGTTTGAAAATATGAAGTTGAAATGAACTTTTAGAGAAAAGAACAAATGCAAGGACCATCAATAAAGGAAACAAAAAGACATACTGAAGGATATATTTCAGACAAAAAGATTATTTCAGATGTTAAGATTAGTGATGACAGGAGGAATGGTGAGGAAAGGCGTTGGCAAATAACAAAAGAACATGCCCAGCCCGTGCTCTGGAATTTGACAGACTGAGTCTAAAACTGATAAAGAAAAACAAGGATGTGATAAAAGCCAGATTCTCCTGAAGAAGGACAAAGAAGAGGACTTTCCTCAAAGGACATCAAGATTTGTATATTAAAATAACAAAGGCTGTAAATAACTAACCAGCACAACAGAGAGTAAGCCACTAATGTACGGAGTANATATCCCACCAGCAGGCCCTAGTGGATGTAATACATGGACTTATGGTGAGGACACCAAAGATCAGTGGGAAGAGTGCCAAGCTGTTCAATGATGGAACAGAGGTATGAGAAGCAACAGCCACAAGGGGAAGGTTAATTTTTATCTTATTTTATTGTGGTGTTGGATATTAAATCCAGGGTCAAGTACACACTAAGCAAGTACTCTACCACTGAACCCCATCTTCAACCCCAAATATTAAGTTTTATCATATTAGATTAAGGATTTCTGATCATTGAAAGATGTCATAAGTAAGAGATAGGCCAAGAATAAGGAAATACTTGCAATACATACAACGAAAAAATATTAGCATGAAAATTTTTCAAAGGTGGAGAGTTACTGTGTGGCTGTGGCTATATAACCCAAGTTCTGCAATGGAAATTCTAGTCCATACAATGGAATGCCACTCAGCAATGAAACAAAAAGAGGTAGTTCCATGTTTCAATCANGCTGAATCTCAAAACATGCTGGGTGAGGAAAACATTTATAGAATACGTGCAATATAAATCTAATCACTGAAGGGTCAAATACAGAAAAGCCAAACCATGTGTGTTGTTTTAAAATACACAGAGAAATGGAATTGGGCAGTGAGATGGCTCTGTAGATAAAGATGCTTCCCTTATAAGCCTCATGACCTAAGAGTGGAAAGAGAGAACTGATTCCACAGAGTTGTCATCTGACCTCTGCATGCATACTATGACACGAGTGCACAATCATACAAACATACAACAATAATAAACACAATAATGTCAGAAGTGATAAATTTGTAAAGAAAATAAGTAATCAAAATATTCTACAGGAGTTATCTGGGGGAGGGGTGGTGGGAAAAGGGGTGATGTGACTGGCAAGGGGCATCTTGCGTGCACCAAGGTATATCAGTAATAGAACATTTTACTTCCCATACTGACCTTGGAAGCATGGATGTCCATTTTACTTTTTATTTTTTGGTTCTTAGAGAAAGGGTCTTTCTATGTAGCTCAGGCTGGCCTCAAATCATGATCTTCTTGCTTCAGATTCCCAAATGTATTGTAATAATATATTAAACATATTTCATGGAGGAAAAGCACGCATATATATCTTTGAGACAGTTTGTCTATATGACCTAAAATTCATTATGCAGCCTTGGCTGGCCTCAAGCTTGCAGCCATCCTCCTGCCTTTTTGCCTCCTGAGTCCAGGATTACAAAAGTATGCCACCCTTTCATACATCTTTTTTTTTTTAAAGATTTATTTATTTCATATACAGTGTTCTGCCTTCATGTATGCCTGCAGGTCAGAAGAGGGCACCAGATCTCATTACAGATGGTTTTGAGCCACCATGTGATTGCTGGGAATTGAACTCAAGACCTCTGGAAGAGCAGACATTGCTCTTAACCGTTGAGCCATCTCTCCAGCCCTCATAACATTTTTTGAATGTTATGAGGAACACATTATAGGTCAACAGGAAAAAAAAACAAACAATGGATTTACAATGCTATCTTCTGCTCTGATACACAAGTATCAGGGTGATATATTAGGGAAGGATTCAGCCAAACTTAGAAGCACAATTTACAGAGGGACAAATGTGTGCGATACTACAAAAAGCCACANAACATCACAACACTCCTCTTTACTTCACAAGTAAAAATCAGATGCACTGAAAGCTGGATTTCATGCAAGCCCAAAACATTCCACACCAAACTGAATGAAAAAAGGAAATAAAAAAGGAAAGGAAAGGAACATGACTGTTCCTGATATGGTGGAGGAGAAAGTTTATTATAGATATGTGGGAGAGCACAGCCAGGGGCAGAGACATTTGTGAGAGTCCAGAGTAGACATTATCAGACTGAGTTGTCCCATGTGGGGCAGGCGAGGGGGACCAGATGCAGGAGCTAGGAGGCCCAAAGGTACAAAAAGAGAGTGGGTAACCAAAATGGTCAGATTATATAGGGAAGAGCAGCCCAGCTCCCTGGGCTGAAGAGGCAGGGGAGGGGGGGTATGCCAGCCAAGAGGGCTCTATAACAGGCAGGGTCTGAGGGACTGCAGCAAGAATATGGCACTTAAGCTATTTGTCCCACGTTTGAAACCTAACACAAATGATTAAGAGGTTTGTATAAATGACCTCACATTGTAAAGGCCTACAATAGCTTCTAAAATATATCTGAAAAGCAGAATTTTTTTACACACACATTTACCTCAATTCAGAACAGATACCTGTCATTGCTTGTGAACAGAATTCTTTTCAAAGTACTACAAATGTTTACTTGTGCAGGCCCTGCACCTTGAATGGGCAGCACAATAGAGCCAACCCCATTGGCAGAGATGTGGGCGAGCCAGCCCCAACATTGTGAGCACAGAAGAGCTGTCCCATTATTCTCTTGTTATGTGGCAGCATGGGCAGGAGAGAGATGTTCCGTGTTCTGTTCCCCCCCACATCCCCCATCAACCTGAGGCAGGTGGGAGAGCTGGCCCTGAGGTCATATGAGCAGGACAGCTAGCCCTGCCCCTCATCTGCTAAGCACTCAGGACAAGGGCCTCTGCGCCACACCTGGACAACACAGTAGAACTGGCCCTGTGCCGGGTGGTGGTGGCACACACCTTTAATCCCAGCACTCGGGAGGCAGAGGCAGGTGGATCTCTGTGAGTTCGAGGCCGGCCTGGGCTACCGAGTGAGTTCCAGGAAAGGCGC
>LZPO01017312.1:415211-435718 GCA_001675575.1 Neotoma lepida
CTTTGCTTGTTTTCAACTTAAGATACCATTCTGTAGACCAAGATCCCTTGTAAAACCAACCTCCTTCCTCAACCTCTGGTGCTGGAATTACAGGCACATACCACCACACCCAGAATGGAAGCCCTTCTTATGTGGCAATACAGTTCCAGGATATTTCTACCATGCTCAAGAGCAACCTGTCAAGGTCCATGAGCAGAGTGTGTTTTCCTGGTTCTGGAATAGTTTCCTTTAGCTCCCATTCCAGCTTTGCTTGGTTACTTATTGCTCTCTTTTCTTTGTTTCTGTCTCGTCAAAGAAACAAACAGAGCTGAAAAATCAAACAGCCCTTGAAAGTTTATCATGAAAAAAAGTAGTCTTAGCCTCAGTTCTCCCTGTACCCNAGGCCTGAACCTTAGCACTTTTTAATTTAATTTAATTTAATTTTAAGTCAGGGTCTTACTGTGTAGCAACCAGAGGCCTGGAACTCACTAGGTAGACCAGACTGACCTTGAACTCATAGATATCCATCTGTCTGTCTCCTGAGTGCTGGGATTAAAGACATCTGTGGAATATTCCTTTACACTGTGTGAATATATGTTGCTGTGATTGCTTTAATAAAGAAGTTAAGTGGCCAATAGCTGAACAGGATAAGGTTAGGTGGGAGAGCCAAACAGAATGCTGGGAGAAAGAAGGGAAGAGTGAGAGGAGTCGCCAGCAGACAGAGAGAGAAGCAAGGTGGGTATACTGAGAAAAGGTACNAAGTCACGTGGCAAAGCATAGCTAAGAAATATGGGTTAACATAAATGTAAGAGTTAGCTAGTAACAAGCCTGAGTTAACAAGCCTGAGCTATTGGTCAAGTATTTGTAATTAATATAAGCCTCAGNGTGGTATTTGGGAGCTGCTGATGGGATAGAAACTTCCTCCTACCGACATCACCACATCTGGCCAATCTAGTGACTTTTGATTCTACTCCTTTTTGTTTGTTTGTTTTTGACATAGGGTCTTGTGTAGCCCAGGCTGGCTCTGACTCTTGGTTTTCTTGTTCCTGCCTCCTGACATCTGGGATTATACACATGTGCCAACACTTTGGGGTTCCATTTTTACTTTAATTATTTAAAAATGTTTATATTTGTTATTGATTTCCAGTTCAGGAGATTTATTGATCATATATGGTAAGAGTCTAAGCTGTTTAACTCTCCTCAACACTTTGTCCTGGTTTCCCTGCAGTCCATGACCAGGCATCCCTCAAGTCAAGTTCAGGGTGTTCACATCTTCTTCCTTTAGCTGTTTTTTCAATCTGCATTATAGTTGGGATTTACTAGGCTGAGCAATCTAAATTAATAATCATTTAACATACTCACTTTAAAAAAGCCTTCATCTCTGGTGTTAGGGATGGAACCCCCGGCTTTTCCATGCTAGGCAAAGGCTCTGTCCCTGAGCGTCCCCAAGCTAAGAGCCTTGCATGAGGTACACAGCTGACCAACAANATCCACCACTGTGTCTACAGAACTACTCTAGTCTAGCCTCGGGTATCTAGTTATGTCTAAGAGAAGAAAAGGAGGGCATCGGTACAAAAGTACATCTGCCCACCTTGTGTTCTAAATGGACCTGTGCACTGGGCATTCTTTCCACAGACCTTACTGAGGCATCTGGAGCTTTGCTGTGGTCCAGGGCTCCTCTGAATTCTCCTTCTCCTACTGTCTCATATACAAGATGTGGGCATTCTCTCTGCCAGCTCAGCTACTCTCTCTCTCTCCTCTCAGGCATGTCCCTAGCACCTCCCTTGCATATCTAGTTCCATCTTAGTTTTGCTTTGTGGAGGTTGTAAAGTGCTACCTGTCACACAGTAGGGACATTACCTATGAGTGTTGTGAGGGTCAGTGTATCTGAGGTAGTACCACGCAGAGTCCACAAAGGTGTCCATGGTGTCTGTCTCTCTCCTGGCTGATCTCTTGCACCTGAGAAAAGAAATTTATCAATTGGCTTTTTTCTAGATTTCAGTGCAGTTTCCCACTAGTTGTACTTCTGAAGTTGGACCTCCTAAAATTTCACTTTGAGCAGTGTAAGTTTGAGTGAGGGTGCTCTTGGAGANCTAGGATGGAGTCTAAGAGGAACAGAGGAACCTTCCATNCACTAAGNACACAACAGCTTGAGTCTATTTTCAATTTAAAAATGAAAAGAAGGGTTGTGTTTTACATCCCATATTTGTTAAGCAGTCCACACTGGCTCTATGAATATTACAGAAGGAATTAGCTCTCCCACCCTCACCTCAGGTGAGATGATCAAANCGGGCCTCACACCTGCATTTTTATCAGGAGGCCTGGGCATGGTGGGGTCCTTCAGGGCAGAAGTTGTCAAAGAACTTCATAGGGAATCTTGTGTGCCCCCAGAGAGGGGTGCCAATCTCCACAGTGATTCTCTAAAGTAAATCCAGGTCTTTATTTGGATTGCATCTTATTTTTGACCACAGACAATAGTTTGGGAAGTAACCAGAAGATAAAAATCACCTTCTCTTCCTTGTCCAACCTGCAGAAACCAAGGAAAAAAGAGGCCCGCTACCAGAAGCAATCACATCTGGCTGGCACTCATCATGCTCACTTCAATTAATATCTCCTTGGACTTAAAGACAACTAGATGCTACCACTGATGCCAAGCCCTCAATGGTAAGGAAGAGGTGCTTGGGCATATGATGGGCACAAGGTCGTCAGGTGACCTGGGTGCAACAGAACTAGGCCAAAGGTGTCACAGATGCTATCTCATCAGGTTTCCAGAACACCAGGGAATTATGAGGCAGACTTCCCCAAACTCTACTGTGCAGGAGAGTAGTGAGGTTTCAAAGAAACAGGCCCAAGGTCTTAGAACTCAAAAGTAAATATATAAAGAATCCTCAGCTAGTGGTCTATATCTCTGTGCTGTCCAGTTTGGTTGCATTGGCTTGGTTGCTCACAGCCCTGGAGGCTCATCAAATTCACTCAGAGAGTGAGGTCAACTCTGAGGCCTGGACTCTGCCCTCCAGAAATTCTGTGGCCCTGTTAAGAAGGCATATTACCACACAAGCCTGCAATGCCGTACTGAATGTGAACACTCTTTCACAAAGGGAAGGAGGAAAAACATAGCTTGATGTCTGNTATTGTTCGGTTTAGTCAGCTGATAATAGTATCATGAAAATCACACAAGCACTCTACTGATCTTAGAAAAACTCAATCCCATTTCAAAATGAGGAGAAAGGAAAGAAAGCTGGTGTGTTTCAGCAAAATAAAGAATGAATACATTGGCTGTCTTTCCTATACTTCATGATTGGTGCTAAGACCTCATGGCTATCAAAGGCTCTGTACTGGGAACATAGCAGGAGAAAAACACTCTTTCTCACTTCAAGGAAGTTCTGTGGAATAGAAATGGCAGATAGTGCAATATAATAAAAACCTATGGTCTTCCCTCCATTGGATCTGTGTTTCAGGGCCCGGCTAAAGTGGTTAGGCCAGGTTCTAAACTGTTATCTCAAAGGTTCCAAAACACCTTTGATATTCCCTTTAGGCTGGTAAAGAAGGCAACAATTAGCACCCAGTGAGAGGAGGGTGTCCTAGACGCCTCGGGGTGCTGGCTGTGACTACTCACCTTGGGCAGGGACAGTTCACCCACTCCAAAGCTGAGGCCAGTGGGGAGCCTCCTTTGCCAGTGAAAGATGTGATGCTGGGCAAAGTCACAGGCAAGTCTTTCAGTGGCACAGGCACCGGGCCACAGGCTGGGCAGTGGACAATGGGGATCGGNGTGCCCCAGTAGCGCTGCCTTGAGATCAGCCAGTCTTTCAGTTTATCACTTGTCACGTCTCCACCCACTCTCATCCCNCGGGCTTTCTCAGTCAGGGCTAGAAAGGCATCCTGCCGAGTCATACCTGTGAACTGGAAGAGATGAGAGACAACTGTAAGAAAATCTCTGCCCCTGCTCAGTACCCCGTAACCACTGCATTAATGTGTGACTCTCATAAGGGTCTGGTCTGTGCAGGACCACATCAGGTCTCCCCTGATCCCTGGATGCATTTCTGTTCTTCCAGAATTTATCTTCATGTATGTCTGTGCATCACATTTGTGCCTGGTGCCTATGGAAGTCAGAAGAGGGGTGATAGATCCTGGAACTAGAATTACAGATGGTTGTGAGCTGTCATGTGGGTGCTGGGTATTGAACCTGAGTCCCCTGGAAGAACAGTATTCTCAATTGTTGAGCCATTTCTCCAGCTCTACTTCCAAATTTTGAAGATATTAAAATTCTTCCAGTAGCCTTGAGAAGCAATGTTGGCCATGGGCACTGTGCCTACCATGTGTGGTGGGCAGCTGGCCCCGGTTCTGTGGCCCTCCCTTTCTGCCATGCCCTGTAATACTTGAAGACAGAATTACTATCAGTGTCTAACTAGTAGTGAAGAGCTATATGATATGCATTTTTAATGACTCTTTCCTCTTAGACAGAAAACATCCAGAGGAAAAAAATTCATTATATCTTAAGGCAAGCAAGGGGCCACATTTGCCTCAGCTTGAAGAGACAATCATTCTCTGTATTTAAATACCGCCATTTCATAGACAACAGGGCTGAGCATTACTAATTCAGAGGTAGAGTTCTCTCTTCACTGATGCTCTCCAGAGGCCAAACTAATTGGATCAAGTGAGACATAAGACTAACATTCAGAATGTGGGCACCTGGGATCAGTCCTGTCATATGCCAGGCCTCAGAGACACAAAGATAAATGTAATCTGCTCATGTCCTTAAGGAGCTCATGGTCACAAGACATGTCATAGAAAGAGAGTTCAGCCATATTTACCAAAGTAATCCCTTTTACTGTTGATGTGAGGAGTTTTCCCAAAGAGTTTATTGTAAAGGGGTGGCTATGCTCTGGGAGAGAGATTCCCTAGTCTTTACTACTGATATCACNTATTTGTGATACAAAGCAGGACATGCTCTCTTCAAAGTTTGTCTTTTCATGTACCACTATCCTCTGCTCCAGAAGTTCATGAAGGAAAACAGCTTTGCACCACCATCCTTCTCCACCCCTCATTGACAGAACTTGGCTGAGTATTCAGCAAAGAGCTGGAGACGACTCAAAGGCTACCTGTAGCTAGCTATCTTAAAGCAGACAAAGAGGATAACTAATGCTCAAAGTCCCATCCAGAGGAATGGGGGTTTCTCTGGGCCCCAGAGAGACAGCCTCATTTTGGTCATAGATATCCCCTTCCTCACTTCCCAGAGCTGGGGATCCCTTGTAGACGCCCAGGCTTGGCTCTGCTGTACCTCTAGTAGGCTGCACAAATGAGGGCCAAGAAAAAAAGGCATTAATATCTTAGAACATGACTTATGTTTGGAGATACAAACATGAAGTCAGGCACTGTCTCTCTTTTTAGAGGGGGAAGGCTGGTCATTATTCTCTTGTGGATGGATGATAGCTAGCTAGCTAGCTAGCTAAGCAGACAAAATGATAGGCAGTGTGGTAGTTTAAATGTAATTGGCCCCCATAAGCTCATAGGTAGTGGCACTTTTGGGAGGTGTGGCCTTGTTGGAGTAGGTGTGGTCTTGTTGGAGAAAGTGTATCACTGTGGAGACGGGCTTTGAGGTCTCTTCTTCTTAAGCTTTGTTCAGTGTCACAGTCTACTTCCTATTGCCTTCTGATCAAGATGTAGCCAGNATCATGAGTGCCTGCAGGCTGCCATGCTCTCTGCCATAATGATAATGGACTGAACCTCTGAAACTGTAAGCTGCCACCTCAATTAAATGTTTTCCTTTATAAGAGTTGCCGTGGTCATAGTGTCTCTTCACAGCAATAGAAACCCTAAGACAGATAGACGGATAGAAACAGAAAGGAAGACAGAAATACAGGACACCCTTATAGCTAAGTGGTCCCAAACCTGAAACACTTGGATCTTTACATATAATAGGACCAGAACCAGGGGGACAACCAGTAGGTGCTTCTCCAGTGATTCATCATTGGCCAGGTGTGGGACTGACATGCAGAGTCAGAAGTTCCCAGATTAGGGCTTATGCTCAAATCTCCTGGGGAACTGTAAACTACTCCTGATGTCTACTACTCATGTCCTCACTATCATTGATCATTAGGTTGAAATATCTAGGTTGAGACTCAATCATCAGATTGTTTCTTGAGACAGTGTCTCACATAGCCTAGACTGGTCTCAAACTCTATGTAGCCAGGATAGACTTGAACTCCTAACCTTCTTGCCTTACTTCCCAAATGTTAGGATTATAGGTGTGCATCACCACACTCTTCTTCCAAGCACCAATTTTGAAAACACTTTCCTGGTGTTTCCACTGTGTAGCCAAGTTTAAAAATGAACCCTCTAAGCCAGTGCCCTCAAGTTTTAATGTGCATACAAATCACTCAGGGATCTTGTGTGATTAAGGTAGGGTTGGGAGTCCACATTCCTAACATCGATGCCAGAGTCACACTGATCTAGGGACTGGACTTTTAGCAGCAAGGCTCTAAGCTATTGATTCTCCACAGCGGTCCCTGGACCAGCAGCACCACCAGCAGCACCTGCACTTCTATTAGCACCAGCAGCACCACCAGCACCANGCAAATTTGCTGGAAACAGAAACTCTTGGGAAGAGTCAGGATCTCTCAATACATATTGCTAGTCACTGTTTTAACAAGGCCAGCATGATGCTGATATATATGCTCAAGTTTAAGACTTACCAAACCACTTCCCACTTTAGTCTCCCACCCCAAAACTGCCTCTTCCACCACACTTTCTGGTTCAGTTCAGCACAGGTGGGGTTCACATCCTGCCAAATGTAGCAAATCAAACAAGAGATAACTTTGACCAAGCCAACACAACTCAGCATTTATTCCTTTCTATAAGTGAAATAAACTTAAGGTGGAAACAACAGATATTCTGGAGCGAATCATCATCTTCCCCAGGAAGAAGACTCAGCACCAGTCACCTCTCTAAGAAGCCAAAGATTCTTTTGGAAAGAATCTTTCGGAAGAAGCAAGATTCTCAAATGAAGTTGTTCTAGGGTTGGACTGGATTTCAAGCTAAGAAACTTCTAGGTGTTGAAGAATAGTCTTTTGTTCTGAGAAACCAAGCAAGGCTACGAGGCTGCTGTGGTAAGAGACAGTGAAAGGGCAGGCTGTGCTATGAGTGTAAGAGCATGTCTTCACACACCACTCTCAGGGTCTTGATTCACAAGCTAATTCTCAGGCACAAGGGCACCAACCTCAGCAGATTTGCTCAGTCTCTCTGTGCCATCTGGTGAAGTTTCAATGACTTCAGAGTAGGGCAGGCCCAGGGCTTGGGCTATCTTGGTGTCCTCTGAGCTGGTGCTGGGGATTCCTGTTCAAAGGGAAAAACCACAAAACATCATCTCCTCTTAAAAAAGTTCAAAGGGAAAAACCACAAAACATCATCTCCTCTTAAGTGCTCAAAGCAAAGAATCAGGCAAGCACTGATGCATAGTGTCAGCTTCTTGGAAGAGAAGCCAGGAAGCCTCACCACACAGGATAATGGGGCACAGTCTTAGAGAGCCTGACACTAGCACAGCTGTTCACCATGTTGGGGTTATTTCCTTTAGGTCTTTTTCTCTGGTTTTTCTTATTCTTTAAAACATAGTTGCAAGCCTAAAAGTGTACCATATATGCAACTGAAACTTTACTTTACAGATGTGAGGGGAGCCTCTTGAATCTCCTCAATGGCTTCCTATTGGGAAACAGTGCTGACTTCACCAGCATTTTAATACCCTAAAACGATCCCCTAAGTCTGGACACTGAAAGCTGTGTCCCCGAGAGCAACAGAACACTCTGAACAGGCATTTATTCTTCAACCTGCATATATTCCTGAGCAAATGAGGTGGAGCACAAGAAAACCACTCACCCAAGGGGGGAAATCTGCTGTTCTGGCTTCAGCTGTCACAAAAACAGCTTTTGGTGGTTCTATGGGATAGGGTTCTGAATGTGGTACTGCTGACATGATGAGTTGTTCTGAGCATGATATACAGGGAACATTCTACATCATCCTGGCCCCTTCCCAGACCACTTCCTCTGCTGGGACAAACAAAGTATCTCCTAAATTTGCCAAATGTCTCCTGGTGCTGACACCTCTTTCATGGAGAATGCTGGACATGACCCACCAGTCAAGGGTCACACATGTTAGCTCTTCTGAAAAATAGTTCCAGAGGGGTGGCTTAAGGTCCAAAGGACATGTCTGAAGTTCTATAGTATGGTGCAAAGCTGTGTCATTTCCAACTGAGTTGGGACAGAAAGTACAAAGTCAAGTGAATGAATGTCAGTGAACTGAGGGGTGAGGATGCAGGGCAAACAGTACCAACAAGTGTTTGTAGTCACAAGGGGAAGATGATGGTCATTCACCAGATTTTCAATGTCCAGCTAAGGGTGACTCAGTGACAGTACAAAGAGTACTCTAGGCTGGGTGCTGGACTCTAGGCTGGGTGCTGGTGGCGCACGCCTTTAATCCTAGCACTCGGAGGCAGAGGCAGGTGGATCTCTGTGAGTTCAAGGCCAGTGTAGTCTACAAAGCAAGTTCCAGGACAGCCAGGGTTGTTACATGGAGAAACCCTGTCTGGAAAAACAACAACAACAACAACAACAAAAAAGAGTACTCTAAAATATGATATATTCTAACTGTGCAGGTTGGATGGTGAAAATTCTGCTTTCTTTCTTTCTTTCTTTTTTTTTTCGAGACAGGGTTTCTCTGTGTAGCTTTGGCGGCGCCTTTCCTGGAACTCACTCGGTAGCCCAGGCTGGCCTCGAACTCACAGAGATCCGCCTGCCTCTGCCTCCCGAGTGCTGGGATTAAAGGCGTGCACCACCACCGCCCAGCCTGCTTTATTTCTTATGTGTTTCTGCTTCTGTCCTTAGAAGGTTTCAGAAACAATACTTGAGAAAGTACTAATTACAAAACTGAGGGAAATCAAGACAACAGAAAAACAATTTCCCATGCTCACCTAAAAACATCTAAATCCTTAGAACTTTAATACTGCATCAGTGATTTAGTTCAAAATGTCAAATACCCCTTGTCTGCCCCAAACAGCCATATCAAGATATTCTTCACTGTTTACTCTGGCTGGCTGTTTAAAACATCTTACTAATTGTAAAATGCATGGTCATAATGTCAGAAGTGACCCTGAGTGCTCAGTGGCAGCTTTCTGTTTGACACCTTGTCAAAACACTTCATCAAAACTGACCTGAGGTCATTCAATATGAAATGTTACTTGCTCTGCATGTTTGTAGCAACATGGAAAACACAATCGATCTATAGCCACAAAGGCCTGCAGCTTTGCAGCATGGCTGTGATCTCCCACAGGAAAGCAGGTAAGAGGAGCATTGGTATGTCCTGAAGGCAGCTTTTAGATAGTGCTGTCATTAGGTTCCCTTCCTGTTCCAGGACAATAGATGGGGATTACTTATGAATAAGACTGCCAAGGACATCCAATTTTGCTTCTGTATATTGCTTCATGACTCTTTTCTGAGCAGTTCAGATTAGCCTCCTCCACAATGTCAAAACCTAGCCCACATGGATCAGATGTGCTTAGAACTCCTGACTCTGCACTTGCTGGTAGTTTTGTGAATTTTATTCTGTTTGGTTTGGATTGGTTTTGTGAGACAGGGTCTTACTATATAGCCTAGGCTGACCTCAAACTCAAGATCCTCCTTGTCCTTAGGCTCTTCAGTGCTGGGACTAAGTCACTAAACCTGGCTTGGATTTTGAAATTAGATTTTTTAGTCTGTGTTGTATTACCTCCCATATCATGTGTCCAAGTGTTCAAAACTAACTCATGATCCATGAGCCTGGGCTTTTTATATACTCAATAGCAACCAGGAAGGCATGATATACTTACTATGCTTTATTTTAAAAAATTAAAAGTTGTTTTACTTATTATTATTATTAGTGTGTGTATATGTATGTGTGCAGGCACATGTGAAGGTTTGGAAGACAAGTTTCCTATTCAGGTTCTGGTAACTATACTCAGGTTGACAGGCTTGAGTGGCAAACACTTTTACACACTGAGCTGTCTTACCATCCCCCCAAAATGCTTTCAAATACACAGGGTTATTTTGTTGCTGTTTGTATGCTTGCTTTTGCTTTTTAAAGATGTGTTTTACCATGTTGTANGGGCTTTAAACTTGTGATACGAGATTGGAGAGATGGCTCAGCAGTTAAAAGAACTTGTTCATACAGGACCTGGGTTCAGTTCCCAGCACCCACATGATAGCTCACAACCATTTGTAACTCCAGTTCCAGGAGATACGATTCCTTCTTCTGAGCTTCAAAGGCACAAGGCACATACATGGTACACATACATACATGCAGGCAAAATACTCATAAACATAAAAGACATTAAAAAAAAAAACCCTTAAACTTGTGATTGTCCCACTTCAGGCTCCTGAATGCCAGGAATTCAGGTGTGTACCACCATGCTCTTGAATTTGTAGCTCTTAACTAAATAATGGATGTTTAATCTTACACTTACATGGAAAGTAAGTGACTGGGGTTGCAGCTCATAGTAGATTGCTTTGCTAACAATGTATGAAGCCGTAGATTTGATNCTCAGCTCCATAGAGAATGAAAAAAAAGGGGACACAAATTTCATTAAGAGGCAAAACCCATCACAGAATCAATGGTAAATTTCTCTAAGTGATAGCACGAACTGTGAGCCCTTTGCCCTTAAACCTACATAATTTATTAGCATGGATGACATCTAAACAGTCACATACCTATTTTTGAATCTAGAGAACCTTCTAAGTCATCCTTGGCCATGATAACGATGGGGACCTCTTGCAGGGTGAGGATGTTCACAGCTATCACTGGTGTGAGGCAATCTGAAAACAAGAGCAGATCCATCAGCTAGATACATCCCAGAGCAGACAAGTGAGAAAAAGCAGCACAATATCTTCCATGCTGTGTGCTAATTGCTAAAGAGCTGGTCCTTTGAAGGCTATTAGCAGATAATTCACACCAGTGGAAATAAGAAGATTAAACAAGCATGGGAGAAAAGTTTTGTCCACCCGCACGCACAAAGAAGTAAGAATGTTTCAGAGTTCCAGTTGGAAAAGTCATCTCTTTACCACCTTTTACTTTTCAAAATTATCTCCAGCAGTGAGAATAATAAAACACATAAAACCTTCCTGTAGTGAAAAGAGGAGACATAAACTTCTAAAGCAAATGGCTAATGTGGCTAGCAAGCAGAAAACTGCAGAGCAGAGAGCAGGAAAAGAGATTTCCAGACATCCAAAGACAGAACAGTTCCTTTCCATGACTCTTTTCATAGGAGATACTGGAATATGTGTGTTCTTGCAAGATGACAGGCTAAATGGTGAAAGAGACAGGTGTAGGATCCAGGAAACAAGGACCCAATAAAGAAAAGACACAAGAGCATTCAAGAAAGAAGTCAGAGGAACTTTAGACATACAGCTGAGGCCTGGAGGGTGACCAAGTCAGACCTGAACTGAACAGCGTCCCGAGTATCTTTGGGAAAATGAAGGAACTAATAAGATTCTTTGGAAGGCTGGAGTTTGGAGAAAACTCTATTGAGAGTTTTAAAGAACTGATAGAATGTGGTAAGATTCTGCCAGAAATTTAAAGAACACAAACGAGAGAAAGGTAGAGACACACAGAGAAAGACTATGAATTTTAGAAAAAAATAAAAAGTTATATAAGAACAAGAAAGTAAGGCTGGGCCTGGTGGTGCATGTCCATAATCCCAGCCCTCTGGAGGTTGGGGCAGGATTGTGAGTTTGAGGATATCCTGAGCTACACAGTGACTTCTAGACTAATCTGGGCTACACAGAAAGAGCCTGTCTCAAAAATAAACAAGTAAACCAACAGAACAATGTAATCACGGTATACATGACCCAGTTACAAATATTTATGAGGCAAATGACTTGCAATTTACCCAATCATTTATTATCATGAATGAACAATTTGCTCGTGTTTATTTACAACATCACCATTAGTAAGAGCCATCACTGGCTGGCTTTGCACTACATACTTAACAATTGTTTTAAACGTTCATATAGTTATCTAGAACAGATTCTATAAGTCCTCAAATTAAAATTGGCCAAGAATTAGGATTTACATTTCAAAGAGGTAAAGGCAGGATCCAAGAGGAAGGTAGAGCAGAGTGGCAATCAACATGGGCCTTGGAAGTTGGGGTGCAGCCAGCACTCCTAATCTGGTTGCCAAACCCTTGTTGCTGGAGCCAGTTGAACTCCACATCTCCAAGCAGGGATCCATAATTCTAACTCCATATTGTCTTTTCTTTAAGAGGAAATATGTATTTGCAAATTCTGTAATTATGATGTGATATTATTAGAAAGTGGGGAGGTGAGGGAACAGAATAANAGCAAAAGTCATCAGGTGATAGGCAATGAGGAGAATGGAGAAACAGCAGCACAGGCATAGAATGCAGACACAGGCCTGTCAGAGAAACAGCTCTTGTCATCGGCTACCAGTTGACCCCTACATTCACTTCCTCCAATGGCTCAGCAACAGAATGTTTAGTTGGCTACACAGTAAGCAACAGCCCTATCCAGCCTCTTCTGTAGCTAGGTGTGGCCATGGGCTGTATGCAGAAGCAACTTCTAAGTCAGGCTCTCATAGGGAAAGGGCAAGCTCGGCATGGAATTGCACCCTTGTATTCCTAGCATTTGGAAGGCTAGGCCATTACAGCCTGGGCTGCCTAGTGAGTACCAGGCCACCCAGCACTATATAATGAGACACTATCTAAAAGCAGAAAAAGACAAGCTCTTTCCCCAAGAATTGCTCCTTTTTACTGGACATAGACAACATGTGGGGCAGCATGGAAAACTTGAGGAGGACAGATGGGGGGGGCAGTAAGAATACTGGCTCCTACTACCTCACATGGTAGGCTTGTCAAACCTACTCAGTTTTATATAGACAAGAAAGAAACACCTGTTGATATAGACTGTGTCAGGCCACCAAGTGCATAGAGGTGCACAGAGGCCATTGTTAGCTGCAGTTACACTGCTAATATTCTTTGACTTTTCATATACTACAGATATGTTTATTTGTGTGTGTGTGTGTGTGTGTGTGTGTGTGTGTGTGTGTAGCTGGAGATTGAACCCATGACTTGTATATACTAGGTAAGTATTCTACCACTAAGCTACAGTGAGTCTTATCACTTAAGATTTTCTTGTTTAAATCTATTTTTAGAGGGCTAAAGAAAAGGCTCAGTAGTTAACAGCATTTGCTGTTCTTCTACAGGATCTGAGTTCAGTTCTAGCACCCACATAATGCAGCTCACAACTGCCTGTAACTGGAGCTCCAGGGGATCTAACACCCTCTTCTCNCCCTTGAGGGCACCCACATACATATGGCGCACACACAGACACATACACTAAAGAGATATTAAAGAGATAAAGCTTAATCTTAAAGTTTTATCATTTTACACTTGGTAAATCAGAGGAATCTTTAAGAAGGGTAACACCTGCTGATTATAATAAGACTCCCTACCGTTGGTTATGGGGTTATGGCACTGTAAAATGATAAAACCCTTTCAGAAGCCAAGAAAAGCAACATGGATGGAGCTAGAAAAATGGCCATACCTTTGAAAAGAATCTCACTCTTGGGCATGTCTCCTCAGGAAAATTTTATAAAAGCAAGAGCCATATCGACATAAATGTTCACAATAACTGTCTTCTTTAAACACACACACATATACACTCACACAGACCCCTACCTTTTTTTTTCTGGTGCTAGGGGTCATATGGACATAAATGTTCACAATAACTGTCTCCTTTAAACACACACACACACACACACACACACACACACACACACACACACCCCGTGCTAGGGGTCAAACCCAGTGCCTTTAGGCAAGTACTCTACCATTGAACTACATTCTAGTCCTACAGTAGCATCTCCATTATAGCTTCACACATAAAAAAGCAAAGTTGCTGGATGGCTTGCTATGCACCTGTAATATCAGCATTAGAAGGCTAAAGGAGAAGGATGGAAAGTCTGACACCAGGCTGGGCATTACACAGCAAGACCTTATCTCCAAAAGAGGAAGAAGGAGCTGGAGAGATGGCTTAGCAGTTAAGAGTACCTGCTGCTCTTCCAGAGGTCCTNGGTTCAGTTCCCAGCACCCACATGGCAAATAACAACTATTTGTAGCCCCAGTCCTAGAGGATCCAATGCCCTCTTCTGGCCTGCACAGGCACTGCATACATGTGGTACACAGACATACTTGCAGAAAAAACACTCATACAACACACATAAGGTAAAAATAAATGAAATCTGAAAAAAAGAGGAAGTGGAGGAGGAAGAGATGAAAGCCAACTGTTTACCCTAATAGGTAAGATCTAGTATACACAATGTTACATATAGGATTAAAATAATTTTCTGGAACTTGGAAGACATCCTTTCCTGGTGCTCTATGTGGTTTCCAGCTTTTTCTAGCCCTAGTTTATACAATAACACCCAAGCCAGAAGTGTAAGCTGAGAAAAGGGAGTTATATCAGTGATTATGGATGCCAATTCCAAGAACTCTAAGCAAGCACTGTATACCCCACCCAACCCCTCATAAAGGAATCTGAACCAAGTTTGCTAAACAAAAATCCAATACATTTAGTCAGTACATTAGCAACCCCNTCAATTGAGTTAGAGATCAGAGAGGTATCCTCAGATCCACCTTCTAGATACTTCTCTGAGTTGGTCCCTCTTCTTCACTGATTCTCATTGTTCTGTGGTCTATATCATATCCTCCTACAACTAATGAGNTAAGTTGATCCCTTGTGAGTATACTGCCACTCAATTTTTACCCTGTCCAGTTGAATCATCCTTCTTAGAAATCCTTGGGGTTTCTTTTCTTCCCACAAGGACCACCTAAAATCATCAAACTCAAGAACCAGCACTTGCTCAGCTAAGAAAACTAAATACACAAGTATTGTGTCTTTCCATAGTTATAAGGATACATCTGGGACTAGATTCCTTTATTTGGTTATTTTATGTTGCCAGGGATTGAACCTGTGAACATGCTAAGCAACTGAAATATATTCCTGGCCTTTGGACCAGATTCTTGGTCATCTGTGGCAAATCAAGAGCCAGTATTCAGAAACCAACTCAGTGACAACAGGAGAATTTAAATGGGAAAATTTAAACTGAGAGTGACAAACTAAGTAAGTCATCTGTCCTACCATGACCCTTATGGTCACTGCTTTGACACTTATCACCGTAAAATCCTGACAATGAAGGAAGCCAGCTAGCAATGGTAAGCAATGACACAAGAGTTGACACTCCAGTATAACCCACAGGTTGCAGGAGGCAGAAGCTATAGCAGGCTCAGGCCACAGGTGGCAGGAAGCATGGGCCCACAGCAGAGATGGGTTCATAGCAGGATAAGAAAATTGCACTTTACTCAACATACCATGCTGGTCTTGTGGTCATACAGTATTACAAAACAAAACCAGAGTCTTGATATACTAACTGATCTACAGACTGAATGAATTGATTCAGACTGAAAGAACTGAAAAGTGATATTTCTATTCTGAAGATTAGAACTGGAAAAACTCAGTGCCAAGCATAATCTTCCACCTGGAATGACTTTAGGATTATTGAGAGGAGGNGAAAGCAACTTAGGAGCTCTTCCAAATGGAATGTTACATATGGCTTTCAATTTGCCAAAATGACATGACCAAGCCAGTCTGGTACACTAACACCCAAGTGGTCTCAAACATGTTGTTGGTCATACGTACTTAGATACTGTGGTGGTTTAAATGAGGATGGTTTGAATACTTGGTCTTCAGTTGGTGGAACTGTTTGGGAAGGATTAGGAGGCGTGGTCTTGTTGTAGAAGGTATGTCACTGAGGGTGGGCTTTGAGGTTTCAAAAGCCCAGGCCATTACTAATTAGCTCTCTCTCTCTGCCTTGTCCCTGTGGATCAGGACATAAGCTCTCAGCTACTGCTCCAGTGTCATATTCCCTGCCATGATGGTCATGGACTCATCATCTGAAACTATAAGCCCAAAAAACAAATTNTCCTCAGGAAAATTTTATAAAAGCAAGAGCCATATCGACATAAATGTTCACAATAACTGTCTTCTTTAAACACACACACATATACACTCACACAGTCTCCTCAGGAAAATTTTATAAAAGCAAGAGCCATATCGACATAAATGTTCACAATAACTGTCTTCTTTAAACACACACACATACACACACACACACACACCTACCTTTTTTTTTCTGGTGCTAGGGGTCAAACCCAGTGCCTTTAGGCAAGTACTCTACCATTGAACTACATTCTAGTCCTACAGTAGCATCTCCATTATAGCTTCACACATAAAAAAGCAAAGTTGCTGGATGGCTTGCTATGCACCTGTAATATCAGCATTAGAAGGCTAAAGGAGAAGGATGGAAAGTCTGACACCAGGCTGGGCATTACACAGCAAGACCTTATCTCCAAAAGAGGAAGAAGGAGCTGGAGAGATGGCTTAGCAGTTAAGAGTACCTGCTGCTCTTCCAGAGGTCCTNGGTTCAGTTCCCAGCACCCACATGGCAAATAACAACTATTTGTAGCCCCAGTCCTAGAGGATCCAATGCCCTCTTCTGGCCTGCACAGGCACTGCATACATGTGGTACACAGACATACTTGCAGAAAAAACACTCATACAACACACATAAGGTAAAAATAAATGAAATCTGAAAAAAAGAGGAAGTGGAGGAGGAAGAGATGAAAGCCAACTGTTTACCCTAATAGGTAAGATCTAGTATACACAATGTTACATATAGGATTAAAATAATTTTCTGGAACTTGGAAGACATCCTTTCCTGGTGCTCTATGTGGTTTCCAGCTTTTTCTAGCCCTAGTTTATACAATAACACCCAAGCCAGAAGTGTAAGCTGAGAAAAGGGAGTTATATCAGTGATTATGGATGCCAATTCCAAGAACTCTAAGCAAGCACTGTATACCCCACCCAACCCCTCATAAAGGAATCTGAACCAAGTTTGCTAAACAAAAATCCAATACATTTAGTCAGTACATTAGCAACCCCNTCAATTGAGTTAGAGATCAGAGAGGTATCCTCAGATCCACCTTCTAGATACTTCTCTGAGTTGGTCCCTCTTCTTCACTGATTCTCATTGTTCTGTGGTCTATATCATATCCTCCTACAACTAATGAGNTAAGTTGATCCCTTGTGAGTATACTGCCACTCAATTTTTACCCTGTCCAGTTGAATCATCCTTCTTAGAAATCCTTGGGGTTTCTTTTCTTCCCACAAGGACCACCTAAAATCATCAAACTCAAGAACCAGCACTTGCTCAGCTAAGAAAACTAAATACACAAGTATTGTGTCTTTCCATAGTTATAAGGATACATCTGGGACTAGATTCCTTTATTTGGTTATTTTATGTTGCCAGGGATTGAACCTGTGAACATGCTAAGCAACTGAAATATATTCCTGGCCTTTGGACCAGATTCTTGGTCATCTGTGGCAAATCAAGAGCCAGTATTCAGAAACCAACTCAGTGACAACAGGAGAATTTAAATGGGAAAATTTAAACTGAGAGTGACAAACTAAGTAAGTCATCTGTCCTACCATGACCCTTATGGTCACTGCTTTGACACTTATCACCGTAAAATCCTGACAATGAAGGAAGCCAGCTAGCAATGGTAAGCAATGACACAAGAGTTGACACTCCAGTATAACCCACAGGTTGCAGGAGGCAGAAGCTATAGCAGGCTCAGGCCACAGGTGGCAGGAAGCATGGGCCCACAGCAGAGATGGGTTCATAGCAGGATAAGAAAATTGCACTTTACTCAACATACCATGCTGGTCTTGTGGTCATACAGTATTACAAAACAAAACCAGAGTCTTGATATACTAACTGATCTACAGACTGAATGAATTGATTCAGACTGAAAGAACTGAAAAGTGATATTTCTATTCTGAAGATTAGAACTGGAAAAACTCAGTGCCAAGCATAATCTTCCACCTGGAATGACTTTAGGATTATTGAGAGGAGGGGAAAGCAACTTAGGAGCTCTTCCAAATGGAATGTTACATATGGCTTTCAATTTGCCAAAATGACATGACCAAGCCAGTCTGGTACACTAACACCCAAGTGGTCTCAAACATGTTGTTGGTCATACGTACTTAGATACTGTGGTGGTTTAAATGAGGATGGTTTGAATACTTGGTCTTCAGTTGGTGGAACTGTTTGGGAAGGATTAGGAGGCGTGGTCTTGTTGTAGAAGGTATGTCACTGAGGGTGGGCTTTGAGGTTTCAAAAGCCCAGGCCATTACTAATTAGCTCTCTCTCTCTGCCTTGTCCCTGTGGATCAGGACATAAGCTCTCAGCTACTGCTCCAGTGTCATATTCCCTGCCATGATGGTCATGGACTCATCATCTGAAACTATAAGCCCAAAAAACAAATTTTTCTAAAAGTTGCTTTGGCCATAGTGTCTTAATATAGCAACAGAAAAGTAACTAAGATAATTCCTCAGCTTATCATGTGAAGGTACTTTGAATTTATGGTGTCTTCAACTCACAGATTGTAATCTTTTATAACTTATTAGCTCATTAATTATTAAAATTACTTCATTTGTGGCCCTAAATGAACTATGGGGGGGGGTAATGTATGACCTGGATATTTACAGTATTTAGCTTTTTAATATTTACTTTTCAACCATCACAGCTTCAAGGAATCTCAAATTACTCAAAAGGGAGTTCTCCCTTCCAACAGTTGAAATTAATTCTTTTTTTCTTTTTTTAAGCAGAGTAAAAAAAATCTGAGATAATTAACCTTCATTGTCAACTTTCCTGNTTTTTAGAATCACCATGAAAATACATCTCTGGGGATATCTGTAAGGAGTTTCCAGAAAGAATTAACTGAGATGGGGGAAGACCCACCCTGAGTGTGTGCGGCANCATCGCACAGGCTTGGATCCTGGACTGAATAAAAAGTAGAAAGTGAGCTAAACAGCAGCATTCACCTCTCTCTCTGCTTCCCAGCTGTCTCAGTCAGTGCTCTATTGCTGAGAGGAGACACCATGACCACAGCAACTCTTATAAAAGAAAGCATTTAATTGGCGCTTGTTTGTAGTTTCAGGGGNTTAGTTCATTATTATCAAGGCAGGAAGCATAGAGACAGGGAGCATGGTGGCAGGCAGGCATGATGCTGGAGGAGTAGCTGAGAGCTACATCCTGATCTACAGGCAGAGAGAAAAAGAAAGACCACTCCCAATGACTCACTTCCTTCAACAAGGCCATACCTCCTAATTCTTTCAAATTGTGCCATTTCCTGGTGATCAAGCATTCAAATATATGAGCCTATGGGGGCCATTCTTATATAAACCACCACACTGACTGTGGATGCAATGTGACTAACTACCTCATATTCTTGTTACCATGATTTCTCTACCCTCAGACTTCCCTTATGTTGCTTTTGTCAGAAAAGTAACGAATACAGAACCTGAGACATGGGCACAGAGGCCTTAAAAGCACACATGGAATTTTAACTTGTATCTTTTCTTTACTTCAATATACAACAAAAAATGGTGAAGGCAAAGGACAAGACCTGCCTTGTGTTGGGTGTCTTCTGTTCTAAGCCCAGAGGTACCTACAGCCAGGATTGTAAAAACCTGTCTTTGACCCAGGAGACTGAGCCCACAGCAGGCTCCTAGGAAGGGCAGGTGACTAGAGTTGTCCTCATTGCACTCAGGAAACAATCACTGTCTGAAGCAGAAGTAAATTGTCATGACACTGTCTCTCCAGTTTATATCATCCAAAACAGCTTGAGAACCCAATAATTCAAATGTGAGCTTCAGGTTAAAGTTCACAGTGTACAAGAAAGCATAAAGATGAGCTTTTTGCAGAGATATTTAAACCTTCTTCAGAGACCTACTTCTAATCAACAAGGGTGTCCTTTCACCCACTAGACTCTATACCTCACATCCCCTCCCTGGCTGGCTACAGTTTTGTGTCTAATCAAAGGTGTATGGTTTTCCCTTTGCCAAGGAAAAGGCCATAAGTCCCAGTGACAGCAATCACACAAGGAAACCCAGAACAGGCAACTGAATATTACCACTTTTTATTCTCGTGTTTTAAAAATTTAGTACATTTATTTATTTATAGGAAGTGAAGAGTGGGAGTGTGTGCCACAACATGTGTGCGTGTGTGTGCGTGTAAGATGGATTTTCTAAATGGTCTTGTTAAATAAAACACAGAGGCAGAGATAGGGGTCAAAGTCTGACAGAGATCAGAGGAATTAGGAACAGCTACCAGCCTAACCTTAGACTGCTGCCACTGCTTCCAAAATGGAGAGAGAATTCCACTTCCTTATACCTCCACTTTTATATCCCTTTCTGTTCTGTTCTCCCATTGGCTCTTTCAGCCTAGCTACATCATCACTTCCTCCTATNGCCCACTTCTGTCACTTCCTGCCTGTCTGTATAGACCTCCAGAATTCTATGGTTGATGCTGGGATTAAAGGTGTGTGTCTCCACACTTGACTATTCCTAGTGTGACCTGGAACTCACAGG
>LZPO01017312.1:436984-452974 GCA_001675575.1 Neotoma lepida
AAAAGAAGAAGAAGAAGAAAGAAAGAAAAGTAGCAGTGCAAAGCTCATGTGAGAACAAGTAGTACGGGGCTTGAGGTAGGAAAGGTGGGGATATGGCAGAAAGTTCTGAACATCAGACTCCCTCATTCTCATGTCTCAGTAGAGGTAGCAAAAGACAACAGAGGCACTCAACTCACAGGCCCATCTAAGCAAGATCAACCTGACGTACCTCTGTTCAAGGTTCAAGGTTTCATGGAAGAAAGAAAGCTAATGGACAAAGATCCCAATTCACATCATTGCTGAAAGTGTTTACAGCATTCTCTCCCCTAGTCTGGAGGTCAAAAGAAGTTCACGATCTGCAGATGAGCTCCACCTCTCCCCATCCTTCCCTCCACCTCTCCCCATCCTTCCCTGCCACAGAATATTCCAGTTAACTGCTGCCAATTCCCACAGAATTCTGTATCACCCTCCCCAGCACCACTGAGCCACACCAACAGAACCTCACCTTGTGATATTTCCTCCTCCTCTTCCCCATCTCCCTCCTCTTCCTATTCCTCCTCTACCTTTTCTAGTTCTTTTTGTTTGTTTGTTTTGATACAGGGTCTTAGCCCAGGCTGACTTTGAATTTCCAATCCTCCTGCCTCCTCCTCCAGAGTGTTGGGGTTATATGTTTAACAGCAAGCAGTTTTGTTTTGTTTTGTTCAAAGATTGCATGTCAAGGGTGGCAAAACTCCTGGTGGAGGGGCTTAGGCTTAAAATATTCAGACAGAAATGAGGCCGAAACATTCAAATGGAAGAAATATGAATGTTTTCACATGCTAATTCTGGAAAGATGCTGGCCTAAAATCTAAGCAAATCTATGAATATTTTTACAAAGTGAAATAATTTTTTAAATTGACCAAATGAAACCAATATCTTGAAGCACCAAACAAGTTCTTTTCAGTTCCTTGTATAATAAATGCATTTATTCAAGGCTAATTTTGGATAAGCAGGTCTTNGGGGAATACCTCACCCAACAACACAGCATATGACAGAGCAGCAACACTCATTCAGCTTTTCTTGGCCACAGCTACTCATCCCCTTTTTGTGGGGGCAGTTNTGGTCTCATCGCACATCTCTACCCTTGGCAAGTAGTTCCTCTTCCCACCATATAAACCACAGGTATAGAAATCCAGTTGACTCACAGAATACAAAAATCTGGGGAAACGCCAGGTTTTTAGACTTTTTCATTTTAAGTGGTATGAAATCCTGAGGAGTCAGGCTTGGTGGAACATGCTTATAATCCTGGCACTTGGAAGGCTGAGGCAGGATGATCTGGAGTTCAAGGCCAGCAAGAGACCCTGTGCACAATCCTACACAAATAAAAGTGTCCACAAAAACAAAAAACAAACAAAACAAAACAAAACAAAACAAAAACTTAGCTCTCACCTCCCAAGGGAGAAGNGATGGTTTATTTTGGAGTCAAATATGAGAGACTATAGCCCAATAACACAGATTTAGGTTACACCAAATTCCATGTTCCAATGTGGTAAAACTTTGATGAAGTTTTTATAGTAACAGAACAAAGAAAGCCATAAATCAAGGTACTTTTTATAGACACTGGTGGTAGGCAGCTACAGCAAAGCGAGAAAAAACCTCTACTTCAGGCCTCAGATCCTATTTGACAGCATTCTTAGCACTTTGATAGGCTGGAAACTAGGGGGTCTGTTTATACATTCCAAAGAAAAACTAGAGTTCTGTTTATACATTGCCAAGGCTTTAGCTAATGGTCACAAAGATTTTAGGTCAAGTACAGAGGGACAACAAATGGCTACTAAGAGGGCTAAAGTTGCCCCAAGAAAATGTGGGTCTGGATTTGCAACATTCTAACCTCGCTACAANTCTGAAATTCTAATCAGTGACTCTGCCTNGTAGAATTCAGCAGAAATACAGTTCTTTTTAGCAGCTTTCATTCACAAAAGTAAATCTGAGGAAGCTNGTANGTTACGAGTTGGAAGAAGGCATCTCCCTCTGCCCTGTTCCATAGACTCCCAGGCCAGGCACAGTTTAGAAACTATCATTTAATAAGGGCAGTTAGCTAAAACTGCTAATGGGAATGAGACATCTAATACAGCCAAACCCTGTGTCTCCTACATGGAAAACACCATTCATCCTCTTCCCCTCATGAGTAAGGCAGCAAGGCTGCCCATGAGACACCACCCACACTGCTCTGCAAGCCTAGCCTTGCACTTTCTTCTCTNCNACCTCAACTCTCTGTGTCAGTCAATGGCTAAGATCTTGCTTACAACTCACAGTNAACAACTCTGAAGGGCTGGGCAGTGGTAAAAGGAAGAAATATAACACACTGTACAACAGCCTTTAATAAAATGGTTTTCTGTTTCAGAGTTCCCTTTAGATTCTGGAACACAAGTGAATGAGAGGGCTCCTGGACATAGCCTAGCTCCTAAGCTGACCGCATGGGCAGCCTTGGGGCAAACACAGAGCTCTGAAGATCCCTGTGGCAGACAGCTCTCAGGCCAAGTCAGCAGCCACTGCTTACTCCTCCTCCACCTGGACTGCAGAAGCTGGAAAGCCCACGTCCACTTTGCTGGGGGTGGCCATGTGACACAAAACACGAATGGAATTCTACTGGGGGGGGTGGTTCTGGGAAATTTCTTGCTTTCCAGATAAAAGGACTCATTTACACTACTCCTGTTGCTTCTGTCTTGAATGGAGATGTAGAATCTGGAGGGAGCTGCATTAGCCATCTAGCAACCATAAGATCACAAGCAGGAAGAAAAGGCCAAGAGAAGCACTAAGATGCCAGGTCAGAGCTCTTGTACCAGTTTGATCCCAGCAACTGGTTCACATTATGTGGGAAAAGTAACTTCCTCTTGTTTAAACTACCACGACTTGGGTTTTCAGTTGCTTGTAGCTGAAAGCATTCTCAGTTGACCCAATGTCTCATCCTTATCTACACATCCGGGCTTCTTCACTAATTCATGACAATTCCGATCATACCAGGTTTTCGAGAATCCTATTTCATTTGATCTTTAGGAACCTGGACCAAATTTCCCAAGCGCCTATTATTTTTCCCTCTCCACTCAAGTGTCTGATGGCCATCTCAGACTCAAAGGACTACCTCTTCCCAAAGGGGCTACTTCTACCCACGAGGACTACCTCTCCCCAAGAGAGTGGTCTAACCCTGAACTTCCCATCAAGTCAGGTCTTCCTGGATGCTACCGCTACCTGCATCCTCTCATCCCATAGATCACCAAGCTCAGGGGATTCTGCCTCTGAGTACTTTTCTAATCCCCTTCTACTACCTAAGTCTATATTCTGCATGCTGGAACCATTGCAAAAGCATTTGGACTGGTGCCTGCAGTCCATAAGAACATTCCACAATGTTCTTATGAAAACAAAATTCTGGAGACTAGTGAGATGGCTCCATGGTTAACAGTGCTTTCTGCTCTTGAGAAGGCCTGAGTTCAGCTTCCAGCACCCACTCTGGGTGGCTCACAACCATCTGTAACTTCTGTCCCATGGGTTCCAGAACTTCTGGCCTCCTCAGGCACTTGTACTCACATGCACATACCCATACACATACACATGATTTTAAAAATATATAAATCTTATAAAAAAAAACTACCTCATGATTCTGATATCACTCCCTTCTTTACAATATTTCACTATTTCATATGGTTCCTGTGCTGAAGCCAAAATCTGTCAGACTTGATCCAGCCCCTAATCACCCTAATCACTACTTTGAGTTTTCCCACGTGGCTCTCAAGTTTAACTTGCAGTGTTCATCTCTTAGCTTCTCAACCCTCAACGCATCTATCTGCTAGGGCCATTCAATATGTGTTCCCAATACAAGGTGGGGCTGTCGTGAGGGAGTGTCCTCACAAACAATGTTGGCTTTATGGTCTATTCCACTCTTGCTTGTCTCTCTGCAGCCCAAACACTGAAGCTTTCATTTCCAGTCAGTTCACTGTTATAGGTGATTTCTACTCTCCTGAAATTCAATGATCATCTTTTCTTTTTAAATCCCATTCATTTACATAACAAATGTCTTGGTATTATCAACCCCCTTGGTTCATGCCTAAACTTTTTTTTTTTTAAAAAAAAAAAAGATGTAGTAATTTTTACTACAGGCTGGGTACTGCAGATGATACCCTACAAGGGTGCTGGATCATGCCTGACCCCCTTTGGGTCTATTTTGTTCTAGTTCTATTTGAGTCTCTCAGAGGCTTACTTTTAATCTTCAGTAAGGCCACTCTAGTCTGTTTTTGTCCTCAGTCCTAGGGTGTTTTCCATGCTTTCAATCATGGCCTTTGGAGATTCAATGCCTCTCTTAGCCAAGCATAATCCACGGGTTTCCGTGTGCCACACAGCCCTGGGTCTGCTCTGCTCTCCTACCAGAGCCACTGCCTGTGCCAGCATCATGGACTCTCCCTCTTCTCCCAATTTTCAGTGCTGACCTCCTAAGAGCTTTTTCAATAAATCTGCACAGGAGTTCAGCAAGAACCAAGAGTTACCATGGCAACTCAGCATTTCTGCTGAACAGTTGAAAATTCACAGCTGACAGTTTAAAGAACAATGCCTCTGGTGCCAGGTTATTACATTACCAACTCAAAGCAGAGGTCAAAACACAGGCGCTAACCAGGTGGCTTTCCAATAATGCCATTAGAGTTGCATGGCAGGTCAGGGAGGGGACTGGCACCCCTCCTTTCCAATATGCCACTAGAGAGTCTCTGGAGGGTTGGGGGGAATGACACCCTTCTCAGGAACATGGTGGATCTGAGGCTAGCAGAGAGGGGCTACACAGAAAGCCACACTCTCAGCTTTGCTTTCCTCCAGGCATTTACTAATAAGCTCTTTTGAACCTTTTCCAGATCCATGCCCAGGATCAGCTGTATAAAAATGAACTAAAAGAAAATGAGCCTCACTGCAGACAGTCTTTAGAAGGAGGACAATGAGGGTCTGCTGAGCTGGTGGGACATGGTTTGGGTTTGGCCTAGAATGTGGTAAACAGANGTTGCCTACAACTCTGTGCTCTGTATATGAGCCCTGTACACAATATCTGACCTGAGTTATCTGCAGATGAGTCACAGACTTTGTCTGGGCATGCCATGCGTTGCCTTTGAGACTTAAGTCAAAATAGAAGCACTGAGTATTACACACATACAGAACTCATGACTTTGTCCAGGCCACTATGACTTAGTAAGCAATTCTGCTTCTACTGTTGGCTTTGNCTTGAATCTCTGAATACAGAAATCAGCCAGAAGGTACTTGAACCATCATCAGGTCTAATCACTCACCTTGCTCATCAGGAAACTGAGGCCCATTGCAGCCTTCACAATTGATCAGAAGTATAGCAGAGTCNCCTCTGGAGCTTTGGACTTGGCCCAGCTCATTCCTACCCTGGCCTTCCTTCTTACAAACCAGTCAGCTCTTCACTTCTAGGTCACTATAAGCGATGGTACAGAGAAACTAGAACTCAAGCCCTCTGTAGCATCACAAAGACTCATTCCTCTTTTCTTTCTTGGATGCATAATTACAGACAGAGTTACTGTTGCTTTGTGACAGCTCAGCAAACAATGACCTGGAATGACCTCTAGGTGCCTTTCTTGTTAAAACTTCGAGACCCTTGCCCATCACCCTGTATGTGAACACTGAGGCTCTCTCTCTCCCATCTCTAAAGGCTCTGCTTAGGTTCCTTCAACAGAGCTGCCAGTGTGGTCTACCCACATATTGCGCATTACTGAGAGTCTCTTACCACCACTTACCTTTGCATATGCAGTTGTCTTAATGAACCACTGTCGGAGGTATTTCTTCTCNACCTTGGCTCCAGAACGCCATGAACAGCCATATTCATTCACTTGCTCATTGGCCAGCACTGTTCGATCCACTGGATCCCAGTTAACCAAGGCCTGTTAGGATGCAGGAGACAGGGGGGTACACTGTGGTGAATGCCCTGTGGAGGTGCCCTTGGAGAACAAGGTTGTAATGTAATAGTGTGGCTTCAAGCCTGAGAGCATCTTTAGGGTGGGCTGCCTGGTGAATGGACCACTAGCAAGCTGTGACAAGGACACATGAAATGCCCTTGTTAGAGTAGACTTGGTGAAGATGGAAGCCTTTGAGCATATGTCTAACTCAACTTTAGGTTTTTCTTGAATGACAGGATGAACAAGATTTGAAATTTTAGAACACTTTGGAAAAGAAGCAAAAAATGGTATCTATTTAAAGTTTAGAAGAAAAGGGTTACTGCAGAAGAAATAAATATACTGGTTTTAATAACAACACTAACTTTTACTGAGTGATAACTAGGTGCTGATTCCCACGTTAAGTGGTTTACAGCTAAGCAGCTATCTAGCTCAAGGTTAGCTTGACACTTGAGCTACTCTTGCCTTAGTCTTCCGAGAGCTGGGATTATAGTTGTGTGCCATCACCCGTGGCTTATATGCGGCCCTTTAATTCTCACAATCAGCTTTGTGGTAAGAAGACTCTTACCCTCAGAGAATCATACCACAGAGAATGAATATGAGGAGTAGAGGGGAGGAATTCTGGTCTATGTTCAAAGATTGAAGTTTAAGTTAATGTGTCTTATATAGAAAGTAGATGAGTCTTAAGTGAACAATTAATGAATTTTTAAATGAGCAAACATGTAACCACTACTCATGTCAAAATACAGAACATTTCCAGCACCTCAAGAAAACTGCTATGCTTTTTGCCTTCAATGCCATACCCCATGGTAATCACTCTGAGTCCTACTCCATAGATTCACTTGGCTGGAAGAACACATGGTCCTAATCATGAGGAAGACTCTCCAGAGTTCCTGATAGTTTCTGTCCTTGTTTAAAACAAATATCTCTGCCTACACTTACCACTTGTGCCGCCTGGTACAAAGAAGGACTGAGTACAGAGGAGTCTAAGGGTTGTACTACCTGATTTCAGATTCATTGCTTAAAATTTTAATGGCAAACTATGTGCTTAACATGTGTAATCCCTCAGCACCAAAAAGTATTCCTATTAATTCCCATTAGAGACAGTGTTAACAACTGCCTCACAGACCCTTCTTCCTTCCTGTTTACAGTCTGCATCCACCTCAAGTCTGGTCTGCAGGCTAGTTTGCCTTCTGTGAGGATCTCTGATGGGCTGTGGGAGGTGCTACTAAAGGCTACTAAGGGCCCCTGCTTGGTCAGGGGCCCAACACTGCCTTCTAGCCTGTGGTAGAGGTATCCTTACTTTCCACCCCTTTGAGACTGCTAAAGTCAGCACAGTTAGCCCTTTATTATAGTCTCTTCAGTGGCTCTTTCAAGACATGTTGGAACCTGACTGGTTCTGGATGTTTCCCACATCAGCATAAAAATGAGGGTGGGGATAGGTTAGCTAATCCATTATAATCTGGGTTATGATTTTATAACTGTAAGTAGTATAGTCAACCAAAAACTTGAAGCTATACTATTCGGAATCAGATGGAGAGAGGAGCATGGATCAGTTTATCTCCTCTAACACGGGGTTCCCAAGTCTTCCCTTCATAAGTATATAGAGATGACCAGGATATTAAGTATCTAGGACCTAAAATTTTAAGTTCATAAGCCAAAGAAGATTGACCCATCTATTATTACCACTAACACTAGTGAGATTGCAGGAAGGTTTTACTTAGTAGATTAAAAAAAAATACTGTTTTATTTTTGGTAATGCTAGGTCTTCTGCAAATGAGTCTATGAACTTGAGGCCATACTCATTTTTACCAGAATGTGCAAACAGGATTTTCCTTCTTTCTCAGGTAAAAGTTATGATTTTTTTTTTTTTTTTGGTATTTTTGGGACAGGGTCTCACACTATGTAGCTCTGGCTGTCCTGGAACTTGAACTCACCAAGATCTGTCTGCCTCTACCTCTCCAGTGCTAGGATTAAAGGTGTGTGCCATCACACCTGGCTAAAAGTGACGATTCTAAGATGGAGAGAATTTATAAAATTTTAAAAGGGTAGCTAACATGAATTTACCTCCTTTTGATAGGCCAGACCAGCTTCATAGAGTTTGATAAACAGGTATTGAGTCCATTTGTAGTAATCTGGCAAACAGGTAGTGATTTCCTGCCAAANAACGAAGAGGCATAAAGGCACAGTCAGGCCCTGCAAGCACACATACCACAACTTTGAGACCTAGTTCTTAAAAGCAATTAAATTTCAAAGTATTTACCAACCTATTTCCACTAACTCTCAAAGTGAGGGAATAGCCATTTACTCTGCGAAGAAAGAGATGATGTTATTGGAATGTCTCCCCCACCTTTCCTAGACATGTTCAATGTTAAGAGACTCAAGTCTTTTGCCTATCACCCATGACTAACAAATTACAGTACAGGGAACAGCTATGAACTTTTTTAAAAAGAGTTATTTTTAACTTAAATTATATGTGTGTGGGGATGGAGTATGTGCACATGAGTGTCTTTGTTGACAGAGGCCAGAAGAGGTTGTCAGATCCCCTGTTAACTGGAGTTAACAGATGGCTGTGAGATGTCAGATATGGGTGTTGGAAACTGAACTTGGGTCCTCGAGAAGAGCAGCAAATGCTCTTAACTACTGAGCCATCTTTCCAATCTACCTGTGAACATTTTGGCCAGGATAAACACATGCTGGGGACCAAGAATGTAGCTCATCTGAAAAGCAATTTTAAATGTCAAGAGTATTTGTTCAATGTGATGTGATTCTCATTTCAAGCTAACGCCTGTGTCTACATAGAACCTAGGGTCTAACAGTTTCCATAGCCTCATTATTTTCCCTTTATTGTATAATATGAATCAAGTTGTTGTCTACATGGAGAGATTAATCAAAAGTTCCTGAAGTTTACTTTCTGCCTGAAAAACACATTTAATATAGAATTTTAAAAAATGGTCCTTGACAAACTGACGAGATTTGAAGTTGGTAAAGTCAAACCAGATTATAACCGCCACATACTGCTTTTTTTGATTGAACTTTTAAAAGTGTAAAAGCAGTGGATAAAGGGCTGGGTGTCCCTTAGTAGTAGGCTGCGTCCCTAGCAACCCTGAGGCCTTGAAGTTAATCCTCAGTACTGCCATATGTGGAAAAAGANAAAAGGGTTGCTATGAAACAATCTTTGTACACTGTAAATATGTATTACTCAAATTGGTTAATAAAGAGCTGACTGGCCTATACCAGGGCAAGCAAGCCAGACTAGGAGGACGCTGGAAAGAAAAAGAGAGGAGTCTTGAGAGTAGCCAGACAGACACAGAGGAAACAGTATGTGTACNAAATGAGGTAATAAGCCATGGGCCACATGGTAGAACTTAGATAAGAAATATGGGTTAATTTAAATTGTAAGAGCTAATTAGTAATAAGCCTGAGCTATCGGCCAAGCATTTATAATTCATATTGAATGAATTATAACGTGTCCGTTATTTGGAAACTGGAGGGTGGGAAAGAAAAGTCCGCCTACAGGGGTAACAGGAAAATGTGTCTCAAATGGCTCCATTTGTAGCTGACTTTCAACAAAAGGTATACTTTACCCCAAATGCAGAGCACTTCTATATTCCTTAAGATGAACAAATGAGGAAAGCTTCAAACCCAGGAGGAAGGCAGGTATAGTAGGAAGCAGTAATCTAAAAGGGCTGTTTTTCTTATGCTAGATTCATTTGCTCATTCCTTTTGAGACAGGGTCTCATATATTCCAGGTTAGCCTCAAACTTTGAATTTCTGATCTACCTGCTTCTATCTCTTGAGTGCAGAGATCACAGGCACATGCTACTTACTACACCCAGACTGTGTGCTGGTGGAGATCTAACCCAGGGCTTCACGCATGTTAGGCAAGCATTCTACCAACTGAGTGGGCATATATGTTAACACTACAGAGTTAACATAAAAGACATTCCTCTCAAATTATTCAGCTATACATGGATTTTATTTTTCTGTGTTTTGAGATAGAATTTTGTATGTAACCCAGGCTGGCCTTACACTCAGGGCAATCTTCTTGTCTTACCCTCTCAAGTGTTAGGATTACAGGCACCATACACTCTTTTTAGCTTTAAATGCTAATAGAGCAATCTTGATCCAAGGGTTTATATTATTATTTCATTTTAAGTAGATCAAAGCAGATCAAAGGAACATTAATCAGGCAACTCTCTAGTGGGTGGTCCATAAGAAGTAACAAAGGCAATTAAATACCATCTCCTGGGGCTAGTCCATTTACTTAGTTTTCCTCCTTCATCAAATTTGGTCCCTCCGCTGAACATGACTGGCAAAGCACCAGAAACCTTGCACCACAGAGACAGGTGTTTGCTAGGGACAACTGATTTATTTTAGCATCTAGATTTTAAATAATTGAATATGTCCCCAAGTGGTGGTCTGCCTTAGAAAATCTCATGTAATAAGTTTTTGTAATAAATGTTTCCATTTTGAAGTCAGAGAGACATATGGGATATATTGTTCCCCCCCCGAAAAAAAACCAGTTGTCAACACACAAAAGTGTTTAAAGATCACGCTTGGAATCTAGGCCATGAACCCAAATATTCAGAGTCAACCACATCTGCAGGGCCCACTCAGACACCTGTGAGGCAGAGCTCCCTGCCATCCTCATCTGCCCACAGGCACGGAAGGCATCAGTTTGGTAAGACTTCTTGGTGAGACGACAGAAAAAGCAAACAAGGCTGACTGCCCCCCAAGTCCCCCAACATCTCTGTACCTTACTTTTCCCTGCTTTCAAATAAGTTCACACAGCTGGAGAGATAGCTCAGCAGTTAAGAGCCCTTGTTGCACTTGCAAAGGACTGGTCCCAGCATACATTTGGCAACCCACACCTGTCTGTAAGTCCAGTTCCAAGAGATCCAACACCCTCTGCAGGCATGCACATGGTGCACATACATACATGCGCAGAAATCACTCATACACAAATAAACGTACACCTGCATTAATGTACTATTGGTTTCAACACAAATAGTTAGGTAATTCAAATGCATAGCGCTGAAAGCAGCTACAATTTGGCTTCCCTCCACATAGATCTCTATCAAGGTGTCAGCTTGTGAGCTCTAGAGAGCAACATCTAGCTGTCTATCTGGGATCTCAGTGAAGTGACTCCTCCACATTGTGATCCTNCACTTTACACTGCCTGGGGTTGGTGTAAAAATATTTCACAGATTTATAGGTAAACACAGAACCTAAGGCAGAAGATATACTCTTTCAGAACCTCTTGGAAACCAACCATTCCTATCTAATAACCTTGAATAATTTAACCTAACAATTAAGCCAATGTGACAGTGACTTCTGGCCCAGTGATTTGGCATTGATGTCCAGGAGGTTGAGGCACCAAGGTCTAGTCATGTCTGTGATACAGAACATTTGCACTGTGTGTTAGAGTCATGGCATTCAGGATCTACCTGGTGCTCCATTGACGTGGCCTCAGGCAGCTACTCCTTGCTCTAGAAATAGCTAGGTGAGTGTGATGTCAGGGAAGGACACTCAGAGGCCCCTCAGCAATCCCTAGGCAGAAGAGGGACATAGAGGGTGATTGATAGCTTAGCACAGTCCTGATTTGGGTCTGAATCAGCTCTTCCTCTTGTTTTTTTCTACAGCTTTTTCTCTAGAGAAAGCTAGTAGCAGGAGGCTGAGGCAGGAGGACTGAAAGTTTAAGGCCAGGCTAGGTTACACAGTGAGTTCTAGGTATTCACTACATAGTGTAATGATGAGAAGGGGAAGTGGCAAAGGACTGCAATCACACATACTCAGAAGGTGGAAGCAGTAGGATAAGTCCAAGGGCAAGGAGCTAGGGGGTAGTGTTAGTAAGGTAGGCTAAGTACCACACAGCTTAGTGGTAGAATGTTTGTGAAGCATGCAAGAGGCTCTGGGTTTAATCCTTAGTACAAGGGAGGAAAGAGCAAAGGTCAGCGAGATGGCTCACCACATAAGTGTGCTTGCTTTCACATATACCTCAGCCTTGGCCTAGATGACAGTCTTATGACAAACCCTGCACTGGAGACCCTGCTAAGCCGCCTAAGTCCAAATGATAAGTAAATCTCAAGAAAGGTTGTTAGTAAGAGAGGCTATTGACTGGAAGGTGACAAGGAGAAAGGGGAGGGGAGGCAGCAGTCCACCATCCAACTAGGCTGAAGTGCCCTTCCCTCATTTACGATGTAGCACACAGACTGTCTAGCCTTGTTATTTATGCCCCTAAATTTTATTGACTTCTCAAGCAGGCTGTCAGATTATGAAGATGAATGGAGGAGCACAGAGCAGAAGTAGGGACCCGAGCCCTGGATGATGTGGGATACCACAGGTCAGACAACTCCCTCTGACCTTACTAGTGTGTTCTGACACAGATGCTGCAACCACTATAAGGATAAAGGGATCTGAGGAGCACCAGCCTGCTTTTCCAACACTGCCAATTCCTCAAGGGTATACCAAAGCTTCATGAATCTTCATTAAACAAAACATTCATTCCAAGAGTTAAGGGTCATCATATTTATAAAACAAGGCCAAAGCTAATGCAGTAATAAACACCTATAATCTCATACTCAGGAGGCTGAGGAGGGAGAATCCCCATGAATTTGAGGCCAGTCTGAGCTACACGGTGAGTTTCAGGATAGCCTGGGCTATAGCATGATGCCCTTTTCTAAAACAAAGCAAAGCAAAGCAAATCTAGCCTGAGGCAGAGTTCTAGATAACTTTATAAATAAAACAGGTTTTTAAAGAAATGAGTGTACTATTGTTCCTGGAATCCCAGTCTGGCTTATTCACAGCACCTCATCTGAGAAACGCCTCCCCAACACACCACACAATGATTTAAGAAATCTGTGTGCAGAGTCTCCAAAACTCCAAAGACAAATGAAGAATTGTGTTTATCATTAGCAATTTTCAGACCCGAAACACACAACAGTAGCCTTTCAGAAGGCTTCACAATGATGTCCCCTGCTCAATGATCTACTGTCATGCTGGCTCAGCATTATACTTCTGCTCTCTTTTAATTCACCAATGAGAAGACACTGACATAGGGTCAGTTGTATCCTAAGACACACCAGTGGGCAGTGGGGTTAGAGAAGAAAGGAAAATGGATCTGCACATGCATTCATTCATGACTCAACTCTACAGACTCACAGAGTACTGTCCAGGGCAGAGAATGACAGGGAGATGACATTCCAGATCCAGCTATACACAACAGGGCTCAGGTCCAGAAAGATGACCTTTTTTCCACCTCTGAGAAGCCTGAGGACTTTATAGTCAGTCTCACCACTCTTCAGCAAAGTTCGTAAGCATCTCATTCCATGTCTGTCTACCCCATTTCTTTCCATCTGTCCCCTTGGGAAAAGAGAAGCAAGGCTCCTGGCATGTTTACCTTGACCAGCTTCCCAGGCCAGGGCTATCTCTCCTCCTCTCAAGGTCCTGCTACATTCCATCTAAGCTACATCTTTCCCAGTGACTCCTCAACATCTTCAAGACCACACTAGGCCATGTGGCCTCCCTTCTCCCTCCTCCTTTCTGGACCATCATCCCCATGATTCCCTCAGCCAAGTTCATAGAGACCTCACTGTGGCTTTTTCCTGGTCTCTTTCTTTTGTTCCTCTTCTTTCCATCTGTCAGTTTCCATTTTGCCACAGTTCTGAATCAAACTTCTTTTTTTTTTTTTTTTTTTTTTTTTTGGTTTTTTGAGACAGGGTTTCTCTGTGTAACTTTGGCGCCTTTCCTGGAACTCACTCNGTAGCCTAGGCTGGCCTCAAACTCACAGAGATCCGCCTGCCTCTGCCTCCCAAGTGCTGGGATTAAAGGCATGCGCCACCACCACCCGGCTGAATCAAACTTCTTATTCCTTCTTTGCTCACCTCTTTGTAGAATTGAAGGAAAAGGTGTTAATATCTGGGTAATTAATTAATCTTGGACCTACATTTGACTAAGCACTCATTTTTTTATGCAATTATGTTTTTCCATGCAGGACTATCTTTAGACTGAAAATGAACATTTAAAGAAAAGCAAAACGGACAAATGCTAGACACTGTACTTTATAGTGTGTTTTTTTCCTAAAGGTCTTGCTTTCCAAATCCGAGGCCACAAGCTAAGTTCTTAAGTGATTTGAAAGGTTTGAATTCTATGTTTCTTAAAGAAAATGTAGAATATTAACAAGAGGGAGATTAAGGCCTGCAGTTTTGAAGACACTGTCTTTCTTACTGAAAATAGCTCTTCTTCAGGTGTTTGTGTGTGTGTGTGTGTGTGTGTGTGTGTGTGTGTGTGTGTGCGTGTGTGTATAATGTGTGTGTATTTGAGTTTCACCATGTACCAGGTAACTTGACAATTTCTCCCACCCATAGTCCTCAAGATCCTAGGAACTACATATATGCAGACAAAAAGCAACAATTTGCTAAATTTCTTGGTAATTATTCTTTGCCAACTGACAAGAACTTCATCAAGGCAATCTAACAAATGGACAGCTTTGCTACCTTGACATTTAGGGACAGAACACTCTCCATAAAGCTACAAATGAGGTTAATTAGTTTGAGTTGCAATTTGTTGTCAGTCTAGGTGAGCAGAGACCAGCACTCCATCTTTCTAAAAGGCACACTGATGCAATTTATGTAATTTGAAACATCCTCAAACATTCAAGTTCAACAGGGCAGAATCTTTCAACGGATACTTTCACAAGGCCAGTCTCTAGGTTTCCTGAGAATGCGAAGGCAATTTCTTAGACATGGATGAGGGCCAGGAGACAGAAGAAAACACCTTCTTCATAACCCACAATTCAAACAGTGGTGACGACAGAGCTATCTGCAGCTCCACTAAGAATGAGTTAGAGAAAGTTGCCACAGTGTAAGCAATTTCACCTGAGACAAAGAAGAAATGAAACCATAAACTTAGAAAAATTCACAGAAAATTACCTTGATAGCCCAGTAGAAAGNATGTGTGTGTGTGNGGGGGGGAGTTACACATGTTCATGTGTGTGTTCACATATGTGCACGTAGAAGCCAGAGGTAAACAACCAGCATCTTCTTCTGTCACTCTCTATTTTATTTTTTGGGACAAGTTCTCTTACTAACCTAGAGCTTACCAGTGTGGCTAGGCTGGCTAGAAAGCAAACTCCAGGGATTCTCCTGCTCCTCACTCCCAGTCCTTGTCCATTTTTTATGTAGGTGCTTGTGCATGTACAGCAGGCATTTTAGTGACTGAACCATTTCCCAGCTCCTAAACCAGTGTTGTTTTTTTTTAATTTTAATTAATTATTTATTTTAGGCTAGGGTTCAAATGGAGGAAGATAAAAACCTGTTAAGCAATGGCCCAGTTGAACATACAGAGGTGCCAAGACATGGTCAAGACTTCATGACAACTAAAACATGTTAGTCCCAAACGATACATGGCAAAATCACTTCGACAAAAACAAGGCACCACCTTTCCCTCCCAAAGGTGAGTTTCTACTACAGAGAACACCCAAAGGAAACACTCATTGTTCTGAGGGAGCACCAGAAACCCAGAGCCAGAGACTGGCCAGACAAACAGCTTTACTTTTAAGGACCTAAAAGGAGACTGGCTTAGTCAAATACTTGGAATGTCTGCCACNTGTTGTCAAGGCAACTGGCTCTGAGCTCTCACAATGGAAGCTTCTTCCCAACCTGGTTGTCAGACACCCGCCTCAAAGTACTTTTTGTTTTAAGATGTTTTTGATTCCTTTAAAATTAAAATTTTCATTTAAAAATATATCTGCTACCCCNTAGGGTTTGCTGTTTCTAGTGGTTCAACCCTTCCAATTCGATGTTTAGTCACATATGTAAATAAGGTGCCAGGACCTTGAAGCAATAATGGCTTTTCATTCTGTAATCGTAACCATGGTATCTGAAAATGAACTCGGGAGGAAAGATGCAGGGCCTGTGTGTTTGGGATGAAGAGGACACTATTCCTGTAATCACCATCCAGGGGTAGGGAAGGAAAGGCCGAAACAGGTGAGCCCAAGGCCTGAAGAAATCCCAACATAGCCCTGGAAATGTGAAATGTGTGAGCTGCTAAATCATGATGCTAAAGCATGTTAGCTGTTCTCAAG
>LZPO01017312.1:469824-490958 GCA_001675575.1 Neotoma lepida
ACACAGCCTGCTCTGGAACACTGCTGTATCCACAGAAGACACAGCCTGCTCTGGAACACTGCTGTATCCACAGAAGACACAGCGTGCTCTGGAACACTGCTGTATCCACAGAAGACAGTCTTCCTGTGTTTGCTTTATTTTTTTCTCTTTTTCAGGAACTAAAAGCCTGGTTATGGGTTATTCAGGAGCTCTTCCATACTGCTAGGCCTGCACTTGAGCTCTGCTTGAGCTGCACTGAATTCTCCCAGGTTGCTTCCTTGGAAGAACAGGGTAGCTGTTGTATAACCGTTCTACAGAAAAGGGAACTTAATCATCACTTGGAGTCTTTGTCAGAACCACCAATGGCACCAGTCCAATGTTTCTGCCCATTAACATTCTGTTAGGTGCTATCTGGATTTTTAGATAAAGTCAATACAGAAAGAGACTGTCACACATCACACACACACACACACACACACACACACACACACACACAGAGAGAGAGAGAGAGAGAGAGAGAAAATCTGGATTTATATAACAAACTTATTCATTTCTATTTTCATTTTCAGATAGAATTAACATGAGAAGATATTTTTAGATCACATGTTATCCAAGCTGTCTATGAACATAAAGTTAGAAAANCTTAAACTTCCTTAATATTTCAAATTCTTCACAAAAATTAACAAACTCAACTGTCTAACTCACTCTGGGAAGTCTTTCCTATAACTCAAAGTCAGGTGCATTCCTTCCACCATCCACCAGGTCACTGGACTAAATGTCCCTGCAAGCTAAATTTCTTTAAACCAGGAAGGTTCCCTGGGGCCACATGCAGAGTCCATGCACATCCCTTGCTGTAGGATGTTTCACTCCCAAGGTGGGAGAAATAAGGAGTAAAGACTTAAGCACCATTGTAATACACCCAAGTGTCTCTGTGCCTGTGGCAGCAGACTGTATCCTAGTCAATGGCATACACCTGTAATTCCAGCATCAGAAAGCTCAAGTAGGAGGATCATGAGTTCAGGGTTAGCCTGGGCTACACAGTAAGCCCCTGCTTTGAAAACAAAACAAAACTCAGCTATCACGTACCACATTTCAGGCACATGATATTATCTCTGGGCTTTGAGTGGTAGAAGGTATGCTTAGAATGTGCAAAGCTCTAGATTTAATCCCAAATACCATAAAACAAAAAAGATAGCTATAGTTTCTTACCCTTGGCTTTTCTGTGCCAAAATTGTCCAAACCATTCACTAGAAGAACTTTACACTCTTTTGGTTAGTTTTTTTTTTTTAATTTTTTTTATGTACATTGCTGTGAGGGTGTCAGATCCCCTGGAACTGGAGTTACAATCTTGAGCTGCCATGTGGATGCTGGGAATTGAACCTGGGTCCTCTGGAAGAGCAGCCAGTGCTCTTAACCACTGAATCATCTCTCCAGCTCCTCTTCTAGTTAGTTTTAAAATGACATTTCCCTTTATATCAATGAACTTCCACAGTTAAAGTAAGTTATTGCACCTATAGCGCACATATACAAACACGCCAATCTACCATAAAGAAAAAAAGGCATCTGCATTTATATGTTAGGGCCCAGCTAGGCGCGGTGATACACACCTATAATCCCAGCTATTTGAAAAGCTGAAGAAGTACTGAGAGCTTGAGGCCAACCTGGGCAACTTAACAAGGCCCCTTCTTTGAAGTAAAGTAATATATGGCAGACCCTAAGCATTCTTGATTTCCTAAGCTAACCTCTTCTTAGGTGTGAATACTTCCTATAGCTTCATTTTTTCCAGATATTTGATCTATTTTTATAAACCTACTTCAGATATACTTTAAAATATCCATCATGTCAATTTCAGAACAGTGGGAATGTGACATCATGGAAGGTGGCAAAAGATAAAAGTGATAATTCTAAGATAATAAATGTAAAAATATTCAGAGGCTGAACCAAGAAGTCCCAGTTACTTAAATTAGAAATCAGTACACTTCAGTCAGGCAGTGGCGGCACATGCCTTTAATCCCAGCACTCAGGAGGCAGAGGCAGGTGGATCTCTGAGTTTGAGACCAGCCTGGTCTACAGAGTGAGTTCCAGGACAGCTAGAGCTTCACAAAGAAACCCTGTCTGGAGGGTGGGGGTGAAGAAGAAGAAAGAAAGAGGAAGAGGAAGAGGAGGAGTAGGAAGAACAAGAAGCATTCAATACATTTCAAAATTTGAAAAAAACACACTATCTAGTTCTTACAACAAATACTCCAAGTATGTAAGTTGGATGAGAAACTACAAAGACAATGAAGCCACCCCAAAATTCAGAAAGGCAGGACAGCATCACTAGCTCAGATCTGACAGAGGTAACATGGCCACCTAGAACCCAAGAGACTGAGGCAGCAGTGGGCAGGCCCAAGGCTGATGTGAAAGCAGGCATGTAAATGTGCTCATCTTACAAGATGGAGCCACAAAGAGCTGGGCAGTGGCTGAGACAAGAGTCAAGGAGGAGATTCCCTGGTTTCTCCATTTACCTGCCCTCCAATTCCACCTAGCTTGCCTGTGCCTNAAATTCAGCCACAGTAAGAGAGAAGACCCATGATCCCCCTCCCCCTAGAGCAGTCAGTGTTTGCTGGGGGTGGATGGCAGAGACAGATAGATACTGATTTTCTTCAGTGGCAATAGCTACTGGCAAGTAACCCTAATTAAATTCATTGGATCACAAAGCCAATCACAACAAAAGACCAGCCAGGCAGCTGATCCCACAGCTTGAGAGAAACAGCTTAATACAAAGCAAGCAGGGATAGGACTGTGTAGGAACACATCTCTAGGTGAAGTCTCAAAGAGGAGTCAGAGCTGGATACTATCATGGAAGATGGGCCACCCCATGTGAGTTCTCAAAAGAGGGTCAGAACTGGATATGATGGCAGATGGAACATCTCTGTGTGAGGTCACAGGTGGGAGTCAGACTGACTAGCACCATGGCAGACCAGAAGTTGCTAGCCCAGAAGATAGTTATATGACTGTCAGAGATCTACAAGTCAGACCAGAGCTGGAAAGAGAGTNAGGACTGGGAGCTGGGTCTTGGCTAGCATCTAGTATATACTCCTCCAAATCTGAGAACCTAGACGTGTCAGGATTGGCAGGTGGGCTGGAGGCAAGCTTACTCAGCAAAAGGGACATAGTGCTGAGGGAGTCAAGGCTACAGCCTTATATCTATGTTGTGTTTCTTTTACAAAAGAGGCAAAGTGGAATTTTATGTACAATTTTAAAATACTTTAAAAAGAGGATGAGGAATAAGCAAGAGGTCATTTGTCCTTCTAACACAGGAAGCAAGAGTGAACTGAGCAGAGGGGTTTAGAGGTGGGCAGGAAGGAGACTAAGGCATCTGGTTCCCTGCCTTTCCCCCAGAGACAGGAGCATGCCTCCAGAACAGGGCCAGCCACTTGGCAGCAATGGCCAGCTTCTCTCCCTCCCCCATAAAACAAAGCTTTATATTTAAAACCAATTCAGCTTCAGATGCAGGCACCATGGTTACTGTTTCACAAAGAAATGCTATTTTCAGTGTCTTGGCTTCTCTGGAATGGATTCAGCACTCTATTTCCAAGAAATGAAAAATGCAGTGTTTAATTTCATTTAGCCAGTGTAATAAGCAACCATTATTACAAATTGGATGTAAAAATCAAGTGACTACTTCAGAGTAAGAAAAAACAGTGGTAGCACCTATACCCAAAGGGCATGCCTCCTGTGGGAATGAAGAACCTGACTGGCAGGCAAGTCAGGCACTTTCCAATCAAGGTGCTAGGATGACATGCCTTCTCTTCTTCAAACCATATCTGAGAGCATAAGCCTGGAAATCCACTGCCTACCTCCTGATGCCACAGAAATTTCAAAGTCTGGAACTAAATGCCACACCATGCACTCTGGGAACATCACAGACACTCATCAACTAGCTGAAAACTGAGGAAATACCCACAACCACTTGCTTGCTGAGAATGTCCCTGGCACCTGGCCTTAGTGGGTGACTGCACAGTGATTATACAGCTGTTAGACACTGAGCCCCAACTTCTTCCTACACTTGGACAAAGAAAGCTATGGGCTTTCTACCTGAGACTAATTAGTCCAAGCCCAGAGCTGCAAGGGGAATGAGTACTCTGATACTTCCATCACCCTACTCCTGGACCAGAAGGTGCTGGGGACACCAGCTGAGGTGGGAGGCAGAAAATTTATTTTCCAACCATCTGTGCATATATGAAAACACAACAAAAGCACCATATGGAGCTAAGCTTTATGTATGTCATCAGGCAGCCTTTGAGTTTAAGGAGCAACCAACCAACTGGCAGCATAGCCTTCTCTGACTGCAGAAAAAGAAGAATTTAATTCTGGCTTCAAATGGCCCTTGAATAAACATGCAAGTCTCAGGAATGCTTTATTGTGGCCACTGAAATTGGATTACACTCAAAATCGCATTACACTTTTTTGTTTGTTTGTCTTTTGAGATAGTCTCACACAGTCCAGGCTAGCTTTGGTTTCTTGACTCTCCTGCCTCCCTCTCTTAAGTTCTGCAATTTCTGGGGTGTGCACCACACATGGGTGCATTACACGTTTGAAGGGTTTTCTTGCTCATCACCTCTGGGTAAAGCAGGCACCATCACTGCTCTGATTTACCTTCCCCAAACCATCTAATAATTACTCACTTGCACAGTACTCACCCAGTCTACACATTTCTATGGCTAAGGCCAGCTGCTAAAGATCTTTAGCTCTCTTCTCATGTCAGTATGACTTGGTCTCAAACCTAGACAGCCATATCCATTTGGCTCAGCAGAGATGCCACCCATCCATCATGTTTGAAACCTGGCCCAGCTACATAGACTGCTTTTTCAAAATGTGGACACTCCCAGTCCTACCTCCACCCCTAGCAAACGCAAGAGAAACTGCCAGTACAGAAGAGCTCACAGAACATGCATGCTTGAGTGCTGCTGTGGTGGTGAAAGCTTCACATTTGGGCCTAAACTTGGAGATTCACTGTTTCCTTGATGGCTATCAAATGCTTATTTGAAGTTTTTACTATTTTCTTGAGGGTANAGGGCACATACCATGGAGTGCATTTGGAGGTCACAGGACAACTTTATTAAGTTCTCACTTTCCACCTTCATGTCGGTTCTGAGGATTAAACTCACGACATCAGGCTTATGTGCAAATTGCCTTTATCTGGTTTTCAAATGCTTAGTTTTCATACTCAGTGATAATCTTAAAGACTGCTAAGCCAGGGATACTATGATTATCTGCATTGCCACCTTTTGTAGAGGTCATGAATCAGATCAGCTCACGGTAGGAGCACACTGCTTTTATTTGATGCTGTTTGGTTTGTTTAATTTGAGGCAAGGTCTCACTGTGTTGCCTATATTGGCCTCAAAACTAACNTTCCTCCTGCCACTGGCAACCCAGTACTGAGATTATTGGTGTGCACCACCACGTCTGGCTGGAAACAAAGGATCTTATAAGTTGTGTAAAAAAAAAAAAAATGTGTTCCAAGTAACCATTAAACAGTTGAAATGCTACTAACAAAGACAGTTACAGAGACCTTCTCTGTCCCCAAAATGTTAAAATAGTATTGGGCAGATGACAGTAACACAAAGAACCTGTGAGCTTAGCCAGGGTGGTCTATGGTTCTGCCCATAAGGGCTGATAAATGTGAGCTACAGAATTGAAGGCAGTTTACAGTGCAAGGAAAATTAAGTGGACCTTGAAGAATAATAAGGACTTACTTATAGGGGAAAGTGAGAAGTATTCTAAGAAGAAGACACCTGGGTGGAAAACACAAAGATGAGAACAAGGATATTCACTATGAAAAACTATGTACATCATTAAGGACTGTGGATGCAGGAGGCTTGGGCCAGCAGGGCAGNAAAAAAATATCATTATAAAGGGGCTGGAGAGTTGGCTCAGTGGTTAAGTGCACTAGCCACTCTTCCAGAGAACCTAGTAGGTTTGGTTACTAGCACTCATATGGTGGCTAATAACCATCCATAAGTCCAGTCCCAGAGGATTTGTCATCCTCTTTGGCATCCCTGGACCCCAGGCAAGCACACTGGTGCACAGACATACATGCATGCAAAACACCCATTCATATAAAATAAAACAAAGGAAAGCATGTTTAAAAAGAAAACTGAAATGCAGAATAACTTTGTACTTAAACATATTTATAACTAGTATGCAGGTTACAGTTTAAGGGTCCTGGATTAGCTCTGGAGGACTACAATCAGAGTCATATAGGTTAGCTGGTCACTGGCACAGACACAAGAAGACTGTCCTGCTATCTGGTACAGGAAAAATGTTAAGACTTGAAATCTGGGCCTAAGTAATAGCTTCCCAATCAAGGGAATCATTGTTTTNTAAGAAGGATGATGGGCCTGAGTCCTCACACCCTGGGCTATAACAACCCTGAGCTACATGCCAGTGCCTTTCACCCACGCATGGGGAAGGGGACCAGCTCACAATGCAATGAGTGTGTGTGTATGTGAGATATATATATATATATGTGTGTGTGTGTATATGTTCATATGTGTGTATATATGTGTATATATATGTGTGTGTATATATATGTGTGTGTATATATATGTTCATATGTGTATATATATGTGTATATATGTGTGTGTGTATATATATATATATATATGTGTGTGTGTGTGTGTGTGTGTGTGTGTGTTCATTCAATCAGTTCTGTTACTGTTCCTCTAAAGAACCCTACTAATACTCTGATATTTACTCTAATAACAAGTAACAGGTTCAAATCCAAGGCCCAGACTCAGCCAGTGGACAAACGGAAGGAATCACTGGCAACAATGAGCAGCAGCAGTTTCACCAGAGCAGCCCTATAGCCTGCTCCCAGAAGACTGTAGGGACTCCTTGATTAAATGGAGCTGAATCACTTTTCTGAGCAGCTCAGAGCAAATCAATCAGCATAAATCATAATTACAGCTATCACTTATTAAGGGATGTATTATGCACCAGACACGTGGCATACTGCACTACCTAATCTGACCTCATAGAAATCTGAGGAGAAATCAGTCAGTCTCAGTATCTCTCTCTCTCCCTCTTCTTCTCTCTCCCCTCCCTCCTTCTCTCTTCCCTGGATACCAAATCTAGGGCCTAGGTGCCCACTTATGAGCTAGGTGAGTACTNTACTGCTGCGCTAGATCCAAAGCCCTTCTTTTAGATCAAATTAGGGAAGTGGGAGTCAGTGACTATGCAGGGTNCCCCAGTTAGGAAGTAGCAGAACAGGGCCAAACCAATGTTGTCCACTCTGACTTTGGACTTCAGCTATGGTAGTAGACAGCCCCCCTCCCCNCTTTTCTGGCTGTGAGCTGCCTGCAAGGTCCTGATTCCTCATGTGCATCTTTGTTAATATCTCATCCTACTCAAGACAACTAGACTCCCACATACATCCCTTCACTTACTTATCTGCTGGCAGGCTTCCCGACATTCTGTCACCAGTAATATGCTTTTGCTTCAATGTTCCAGCTTAGGAACGTGCCTGCAGCCTGCACGCACTGATCAAATTAATGTGGCTTAATTTTTCAAAAGATAAATATAGTTGAAGGTTAGTTACAGAATTACACTTTAAGGGTGTCCAGTGACACCCTTAGCACAGTGACAGCACACACTCTTAGCATGTGCATGGTTCTGGGTTATATCCTTAGGAATAAAAGGAAAAAAAAGATTGTACTTTAGGCAAAGAGCCAATTAATTCTATCTTGCTTTTTTTTTTTTCTAGACAGGGTTTCTCTGTGTAGCTTTGCGCCTTTCCTGGAACTCACTTGGTAGCCCAGGCTGGCCTCGAACTCACGAGATCCGCCTGCCTCTGCCTCCCGAGTGCTGGGATTAAAGGCGTGCGCCACCACCGCCCGGCCTATTCTATCTTGCTTTTTATTTCTTTTCTTTTTAAATTTTAAATCTTATTTTTATTTATATGTATATGTGTAAATATATATACACCACCTGGTGCAGGAACTAGTGGAGGCCAGAAGTACCAGATATCCTCAAACTGGAGTTACAGTGAGCCATATGAGTTCTGAGAACTGAACTCAGAGTCTCTGCAAGAACAGTCAGTGCTCTGTGCTGCTGAGCCATCTTTCTACCTTCTGTCCTGCCTCTTTTAAAGAAATACTGTAAAATAGTGTCTACGAAAAATATCTTTCCTAAACCAGGATGACAAATAACTATGGGAACCTTAAATTTCAATGGAACCCCCGANTTCAGCAATATAAACCTACTAATTCTCAAGTGAGAGACACATGAAAACATGACCTCATTTTTATGGGCTACTTCTTCTGCTAACAAAAAATTTCCAACCAATTGTCTCAAGAGATATATTTAATCTTCCTAAAGGCCTAGGAAGTGCAAGATGCCACCTGCATAGGGCCTGATAGGTTAATAAAAGCAATGGCCAGTAGTGTACCAGTAAATATAANAATTGGCTCTCACATGAAAAAGTCCCAGTTTGGTGCCAGGCATGGTGGCATATCCCTGTAATCCTAGAATTCAGGAAGTAAAGACAGAAGATCAGAAAGTCAAGATCATCCTTTGATTACCTAGCAAGTATGAAGTCAGCCTGAGTTATGTGAGACCCTGTATCAAACAAAACCTATTTTGTGCTCATCTCTCTTTTCCTACTCTTGTACAATCCAGATCTCCTGCCTAGAGAGTGATGCCAACAGCAGTGGGCAGGTCTTCCACCTCAACTAATACAATTAAGATAATCGCCATAGACGTGCCTGCAGGCCAACCTAACCTAGACAATCACTCATTGAGACTCCCCTCCCAAGTGATTCTAGATTGTATCAAGTTAACTAAAGCTAATCGTCGAGGGTTCAGTGGTTGAGAGCACTTACTGATCTTGCAGAGAGCCTGAGTTCAGTTCTCAGCATCCACATCTGTAACTCCAGATCCAAGAGGATCTGATGCCTCTGACCTCCTTAATCACCTGCACTCACATGCTTATACCAACATACATACAGACATAATTTCAAAAAAGTAATAACTCTTANAAAAGAAGAAGAAAAACTAACTCTACTGGGACTGACCCACATTAGCCAAGAAAAGGTATATCCTCTTTTTTCTTTTAAGTTCCATTTGTCTTTCAAGGCCATTATCAGCTGGTTCCTCTTTGGGCCAGTGACTTGGCTCAGCAAAATAAAGATTCTTGCCACCAACCCTGAACCTGATCCCCAGTACCCACATGGTGGAAGAAAACGGACTTAGGCAGGCATGTGCCCCCTACCAATACATAAATGTAATAAAATGTTCCCTCTTTAGGGAATTCTTCCCCATTCCCCATAGTTATTATTCCCCCAGTATTTTTTCTTATAAAATTTTATTTTTCCCACTATAAAATAAATGTGTTTTCATCAGAGAATGTAGAACACATCCAATAACAAGGAGAAAAAACAAAAAAACAAAAAAACTCTTTTGTGATGTCCAGATTCACAATGTAGCCAAGGCTGGTCTGGAACTCCTGATTCTCCTCCTCAACCTTTCAAGCGCAGGGATTACAGGGGTATGTTACCACACACAGCTTTATAGTTTGAATCACGAATGTACCCAAAGGCCTATGTTTGTTAAAGGCTTTTTCCCCAGGGTGGTGCTACTGAACAATAGTGGAATCTTCAAGAGGTAGGGACTGACTGGGCCTGGTGGCACAAGCCTTCCAGCTACTCCAGAAGCTGAGGCAGAAGGATCATAAGTTCAAGGCCAGTCTGAGCAACTTAGTGAAACCCTGTCGCAAAATAAAATTAGGAAGAGGAGCTAAGAATGTAGTTCAGTGGTAGAACATTTGCCTGGTATGTGTGAAGCTCTGGGTTTGCTCCCCTGTAGCACTCACCAAAAGAGGCAGGGTCTAAGGGAGGTCTTTGGATCACTGAAGATTATGCCCTTGAAGAAAATCCTGGGAAACCCGACCCTTCACTATTGCTCCCTAGCCATGGGCTTAGCAGTTATGCTCTGATGTGCTCTTCACCATGGCTATCCAGTATCCTCAGCAGAGGCCTAAATGCACTGGGTCCCTCTAATCATGCACTGTATTCGTAAGACCAGGAGCCATAATAAGCCTTCTTTTTTTTCTTTATAACCATCTCAGGTATTTGCTATAGACGTGCAAAGCTGATCAGAATGCAGCACCTATCCATCTTTGTACCACTGACTTCACTGCCCTGTATAGTGACTGCTTATGGGGGAGCTCCTCCTGAGAAAAGAGCAGTGTTAGCCACATCTGTTCCTGCCTTCCCCAAGCCTACCCAGTGTCCACCCCCAAAGTAACACCCACCTTGTAGCTGCTCCCAGTTCACCCAGATGCTTCATTACAAGGCTTTTCTGCACATAAGGAAACTGAGCTGTTCATGTTCACACTTAGAGTTGGCTCTCTTCATTTTCCTAAACACATATTACCACACTCCCGTCTGGAGCGAGGCAGGCGCTTGTCCTTACCTGCATGCCTCTCATTTTCTGGAACCGTGCAATGGTGTCACTGAGGGTATAGACTCGTACATGGCCCATGTGCAGCTTGCCAGAAGGGTATGGGAACATGGAGAGCACGTAGAATTTGGGCTTTGATTTCTAGGAAAGAGTGACAAAGGATGACAGAAAGCGTTTATTGCGTATTTTCTGGAAGCTCTGCATACATTAATATTTTGGCACTTTACTCAATAATAATTAACATTTTAAAAACTTCCTTAAAGAAAAAAACCTGCCAGGTGGTGGTAGCACATGTCTTTAATCCCAGCATGCAGGAGGCAAAGGCAGGCGGATCTCTGTGAGTTCAAGGCCAGCCTGGTCTACAGAGTTAGTTCCAAGACAACCAGTGCTGCACACAGGAAACAAAAAACCAAAGGGGGGAAAACAAGAAAAGAAAAAAACCTGTTCTCATTATGTAAATTGACAAAAAATATTAAAACCTTTAAAATCTAAAGGTCCTGGTTTAAGCTAAAGAATGTCCACAACAATTCAGAACAATGTGTAAGTGCTAATTAGCCTTGATATTTTTAAATTTTTCTCTCTCTTTCAAAAGCTACTCTCCTAAAGCAGTTTCTATCTAAGTGGTTTTTTTTTTTTTTTTGGTTTTTCAAGACATGGTTTCTCTGTGTAGCTTTGTGCTTTTCCTGGGCTACAGAGTGAGTTCCAGGAAAACTCACAGACTTTGAACTCACAGAGATCCACCTGCCTCTGCCTCCCGAGTGCTGGGATTAAAGGTGTGTGCCACCACCGCCCGGCTTCTATCTAAGTTTTAAAGGATTGTTTTTCCAAATGAGCCTCTAACACAGCGATCCGCTTAATTCAAGTAGAAGAGGTTGAATTACAAAGAGATCTCCATAAGTAGAGTTTCTTCCCCAGCTCCTCTGACTGCATCCACCTTAGATCCACTGTGGACAACAGGGTCTCCAGGTACTAGCTGGGTCCTGAAGCCTCTCCTGTGCACTGGAATTTCTCTTTCAACAGAAAAGGCTAACGTGGAAAAGCCATGATGAAATCAGCCACGAAAGGAACACCACTGTTGTTTCCCAGAGGTGATAAATACGTAAACATAGATCAGGGTCATATGATTTTCCAGCTTCCAGCAGCAGCAGCATGAAAAACACAGGAAATCTATACATCTGACTAGAATGAAGACAGGTTACTATCTTTGGACACCCTCAGTCTTCCACTGGCAAGATGGCAAATGTTGTCAAGAATTTGTGCATGTCAGAGGACAAGGTCTCAAAGGAATAGGTCTAGTCACGGAGCTGATTACTGATGGGAAACCTGATATTTTTGGTGCATGTGGAAAATTCTGCAGTGCTGAGGATAACTGAGGACCTCATACATGATAGGTGAGTGCTGTATCACTGTACTTCATGCATAGCCCCAAGGATTATGTGTCATCTCTATATTCACCATCTTGCCACCCCAAAAGGACTGCAATAACTCTTAAATGAATGCTTGTTATTAGCCTTTGGGGAAGCAAAGGCACAGTCATTCCCCATTGCAGACTTTACAAATCTTGTCCAGGTAACTGGAGGCTCCCCTAACCAAGCCTCAAATTCTGCCATGGGATGTGATGATATTTTGTTTGTGATCAAAAGCCATAGAGGCCAGGCAGTGGTGGTGCACACCTTTAATCCCAGCACTAGGGAGGCAGAGNNAGAAGGATCTCTGTGAGTTCAAGGCCTCTCTGGGCTACACAAGACTGATCCAGTCTAANAGAGAAACAGAGCTAGGCAGTGGTGGCACATACCTTTAATCCCAGCACTTGGGATCTCATGCCTTTAATCCCAGTACTAGGGAGGTGGAAACAGGAAGGGATATGGCTGGGCAGAGAGAGGAATATAAGGCGGGAGGAGACAGGAGAGCGTAGCATTTAGTCTGAGGATTCGTAGAGACAGGATCTCCCCCTTTCGGCTGAGGATTTTGTAGAGGTAAGAATTAGTGGCTGGCTCCTCTGCTTCTCTGATCTTTCAGCTTTCACCCTGATATCTGACTCCAGGTTTTTATTAATAAGACCAACTAGAATTCGTGCTACAATGGGTATCTAGAACAGTGACAGGTAACTGCTGCTGGTGGTCAATGAGGATAGGCCATCTACTGTCACATTATAGTTAATTTTGGCCTTCTGGCTCTTCCTTTTTGGTCCTTGCTTCTTCCTAGAGCTTTAGGAAGCATCAAGGCTTTGCTTCTCCCAAAGCAATGAATATAAACACAGACAGAAATTCATAGCCTTTCCTGTGCATGTGTGAGAAGTGATGTTTTAAACATTGTTGGCTAGTATTTGCATGACTAATGATGGACAGAGCCTACTTGTGATGGTTAATACCAATTGTTGTTGCCAGGCAGTGGTAGCCTTTAATCCCAGCACTCAAGAGGGAAAGACAGGCAAATCTCTGTAAGTTTGAGGCCAGTCTGGTCCACGGAGTGAGTTCCAGGACAGCCAGGGGTACACTGAGAACACCTGTCTCAAAAAAATAACAAAACAAACAAACAAACAAACCCAACTATTAACCTGTTAGGTTCTAGAATCACCAAGAATAGCAAAGTTAGGGCATGTTAATCAACATAGGTTAACTAAGGACCCAGCCTAAATGTGATTAGTACCATTCCATGGACTCAGATCNTGAACTGAAAAAGAGAAAGAAAGATGAGCAGCAGCATTCCTCTGTCTCTGCTTGCTTACTGTAGATACAATATGACCAACTGCCTTCCCCTCATCTAGACTGGATTCTCCAAAACTGTGAGCCAAAATGAACCCTTCCTTATTCTGCCTCTGCCTAATAAGTGATCACAACAAAAATAACTAATACACAACTTGAATCAGGAAAGCAGAACAAGAAATCAGATTCCATCCAACTGGGTTTTTCTTTGTTTGATTGATTGATTGGTTGGTTGATTGGTTGGTTGGTTGGTTGGTTGGTTTTTGAGGCAGAATTTTGCTATGTAGCACAGGTTGGCCTCAAACTTGCAGCAATCCTCTTGCCTCTGCCTCCAGAGAGCTGAGATTACAGGTGTACATCACCATGTCATGTCCAGCTTCTTGTCAAGTTTTTAAACTTCAGCAAAGGTTTTAAATCTTTAGCAAAATCACAAACAACAGCTAACCACCCCCGATCCCGCCCCCCCCGCCAAAAACACACAACCTCTATCCTCTAGAAATGAAAAAAGTAAGTAGGTAAGCAATACCACCTAGAGAAAGAAACACTTTTTAAGTTTTTCTCAGAATCTGGAGAATACAAAAAATAAAGCATCCTCTGTGCCACTGGAAGAATAATGACTTAAATAAGCAGAGTGACAAGCAGGGAATAGAGATCTCATGAGTGAGGAGACTCACTCAAGGACTTCACTGCTTTTAAGAAGACTAGGTCAGCCNGGTGGTTTAGCTCCATGATGTAGTACTTGCCTAGCCTGTGCAAGCTCATGGGCTTCATCCTTTGCATTGGGGAAAAGAAAAGGTGAGTGACAGAAAATCCTTTCCCCTTGTGAACAAGTTCTTATGAAAGGTGAAATAGCTCAATTTCTACTAAGTGCAGAAATAAAACTGTCTCCTTTACTGAACTCTTTCTCCTACTTGCTATGGATTAGACTCCATGGCTTTTCTTTGGGAATTTTGAAACTACAGGAAAAGACTGCAATCACACTCCATGGAAATTAGAAAAGTAATTAAATCTTTGACATACACTATTTGTAGGGTTTTTTGCTTTCTGAGATAGGGTCTTGTTTTGTAGCCCAGGCTGGCCTCAGGCTTCTTGAGTGCTGGGATTATAGGCCTGTGCCACATTTCTAGTTTTTGACTTTCAAGTTATTATGTAAAGCAATTTTCTCTTATTATAATCATCCTATCTTCTTATACTATTTATTATATCATATTAATTATCAACCTTGCTCAAACATTTTCTACACACAGCTTCTTCACTAGCCTCTCCTTTTTTGTATGCTTGTTCAATGAAGATTAAATTAATGGCAACATCAAATAATTCATCACAGACTAGCTAAGCTGAACTCCAAACCTGAGTTCATAAGATATTCAGAAAAGCAATGCTACCGAGTCTTGATACTCATGAACATTTTTCTTTTTGCAGAAAATATATTCAGCCTACTGCCTGTCCCTGCCTTGTGCTTTTCTGTGTGAATTAAGTCATTTTCCTCTGTGACAATGAAATGAGCTCTATCATCTGGAGGTGGAAAAGAGAGAAGAAATGACAGGAATTTGTGTTATAATTGAGTAGGAACCTGACTGAAAGGGAAATTTTCATAATTACATAAAAGTGCAGGAATTCAAGCCTTTAAGAGAAAGTACTAATGCCAGCAATGGGAAGAGGATGGCTTTTAAAAGTTGGTCCCATATTTCCATCAGACTGTGATTTAGAACATGAGTTCTGCCTCTCTGAGGATCACTCTCTAAAGTTGTAACAGTCCCCACCGGCATGCAGGGCTTCCAGTTCCAACCCTCACTTTGCCCTGAGATGTGAGGCTTCAGACAAAATCCCCATGTCTTCCTAGGCTCAATTTATTCTCCACTGATACAGAGAGTTTCTAGACAGCAAGGGCTCTCAGGAGGTTGGGTGGATCCCAGCTTGGCACATTACCTGGGCTTCAGTGTTCTAACTCCCCAGGTAAGGGCAATGCCCACTCTCAAGGCTGTTCTGATATTAAGAAACTCAACCAANGGAAATGGCACATGATAAAATGCTCACTAAATGGAAGTTGGGATTTGTTTCATTTTGCTTTTTAATGGTGGTTTGATGATGATGGCAAGATACCTGGCTTCTAAACACTCACTTGGGTGGATTTCAAATGTACTTAATATCAATGTGAGGTGAATGCTAAATCTTCATATACACTGGTGTTCAGTCAGACTCTCAGTCCCTGGTAAAACAGAATGTGATTTTATCTGCTGTTTTATTCATTTATTTATGTAACACTTCAGTTTAGAAGTCTTCAGTTTAGAGAAAGTTCAGCCACATTTTCTCATTTGATTTTCAAAATAAGCTTGTAAGATAAACAATGTGAGGAGCTGAGAATTGTGGGGGTTAAGGGAATGGCCAAGTTTTCTTTGTAAATTACTCAATCTTCCTTTTCAGTGTTCATTTTATTTGTTATATACTGTATCTCTCTTAACTCCAGATCTTCTTTCCAAGCAATGCCAAAACCATTTTCCAGTTGACTATGAACAGCTCCCACCCTCATAGAAGGAATGAGTGTGATTCCAGTGAAATTCAGGAGACAGGAAAAGGCAAGTCCAATACAGCGTCAACTCCAAGGACAACTCAACTTTTTGTCTCTGGCCCCACCTAATTAATTCCACAAACATCTCTACTATTGGGTTGTCACTATTACAAAGGGATAGTCAAGATATAAATATAAAAGTCTTCTAGTATTTTCTCTGATCCAATTGTAACAGGAGACAAAGAATATTCCAGAGAAATTAATGACAGCCAAATGCATGATACAACTGATTTGGGCAGAGGACTGGGACCAGAAGCCAAGGTCCACTGAGATGCTCCAAGGCTGGACCCAACTTCAGATCACATCAAAGAACACATTGGCCTCTCTCCTCAGACCATGATGCTCAAGTGGCAGAGTAGGTTATAGGCCAAAACTACAGCAGAAAGAGAGATACTTCTTACCTCATACAACCTCCTGACTGATTCACAGGCCTCTCCTGTTATTTCACATATGACCTGTTAGACCCATGGGTGCCATCCTACCATACAGGGCCAAAAACAACCCAGCACCTGCTAGTACTTTTGTTTTGTTCAGTTTCCCCCAATCAAAGCTTCCCAGAATATCTACTATAGGGCTATCTGTCTCACAACCACGTACAATACTAACATGAACACAANCACCACATGGGAAAGTTTTTTGCGCCCTAACTTTGCATCACCTCCTTTGCTCCTCCCAACAATCCTCCTGGGAGCCAAGTGGGTGCTACTATCACCCTCCATTTTAGATAAGAAAATAAAAGCACAGAGATACTCAATAATTTGGTTTAATGCCACACACTTAATAACTGATCCTAAACCAAGCAGTGTGAGCCCAGAGTCCAAGTCTTTAGTTCTTCTTCTCTACTGATATGGTTGGAATGTGCAATGTCCCCCATAGGACCATATGTCGGCACACTTGGTCTCCAGCTGGTGGTACCATTTTAGAAAGTTGTGGAAGCTTTAGGAGGTAGAGCCTTGCTGCAGGATGTGGTTCACTGGAGGTGAGNCTTGAGGCTGTATAGCCCAGACCTACTTCCAGTCTATTCTCTGCTTTCTAACATATGGATGCAATGTGAGNAGTCACCTCACATTCCTACCAGACTGCCATGCCTTCCCTAACATGCCATGATGGACTTTATTCCCTCAAACTGTAAACCACAACAAACTCTTCTCCCATAAGTTACATTTTGTCAGGTGTTTGGCAACAGCAACAAGGAAAGTAACTGATGTATCTGCCCTCTTAGAACACTCACGTCTTCTTCTGAAATTCTGGACGCCTGCTCTTTTATCTGTTGATGCCACCACTTCTCAACATCCTTTCTTGTCTGCAGTGTGTACTCCTTCGTCCACTTCCCTGTAGCACTGTAAATACTTCTGGCACACGCTGAAATTATTCTTCTTTCCCAATGGATGACAGGTGGCCCACAAATGAGCTGCCTTTTCAGAGGAGAGGCATAAAAACTCAGTCTCTGACAAGCTGATGCCATTCTTCAGGAGGGAAGACCCTAGAAAAGAGAGCAGAGGAACATGATAATGCACCACTCAGANCTCTCTCAAGATTGGTCTTACAGCCCAGCATTTACTGCCTGTTCATATACTTTCTCTTCTTCTTTTGATAATCATTTCCTAACAGAACATTTTAGAAGTTATGTTGAATTAGATACAAATTTTTATTGGAAAACATAAAGGAAATCCATGCCCTAAATACCAAAGATACAAAACCCTCACAGAAACAAAGGGAGTCCATCACAAAGGCCAGTTACTACAGAACTTGCAGGTAGCATGGGAGGTGATGGAGCTCCTCCCTCCAGAGCCTATCTAGTCTATCAACTGCTGTCTGTCTGAACCCCAGAAGAACTCTAAGCACATCTTGTCTTAGCCTTGAACTCAAATACCAGAAGGAATCTGAACATGTCTCCCAGAAGGACCTGAAATTCTGAACTAAGTTAACATTTTTCACACACACACACACACACACACACACACACATATAGTGAGTTAAACAGACCTTTATGGACTAAGCCAGGAAAGAGCCATTATTTAGAAAACTAGTATTCACTTGTTTCTTCATTTGCCAAAAACTAATTGAATGATTAGGTCTACACACTGTTCCAAGCACTACAGATATAGCAATGAAGATTCTCAGGCAGAAAAGACACAGAGAATATGCTTAGTATGGGCAAAGCCCTGGGTTCCATCTCTAGCAAGCAAAAACAAAAGACAAAGTGCTATCTTACACAGCAACTAAATATACAGAGAAGCAGGTAAGACACAAATAAACATATGACATAACATGCAGTAGTGCTGTCATATAACTCTTTGGATTACAACACTGTGCGGGGGTCCAGCAGTATAACCACCTGGGATTCAAATTTTAATTCTGATACTTCACTGGTTTCTTCCTCAGGTGAATGGCAGAAATNGCCTTGATGAAGAATTTTTCTAATCTATCTCTTTTAAGGGGCTGAGATGAGATTTCATCAAACATTAAGGATGTAGTACTAAACATCCTAAACTTTCTACCTTCTTGCATAATAGAAATGGGGAGGTAAAAAGACCTTTCAAAGACAAAAGAGACATAAGGAAACCTAGCATTCCAAACTGGTGTTAATCATCTGATTCTCTCAAAATCCTTCCCATATCTACTAGGGTTTGGCCTGTTACAAGAAGGCACTGGATGAAATGTTGCCAGGAGGGTTACTACAAGCTCTAAAAGAGGAATTCACACTCACATAACATGGTACTATAGCACTGGCATTGTTATAAGTTGGTCTGCCCAAGTTCTTGTCATACCAATTCCCATTATTTTTAACACCTCTTACTCTTTTAGGGCTAGAATAAGTGACAGACTGAAGCAGGGAATATTCCTATTCCCCTATCAGTTGGGTTTGGGTATTTTAAAATAGATAAATATGACTATTTAGGAATTAGAGTAAACTACATAAAGCTGGCTATTAGCAATTCTATATGGCCAACTTTATATCAGGAGGGCAATTGTTGGGGGATGTCCTTCTGTGGGGGATGTCATGCTGTGAATACATATTGTTCCCATTGCTTAATAAATAAGCTGATTTGGCCTATGGCAAGAAAGCTTAGAGAAAGGCCAGAAATCCGAGAGAGACAAGAAAGAGAAAGGCGGAGCCTGGGGAGACTGCCACTGGGAGAAGCAAGATGTGAAAATACAGGTAAGTCACCAAGCCACATGGCAATGCATAGATTAATAGAAATGGGTTAATTTAACATATGATCTAGCTAGCAAGAGGCTTGCCATAGGCCATATAGTTTGTAAATAATATTAAGCATCTGAATGATTATTTTATAAGCAGCTGCAGGGACCACAGGGCCGGGAGGGACCGGAGAAAAGTTTTTGACTACAGGCAATTACATTTCTTTTTAGGGCTTAGAGTTCTATATTATTAAAACTATCTATGTGAGTCAGAGATTCTATGGTTTTCTTCTATTTTTGGTTGTGAACCTATCCTTTAACAGCTGAGCCATCTCTCCAGCCCTATTTTATATTCTGGAACCACTATAATCCAAAGAGTGTTTATAAACAAAGGCACCTAGACAGATAACTGACACTTCTTTCCTAGATGGCATATAAGCAGAATATTTGGATTATTCTCTTTCATAAATAGGAATAGGATAATAAAATACAAATTGACCTGAACCGCTGTTTGCTTTATTTTGAGAGTTAATGATTATTACCCATCATGATGGATAAAACNCCAATGAGTAATNACCAACAGGAACAATATGAATGCACAGTAACTCCCTGCTGGATGAACAACAAGCTTTGCATTANATCAAGCTCTCTAATAAGTTCTCCTNTGCTTAAATCGATAAACTAGAAAACATTAAAACAGATTTAAGTATATACAAAGATTTAAAGCTCCTAAGGAGAGCTGGTAAAAATGGCTCAGCNGGTAAAGGCTCCTGCCACCAAACCTGACAAGCCAAGTTTGATCCCTGGGACCCATATGGTCGAGAAGAGAACCAGTTCCTGAAAGCTGTGTCCATGGCACATGTGCCCACAAATAAATAANTGTAATTAAGTTCATAAAGAAAAATCCCATGCAGATTAGGAAGTAATAGGGAACTATCTCTGTGGCTTGGGCAACTCAGTGGGTAAAGTGCTTGCNGCATAAGCATGAGGACCTAAACTCAGATCCCCAGCACCCATGTAAAAATCCCTACAGGTATGATAGCACATATGATTGTATCCCCAGCGCTGGGGGATGGGGGCTGTGGAAACAGGACCCTTGGAGCCTGCTGACTAGCCATGTTAGCCAATCACTAAGCTCCAATTTTAGTGAGAGACCCTGTTGCAAAAACTAATGTAGAAAGAGATAAAAGACACCTAACACTGGGGGTTGGAGAGATGGCTCGTTGTATAAGAGCACTTACAGCTCCTACAGATCCTACAGAGCACCAACNTGGTAGCTCACAACTATCTANAACTCTAGTTCAAGCGTCAATGTCTCTTCTGACTGCCAAGGTTCCTACATATGATACAGATATACACTCATGCATATGCATATACACATTAATGAAATAACACATAAAATTAATTAAATTAAAAATTTAAAAACACTAACATTGACCTCTGNACTCCATTTGTGTGCACTTGTGCATGCACATATGTACACCAAAAAAATAAATAAATAACAGGATCTCACTCTATAGCCCAGGCTGTCCTCCAATTCTCTATTCTTTNACCTCAGCCTCCTCAGTGCTGGGATTACATGTGTGCCATCACAGCTGGCTCTGAAAAAGGACTGATTATTCAATGTATTTGAGAAAATTTTAAATTAAAGCTCNACCTCAAACCATAAACATAAACATAAATCCCAATGTTTTAGGAGAAAGTGGGAATTTGAGACAGAGTTTCATGTACCCCACGCTGGCCTTGCAGACAGGATGACCTTGAACTCCTGCCCCCCCCCAGCCTCTGCCTCCCAAATGTTATGCTTATAGGCACCACATACCATCATACTTAGATAATAAGAATTTTTTTAAANATTTATTTATTTATGTAATATGTATACAGTGTTCTGCCTGCTTGCCTGCAGGCCATAAGAGGGCACCAGATCTCATTACAGATGGTTGTGAGCTACCATGTGGTTGCTGGGAAGTGAACTCAGAACCCCTGGAAGAGCAACCAGTGCTCTTAACCACTGAGCCATTTCTCCAGCCCCATGAGAATATTTTTAAAGTGCCACAGATAATCAGTCTTACTCCAAAAACCATAAAATATTTGTATGCCAGAAATATATAAATTGTGTGGCAGAACATACTTATACTCTCAGCACTAGAGAAGCTGTGACATGAAGATCTTAGTCCAAGACCAGCCTGAGCCCCATAACTATACAGTAAGACCCTGGAGAGAGAGAGAGGAGAGAGAGAAGAGAGAGAGGAGAGAGAGGAGTGGGAGAGAAGAGAGAGAGAGGAGAGAGA
>LZPO01017312.1:497287-508932 GCA_001675575.1 Neotoma lepida
CTTTTAAGAGATAGCAACCAAACATGACAAAATAAAATATAACAAGATGATGCAAAAACTATATCGAAGTTGGAATGGCACCCCAACAGAAGGAAAAGAGTCTCAAGAGCAAGCACAAGAATCAGAGACCCACTCATTCTCACAGTTGAGGAGTCCCATAAAAAATACTGTAGTAGTTTGAATGTAATTGGCCCCCATAAGCTCATAGGGAGTGGCACTATTAGGAGATGTGGCTTTGTTAGAGTAGATGTGGCCTTGTTGGAGGAAGTGTGTCACTGTGAGGGCTTTGAAGTCTCCTTTACTTAAGGGGACTTACTTATAAGTCCCCTTATAAGTGGTCCCAGTGACAGACCACTTCCTGTTGTCTGCAAGATGTAGGACTCCCAGCAACTTCTCCAGCACCACATCTGCCTGCATTCCACCATGTCCCACCCATGAATAAGCCACTACCTCAATTAAATGTTTTCCTTTATAAGAGTTGCCATGGTCATGGTGTCTCTTCACACAGCAATAGAAACCCCAAGACAAATACTAAGCTAATAGCTATAATATATACACAGAGGCCCTAGTGTAGACCTCTGTAGGCCCTGTGCTTGCTGCTTCAGTCTCTCTGAGCTCTTATGGGCCTTGTGTAGTTGATTCAAAGGGCCTTGTTCTCTTGGTGTCCACCATACCCTCTGGCTCTTAAATCTTTCTTCCTCCTCTTCCTTGGATTCCCTGAACTCTGAGGGGAGGGATTTGATGGAGACCTCCAACTTAGANTTTCTCTCCACTTAATGTCTGGCTGTGTGTTGCCAGAGGAAATCTCTCTGATGATGACTAGATAAGGCACTGATCTATGAATATAGCAGACTATCATTAGGAATCATTGATTTTTTTTGACCAATAGTGTTTGATTTTACCCTAGGTCTCTAGGCTATCTAGTCTCTGGTTCTTCATTACCCAAGCAATGTTGGGTATAGGTTCCTTATCATGGAGTAGACCTTAGGTCAAATAAGACATTGGTTGGCTACTCCCACAAGTTCTGTGCCACCATTGCCTTGGCATACTTTACACTAGGTTTCCACTGCACTAGGTTCCCACACNACCCCCAGATGCCCCCAAAATTCCATCTCTCTCTTCCCACAATCTCTCCCTCTATTTCATGCCCAACCTCCCAGCCCCACGTGCCCCTAATCCACCCATAAAATCGATTCTATTTCCCCCTCCCAGGGAGATCCCTGTGCCCCTCCAGATCCTTCCTCTTTACCTATCCTCTCTGGATCTATGGATTGTAGCTTGGTTATCATTTACTTATTGGCAAGTATCCCCTTATAAGTGAATACAAACCATATTTATCTTTCTGGGTCTGGGTTACCTCACTCAGGGTGATTTTTTTCTGGTTCCATCTATTTGCCTGCAAATTTCTTGATGTCATTTTTTTAAACAGCTGAGTGGTACTTCATTGTATAAATATACCACATTTTCTTTAACCATTCTTCTACTGAGGGACATATANGTTGTTTCCAGTTTCTGGCTGTTATGAATAAAACTGCAATGAACATGTTTGAGCAAGTGTCCTTTGGTAGTTTGGAGTGTCCTTGGGGTATATGCCCAAAAGTGGTTGTCTTAGTTAGGGTTTCTATTGCTATGAAGAGACACCATGACCACGTCAACTCTTATAAAGGAAAACATTTAATTGAGACTGGATTACAGTTCAAAGGTTTAGTCCATTTTTGTCATGGCAACATGGTGGTATGCAGGCAGACATGGTGCTAGAGAGGTAGCTGAGAGTTCTACATCTGGATCTGAAGATATNAGGAAGAGACAGTCAGCCTGGCTTGAGCTTCTGAAACCCAAAGCCTACCCCCCAGTGACACACTTCCTCCAACAAGGCCACACCTCTTAATAGTACCACTCCCTGTAGGTATATGGGGGCCATTTTTAGACAAACCACCACAGTGGTATAGCTGGATCTTGAAGTAGACCAATTCTCAACTTTTTGAGGAAGCGCCATATTGATTTCTATAGTGGCTATACAAGTTTGCACTCCCACCAGCAATGGAGGAGGGTTCCCCTTGCTCCACACCCTCACCAGTATGAGCTGTCACTTGTGTTTTTGATCTTAGCCATTCCAACAGGTTTAAGATGGCATCTCAAAGTCATTTTGATTTGCATTTCCCTAATGGCTAAGGATGTTGAACATTTCTTTAAGTATGTCTCAGCCATTTGAGATTCCTCTATTAAGAATTCTCTGTTTAGATCTGTACCCTATTTTTTAATTGGATTATTTGGGTTTTTTTGATATNTAATTTCTTGAGATCTTTATATATTTTGGATATTAGTCTTCTATCATATGTGGATTTGTTAAAAAAAAACATCTTTTACCCTTCTGTAGGCTGCCACTTTGTCTGATTGACAGTGTCCTTTGCTTTACAGAAGCTTTCAAGTTTCATTTGGTCGTNTTTATTAATTATTGATCTTAGTGCCTGTGCCATCAGNGTTCTGTTCAGAAAGTAATCTCCTGTGCCAATGTGTTCAGGCTACTTCCCACTTTCTCTTCTATCAGGTTTAGTGTATTTAGTTTTATGTTGAGGTCTTTGATCCACTGAGACTTGAGTTTTGTGCAGGGTGAAAAATGTGAATCTGTTTGCATTCTTCTACATGCAGACATCCAGTTTGACCAGCACCATTTGTTGAAGATGTTGTCTTTTTTCCAGTGTGTATTTCTGGTGCTTCTTTCTCAAAAAGCAGGTGTCCATATGTGTGTAGATTTATGTCTGGGTCTTTGATTTGATTCCATTGACCAATGTGTCTGTTTTTATGCCAATATTATGCAGATTTTTTTTACTACAGCTCTGTAGTACAGCTTGAAATTAAGGATGGTGACACCTCCAGAAATTCTTTTATTGTACTGGCTTTTCTGTTTTTCCATATGAAGTTGAGTATTGTACTTTCAAAGTCTGTAAAGAATTGTGTTAGAATTTTGATGGGGATTGCATTGAAGCTGCCTATTGCTTTTGATAGGATGGCCATTTTTACTATGTTAATTCTACCTATCCATGAGCATGGAAGAGCTTTCCATCTTCTGATATCATCTTCAATTTCTTTCTCCAAAGACTTGAAGTTTTTATCATATAGGTCCTTCACTTGCTTGATTAAAGTTACCCCAAGATATTTTGTATTATTTAGGGCTATTATGAAAGATATTGTTTCCCTGATTTCTTTCTCAGCCCATTTGTCATTTATATATAGGTGGGCTACTGATTTTTTTTTTTAGTTAATATTGTACCCAGCCACTTTGCTGAAAGTGTTTATCAGCTGTAGGAGTTCCCTGGTGAAATTTTTAGGGTCACTTATGTATATTATCATATCATCTGCAAATAATGTACTTCGACTTCTTCCTTTCTAATTTATATCCCCTTGATCTCCTTCAGTTGTCTTACTGCTCTAGATAATAGATATTGAGAGAGTGTATACCCTTGTCTTGTTCCTGATTTTAGTGGAATTTCTTTGAGTTTCTCTCCATTTAATTTGATGTTGGCTATAGGCTTGCTGTAAATTGCCCTTATTATGTTTAGGGATGTTCCTTGTATCCCTAATCTCTCCAGGACTTTTATCATGAAGAGGTGTTGGATTTTGTCAAGGCCTTTTCTGCATCTAATGAGGTGATTGTATTTTTTTTCTTTCAGTATATTTATATGATAGATTACATTTACTGATTTTCATATGTTGAACCTTCCTTGCATCTCTGGGATGAAGCCTACCTGATCTTTTTTATGTGTTCTTGTATTTGGTTTGCAAGTATTTTTGCATCTATGTTCAGAAGGAAATTGGTCTGTAATTCTCTTTGTTGAGTCTTTATGTGGTTGGGTATCAGGGTAACTGTGGCCTCATAAAATGAACTGGGAAGTGTTCATTCTGCTTTTATTTTTTGGAATAATTTGAGGAACACTGGCATTCACTCTTCTTTGAAAGTCTGGTAGAATTCTGCACTAAAACCATCTGACCCTGGGCTTTTTTTCATTGGGAGACTTCTAATGATTGCTTCTATTTCACTAGGGCTTATAGGCCTACTTAAATTGTTTATCTGATCTTGATTTAACTTAAGTAAGTGGTATCTACTGAGAAAACTACCTATTTCTTTTAGATTTTCCAATTTGGTAGAGCACAGGTTTTAAATATGCNCTTTTGGTTCTCTGGATTTCCTCAGTGTCTGTTCTTATGTCCCCCTTTTTTTCTGATTTTGTTAATTTGGATATTCTCTCTCTGCCTTTTAGTTAGTTTGGATAAGGGTTTATTCTATCTTGTTGATTTTCTCAGAGAACCAACTCTTCATTTCATTGATTCTTTGCATTGTTCTCTTTGTTTCTATTTTATTGAATTCAGTACTCAGTTTCTTGATGTCTATTCCTCTTGGGTGTGATTACTTCTTTTTTGTTTTAGAGCTTTNGGGTACTCTATTAAGTTGCTAATATGAGATCACTCCTATTTTTTTAATGTAGGCACTAGGTNCTATGAACTTTCCTCTTAGCGCTGCTTTCATTGTGTCCCATAAGTTTGGGTACGCTGTGTATTCATTTTCTATGGTGATTGAAAGTTTTGATATGTATGGTAGTCTGGGCTGACATCTGTGGTCTCTTAGAGTCTGTAGCACATCGGTCCAGGCCCTTCTAGCTTTTAGAGTCTCCATTGAGAAGCCAGGTGTAATTCTAATAAATCTGTCTTTATATGGTACTTGATCTTTTCCCCTTGCAGCTTTTAATATTGTTTTTTTTTGTCCTGTATGTTTGGTGTTTTGATTATTATGCACCAAGGGAGTTTTCTCTTCTGGTCCAATCTATTTGGTGTTCTGTATGCTTCTTGTACTTTTATAGACATCTCCTTCTTTAGGTTAGAAAATGTTTTTCTATGATTTTGTTGAAAACATTTTCTTGGGAGCTGGGAGTCTTCTCCTTCCTCTATACCTATTATGCTTAGGTTTGATCTTTTCATAGTGTCCCAGATTTCCTGGATGTTTTGTGTCAGGATAGTTTTAGATTTAACATTTTCTTTGACTGATGCATTCATTTCTTCTATCGTATCTTCAACGCCTGAGATTCTCTCTTCCATCTCTTGTATTCTATTGATGAAGCTTTTCTCTGTACTTCCTGTTTGAATTGCTAAAATTTTCATTTCCAGAATTCCCTCAGTTTGGTTTTTCTATATTGATTCTATTTCCCATTTCAGGTACTGAACAGTTTTATTTGTTTCCTTACACTGTTTGTTTGTGTTTTCCTGGATTTCTTTAAAGGATTTATTCATTTCCTCTTTAAGGATCTCTATCATGTTCATAAAGGCTGTTTTAAGGTCTTTTGCTTGTGCTTCAGCTATGCTGGAATATTCAGGGTCTGCTGTGGTAGAATAGCTGGGCTCTAGTGGAGATATATTGCCCTGGCTCTTACTGATTGTGTTTTTACTCTGGTGTATAGGCATCCGGGTTGGGGATGATTAAAGGTCTAGGTATTGATTTCTGGATTTGTGTTTGTTGTGTGGGTGTTCCTTGGTTTCTGTTTCCTCTTTGGATTTTGGAAAGTGTGATGGCTGTGGTTGCCTGTTTTCCTGGCCTGTTTAGCTGATGGGTTCACAGGGACTGCCTGCTGGTGTTGAAGGCTGGTTAACAGGGATGAGTTAGGGAAAGCAACTTTGGAGAAGGTCTTGTGATTCTTTGGGGAGGAGTCAGAGAGGAAAGGGAGACCACAGCNGGTTTCCTGCTACAGAGCTGGGGATGAGACCGGGGGCACTGGATCTCAGGAGCAGTGAGAGAGGTGTGTGCCTGCCTTTAGCTTACTTGTTGCCCTGGGAGGAGCAGCCTTTGGGTTAGTAGGGGTTGCCTACTGGAGTTGGGGTCTGGGATAAAGCAACAAGTGGCGGGAGGGAGATTATGAGGGGATGGTTTGTGGGATCCACAGGAGATATGGGCAAAGGGAAGGAAGGCTGCAGTTGGTGTTCTGTTTCAGTGCTAGGGACAAGACTGGGGATTGTATCTGGAAGAACAGAGAGAGAGGAAAAGATCTGTGGGCAGCCTGCCTGGTTTTCTGGCAGGGGTGGACTGTGGTTTAGCAGGGGGTGCCTGCTGGGTTTGGGGGGTGAGACACAGTGATGAGTCAGGGGAGGGAGGTTAGGAAAAGATGGTCTGTGGGACCCACAGAAGATGTGGGCAAGGGGAAGGAAGGCTACAGCTGGTGTTCTGTTGCAGTGCCAGAAAGGAGACTGTGGGATTGGATCTGGGGGAAACAGAGGGAGAAGAGAAGGTCTATGGGCAGCCTACCTAGTACCTGTCACTCTTAATGCCTACCTTCATACATAACCAAATTGCCCTTTGTCTCATAAATGGACATACAACCTCCATCCTTATTCTCATTCAAAATCTGTCTTCTTATGAAGTAAAGTTAACATTGACATTTTTAGAAGATTATTTCAAGTGGAATTTTCCTAAAAGTCACTTGCTTTTCTGAAAAGTAGCTATTTTTACATCAAAGACAGTGGCATGAAAGTAAATCCTTTCACTCTTAAAGATCATGCTGCAAAGATGCATTATTAAATAAAAGAGACAAGCTGCTAGCTGTGTGAGTGTGTTACATCATTTTTTTCTCTTTTTTTTTAGAAAAGGAAGTCGGGCATGGTAGTACATACTTGTATTTCAAATAGTTCTGAGATGAAGGCAGGATGATTACCTGCCAGGGCTATATAGCAAGACCTTTTCTGAAAAATACAAAGCAAAATAAAAAATAAGTACAATAAGCCAGGAGTGGTGGTACATGCCTGTAATTCCAGATACTTGGGAAGCTGAGGCAGAAGGCTGCCTGGCAACTTAATGAGCCTCTGTCTTAAAACAAAAAGTAAAAAGAAGGCTAGCATGGAATTCTTTGCCTCCCTCCCATGGTTAAAGTAGTAAACTGTATGTATATGTATTTTATGAAAAATTGGAAAATAAAAGGACTTCTCTCTACAGCCTCCATAGGGAATGATTCCCCACAGTTAAATAAAATCCAGAGGAAGCTNTTAGTCTGCTCTAAGCCTTGCTGTTGGTCCCAACAGTCCCAGGCTGGGTAAAGTCATCACACCAAAGTTCCATATCACAAGCTGAAGTCAAGCTGTTTAGTTGACCTGAGAAATTAGGATTAGAGAGAGAATGGGCAGGTTTCCCAATAGGCCCAGGGAAACTGGGCTGATAATAAAGTTCCTTCTATCTGCTTTTATCTTCACACAAAAGAAGTAACCTGAAATATTCCAGTGTTAACTAATCCATTATTTCCCTGCAGCTCTGACTCCCACTCCTGCCTTACAAGGAAACAGGCTTGGAAATGACTAACTTGCCTTTTGTTCATTTGTTTCTCCCCTCTTTTGCCTTGGTCTATGAACCAACCCCTCTCCTCTTCTGCTGGTTATCAAAATCTTGACTCATAATTCAGCACCTCATTTCCCTGTATTCCACGAGAAATTAGGAAATGGAAATTGGTAAGGAAAATAGAATTATTTACTGTTTGGCCAGAGGGAGCAGATTGCTACTAATTTCTCCCCATCATGCCTGAAGAGAATGTGTAGAAAACCATGAGACAAAGGCCAGAAGACATGTAGAATGAGTTATGAGATAGTTATCAATGCAAAAAAACCAAAAACAACAACAACACAAAAGGGAATAAGAAGTGATTTATTCTAGAGCCAGATATGAGTGACCATGCCAGGGAACACAGATTCAGGTTAATCCCAAAAATTACATTCCAATATGGTAACCAAGACAATTTTCAAATACACCAGAACATTAGCGGTGGGTTACAGTAAAGTGGGGAAATCTGCTACAGGCCTCAGCTATTATCTGATGAATCTGGACATTGGAAGTAAGGGGCCTGTTTGTAAATTCCCAAAGGATTCCACCTGATAGTCACAGGACATTAGGTCACACATAAAGTAGTGAATGACTATTCAGGGACCAAGACAACCCAAGATAATTTGGCTTCCAACCTATATGTTCTAGCTCACCACAATCAATTAATCAGGTTTATAGAATGTTTTAAATTGGTGTGGCTTTTTTCCTGGAAACTTCAACTCATGCAGTTAACAGGGGCGCTGGCTGGGCCTCAGGTTGTCTCCATTATCTTTGGTGGTCATGATGTGGGGAAAAGTGGTCCTGTGGAGATCAAAGGACAACTTTGTGGAGTTGGTTCTCTCCTTCTACCTTTACATGGGTTCTGAGGCTCAAACTCAGGTCATCTTGCCAGTCTCTGGTATAGTTATTTTCATCCAAAGAAGTTTTCTTTAGAAAATTAGATTACAATGTGGCTTAGGTTTACAGATTAGAAAAGAATGCTAATAGGTAAGAAAATAAATTGGAAAAAGGTCAAAGGAATTCTTATTATACATAGACCACAAGGAAGTCAAGACATGGTTTAGGGGTTTTGTTTTTGTTTTTGTTTGGTTTGGTTTGGTTTGGTTTTTTGAGACAAGGTTTTTCTCCCTGGCTGGAACTTGCTCTGTAGACCAATCTGGCCTCAAACTCAGAGATCCACCTGCCTCTGCCTCCCAAGTGCTGGGATTAAAAGCATGCACTACCACGCCTGGTTGTCAAGACATGTTTTGACTGTAACCATGGATCATCATCATGCTTATCAGATTTTCCCAGATAAAGAGTGGAGTTCTTCAAGGTGCTTTGATCAACACTGTTAAAATTCATGATTCACCGAATGAGAGGCTTAAACCAGAGCCAGGGCTCTTTTGAGGGTCAATCCTTTTTCAAAATTCATAGCATTACCTCCTTTTCCATATTGTAATAGACATCCATAGAATAGGAATGGGGAAATAATCCTTTTTCTTCCAATGTTTCCTTTTAAGATATTTGACCACTGTATACCTCCCACCCATATATCCTCACTTCCCATCATCCTGTGACCCCTCACTTCCTGCTCTGCTGTGGTGTTCATTCAAATAGTTCCATGAATATCATAGCAGCCAGGCTTTGGAGCAGGGATTAGGTGCACAATGATAGCAGGACAGACTCCGACAATATCCAAACCACCTTCTCAGTTCCTCTCTTACCTGGGTGTTCCTGCCTCTCTCCCTGTCTCTTGTCTCTCTTGTATTCCATATTATGGAGCCTGGGCTTCTCCCACCCTATCTCTCTCCTCCTCACCCCCATCTAGAACCAGAATGGGAAACCTACTAAGATTGCCACGAAAGAGATTGCCAGATCAATTTCTGCCTAAAATCCACATTGCTCTTGGAGCACCCAGGCACAAGAGCTAATAATANAAACTCATTTAAGCACACTTCAAGCTTTCTGTTCATTGTAGTAAAACCATCTGCTATCCCACATACTAATNAAGACTCTACCCTTTTCCCTCTTTCCACATAGAAGTCACGTTGCCTGNTCTCTCAAGTATCTTCCATGTCCCTCCACAGCATACTGTACCTGTTACAATCCTCCAATCTAGGTGTTCCTTCCCTCCCCTGACTTCCAACAGCCTCTAAACTTTATCAATATTACCTTTATTTATTATTGTATAGGGGGGTGCTCCTGCCACGGCATGTGTGTGATGGTCAGAGGACAACTTTGGGGAGTTCANGTTTTCTTTCCTCCATGTGAGTCCTAGAAATCAAACTCAAGTTGTCAGATTTGGCAACAAGTACCTTAATCTACTGAGCCATCTCACTGGCCCTTGTTTTATATTTTTAAGACAGTCTCACCAGGTTGCCCAGAGCATTCTAGAACTCACTAGATTCTCCAGCCTCAGCCTCCTGAGTGTTGTGGTTATAAGCATGTGACATCATACCAGCTGTGTGTGGTCTTTCTGCATAGAGAATTACAATAGATTCCTGCTAATCACAGATTCTGAATTTGTGACTATTTGCTAAAGTTGATGTGTGACTTCAAAATTGATAGTATTCATATTTCTTTTGAGTCACTTATAGACATGCACAAAAAGATAGCAAAAAGAAGAGAAAATCCAGCACTTGGGAGGCCAAGGCAGGCAGATCTCTGTGAGTTTGAGGCCATTCTGGTCTACAGAGCTAGTTCCAGGACAGCCAAGGCTACTCAAAGAAACCCTGTATTGGAAAGAAAAAAGAAAGGAAAAGAAAAGAAAAGAAAAGAAAAGAAAAGAAAAGAAAAGAAAAGAAAAGAAAAGAAAAAGCCCAAATACACTTCAGTGTACATTCTCACCTGAAATGCCGCCAGCCCAATAGATAAAGATCCTGCAGGTATGCCTTAGACTTAAAAACGTTTGGTGCCACCCACTAGCCCAGTACCAGACCCAAATAGTGACTGATCAAAAATGGATATCCACACCTGAGTGACCCCAACCATGCCTAGTACCCAGTTCCTGAACAACATACTGGGTCCCAAGTAGCTCTCAATTGCAGAGATAGGTATCCTGAGTCCTCTCAACAGAAAGCCACTGANATTAGGCAGTCACTGTCTGATGGCTGAAAGAGTAACTGAACCATTCAAGAGCAACCAAACCAGNAAGAAAGGATGTGGAAATAAATGATAGGAGAGATGACTAAAGAAGGGTAAAAGGATGTAAAGAGCCAGAGAAGAGAACCCACAGGCACTGGTCACCAGAAGCATTTCAGAGACATGCCAAATCATTGGGCCAACCTCTCAGACCACAGGCTGAGAGCTAATACTGGCTGCCGCCAAGGGCTTAGTGTCTTAATACCCAAGGGCTAAACAAAGATCTGTAACACTTGCAAGATTAAGGGTCTCCATGTCACAGGTCTGCATGAGAGCTGTAACACTTGTAGGGACAGTTCCTGTTTTACCTGAGGCCTGCCATGATTTCTTCTTGGTAGAACAAAAGAACCATCATCCAGCTGATTGGAGACAGTGCTACCACCATCATTTTGCAGAAATTGGGGGACTGAGAGACTNTGAATATTGTTCAAGGGTTTCTATAGCTATGATAAAACACCATGACCAAAAGCAAACTGGAGAGGAAAGGGTTTATTTGGTTTATACTTATATATCACAATACATCATTGAAGAAAGTCTGGGCAGGAACTCAAACAGGGCAGGAACCTAGAGGAAGGAAGTGAAGCAGAAGCCATAGAGGAGTGCTGCTTACTGTCTTGTTTCCCAAGGCTTGTTCAGCCTGCTTTCTTATACACTCCAGAACNTGCTGAGGGGCAGCACCATCAACAATGGGCTGGACCCTTCCACACCCATCACTATTNAGAAAATACACCATAAGCTTGTCAATGGGCCAGTCTTGTGGGAGGCATTTTCTCAATTGAGGTTCCCTCTTTCCAAATGACTCTAGTTTGTGTCAAGTTGACATAAAACTAGCCAGCAAACTCACAGCTGTGAAATGTTTCAATGTTGTCAGGCTTCAGAGTATAAGCTCTGACCCACTAAAGCCAGTCTGTCTCTTTTTGTGCTTGCTGAACAGAGTTGCTTGAAGAAAAGGAGTTAAATGTCTGAAAAAGCAACAAGTGTGTCACCTGGCCATCATCCTATACAACCAGCTGTCCTCTCCACAAGCAAAAGGAAAGGTGAGAGGGGTGTTGCTGCCTCTCTGAAGGTCATTGCTGTAGTTTCTGCATAATGAGCTTTAGCTGCTCCAAACAGACCTTGATTTGTGTGTGTGTTTCACTCTGTAAACACCAATAAAGTTTTAAATTTTATTTGA
>LZPO01017312.1:509037-536848 GCA_001675575.1 Neotoma lepida
AGTGTTTCTCAACCTTCCTAATGCTGCGACCCTTTAATACAGTTCCTCATGTTGTGGTGACCCCCACAACCATAAAATTAATTTCATTGCTACTTCATAACTGTAATTTTGCTACTGTTAAGAATCATAATGTAAAATCTGATATGCAGGATATCTGAGATACAACTCCTGTGAAAGGCTCACTCAACCACCAAAGGGGTCACAGGTGTCTGTGAGCTGCCTGACATGGTGCTGGGTTCTCAACTCTGGTCCTCAGGACTGAGCAACAAGTGCTCCTAACTGCTGAGCCTTTTTGCCAGCACCAGTGAAGTTTTAGTTTTTTATTTCAGCATCACAACAAAAAACAGTTCCCTATTCACTATCACCTTTGCTCCTTGAGGAAAGACTTGGGAATTGGATGGTCCATGTATTAGTTACTTTGCTATTGCTGTGATAAAACACAATAGCCAAGGCAACTTATGGAAGGAAGGGTTTATTTTGGGCTTACAGTTCCAGAGGGATGAGAGTCCATCACAATAACTTCAGGAAAGCTTGGCAGCAGGCATGGTGGCAGGAATACCTGNGAGTTCGCATCTCTAACCCTAAGCAGGAAACAGAGATAATTCGAAATGGTACAAATCTTTAAGCTCTCAAAACCCAACCCCAGTGGCATACTTCCTCCAGCAAAGCCACACCTCCTAAACCTACCCACACAGGGCCACCAACTGGAGACCAAGTATTCAAATACTTGACCCTATAGGGGCCATTCTCATTCAAACCACCACAGGCCATTTTTCCACTTTGGTACTTGCTGACCTGTGGGCTAAGCCTATCATTTATGGGCCAAAAACTCAGGATCACTTTATCTGAGAGGTTGCAATGAAGAGATGGAACTGGGAGCTTTTCTGGAAGTTCCTACCATGCACTTGGGCTTAGAGCATCCTNGGGTGAAATTCTTATTTTCCTAAGAGTCCAATAGGGCAAAGGATTCATTACCAAACATCACTTCCTTAATTAACTTCCAAAATGTCATATTCTTTTCCTCCCAAAGCCTTATGATTCTCAAGTGCACATGAAAATATCCCTCTTGAAATGACTCATACCATAATTACACTTTGACACAGAGACAGACCTTGGGATTAAGTTTTAATCTGCCCATTAAAAGGGAAGGAAAAAAATCCTTTCAAGTGCTGCAAATCTCCTCAGGCCTGTGATTGTTTCTAGAAAGAGATAATCTTATTTGAAGAAAGACTGAATTTACAAAACAGTATTAGTTACATTTGGCCTAAAGATATTTAGAATTTGTTATCATCAGGCTAAGAAGAGGCTTTGGACAACACATACTTATTTCCAAGTGTCTTAAGTGTATCTTGCCCATATTTTGGTGATTATCTGCAATTTATCCACAACTTTAGTGAACAAACTTCACTGAGTTCCTGCAGGTCTACATTTCTATCATTTGGCATTTAGTCATACCANGTCTTGAGATCTCTTGTATTTTCACTAATTTATTATGACACAAGATCCCACCCTGTAGCTCAGGCTGACCTGGAACTTACCGTATAGGTGTAATAGTTACTTTTCTCATTGCTGTGACCAAATACCTGACAAGACACAAATTAAGGGAGGAAGGCGTAAGGCACAGTGGCATGGGCAGGTAGCAACTGGTCACATTGCATCATCCACTAGGAAGCAGAGAGTAAACAGAGACTGGGTATGAGCTGTAAAACCTCAATGTCTATTTCCAGCAACCACTTCTACATCAAGGTCCTGCCTCCTGAAGGATTCACAACCTTCCCAAACTTTGCCACCCTCCAGCTGGGGCCAAGTGTTCAAAAACATGAGCATATGGAGGATATTTCATCAAACCACAATAGGATTGCCTTGAACTCTTGGCAATCCTCCTGCTTTTACAGCTACTCATCAAGCTAACTGTTCCTTATCTGTGTTTATCTTATCTTCCCAAGTAGTCTGTAAGTGAATGAAATCAAATGATCATGCTCCCCTGACCCTTGTCCAGCAAATGCAGTTTTATACACAGTCATGTGCTCAGCTAGATCCTAAAGATTTAATATCTCATTTTCCATCTCAAATCACACAGCAGACAAGGAGAACAAAGGCCTCAGTTTTCAACTCTGTCCAGTTTGTGGAGTGTAGAGATTATGTGTTGTTAAGTCTTGTATGTTGAAGGTTTGGTTCTCAGTTAGTGGATCCACAAGGGCTCTGTTCTAACCAATGAATTGAGACATCATTGGAGGTGATGGAGATGAGGCCTAATTGGACATGTAGGTTCTTGGAAGCTATTTCTTGCTCCAGACCCCTTCCTCTGCCCATCTCAGTTCCCTGGCCTCCATGAGGTGTGTATATAGATTACTTTTCTGTTGCTGTGATAAAGCACCGTGACTATGGCTACTTATAGAAGAAGGAGTTTATTTTGTCCTATGATTCCAGAGGGTTAAGAGTCTATCATGTAGTGGAGGCATAGCAAGAAGCAGCAGGCTCTGCAAGAGCAGGAAGATTAGAGCTCATACCTTCAAATACAGGCATGAAGCAGAGTGTGGACTGGAAGTGCTGAAAGGCTGCTAAACTCTCAGTCTGTCCTTAATGACATACTTCCTCCAGCAAGGTCACCCACCTGAACTCCCCAGAGCCACCAACTGAGAATCAAATGTTCAAAACCCAAGCGTATAGAGGACATTTCCCAATCAAACCACCACAGTGAGCAGCTCTGCTCCACCGTGCTTGTATGTGACTTTCCAGGGACTGATAGCCAACACACCCTAAACAGAGAACAGTGACAAACATAGCTGTATTTTGTTATTTTTAAACTAATTCTTCAGAATCTATACCTAAGGAGCAACCTGAAGTCTATTTTTTCCAGTGATGGTGATTAAACCCCAGAACATTGCACACTTGACCAAGTACTCTGTTACTAAGCTTCAATCCTAGTACTCAGGAGCTGAGGCAGGAGGATCACAAGTTTGGGGCCATCCTGANCTCCAGAGTAAAATTCTGTCTCAAAAGAAAAATAAATAAATAAAGGCAAGCTACAGGACTCCTGGCTGACCACACAATAACAATAAAATCACTGCCATCAGCAGCATCTAAAATTTCTATTGGAGCCCAAGGGGAAAGGATGAAAAACAGTGACTAAGCTGAGTTTTCATTGTAGGAGGAGAATGAAAAGAAAGACAGAAAGGAAGAGGTGAGGGAGAGGACGAGAGGAGGAGGAAGATAAGGGAAAGGGGAAGAGGAGGAGGAGGAGATGGGCCAGAAGGAGGAACCATCCATGGGATGGGACAGGCCATGAGGTATTATCTTCTCAACTCTGCTCAGGCAGAGAAATACCATTCTAGCGCCCACAATGAGTCAGAAACATCAGGTGATCACCACAGTGCAGTCTACCATCAACTGGACTGTTTTGTAGCTGTTTAAAAATAGAATAATCTGTCCCTCAAAGACAGCTTTCTATATAGAACCTTTATCACAGGCCAGGGACTATTGAGAACAAGGAGCTATTTCATCTCTGTCACCCTCAAACTCTTATCTGCAAAAGAGGATAGGCAGAGCTTTGTTTTAAGGATCAGGTGAGAGCAGACACAGAAAAAAATAGAAGCAGTGCCTGACACCAGGTAAACTCTCAAATACTCACAGACCCTGACGCTACAGATGGGGCTGTGAGTGGGGCTGCCAAGGTATGCAGTGTACAGATGTAGCAAAGGCCTTGACTTATTAGTGATGATAGATTGCACAGAGCATGTACTTAGTAANATTCTCTTGGCTCAGTCCCCATGTCATCTATATCTAATGTGAATATTCATATGCATAACCCAGAGACCAGATGGTCTAGGGTGGGGTTGAGATTCTGCATTTCTAAATTACTTCCACGGGATGCTGAGGACAACCACCCATGCATGGATCACACCATGAATAACAAATAGCTGCTGTGAGAGTTGGAGGTAGCATTAGAGCAATGTAGAAGTATCAAGATGCCTAACCACTGATGGCTCACCCATTCTGTGAATTGTTGAGGCAAAGGTATATCTGAATGAATAGTGAAATTTTAAAAAATAAAGCATGTAATCTCAGTACTAGGAGGGCTAAGGCAAAAGAATCTTGAATTCCAGAGCAGCCAGGGGATCAGATGCCCTCTTCTGACCTTTTATGGCACCAAATACATGTAATGCATAGACATACATGCAGGCAAAACACCCATACACATGAAATAAAAGTAAAAGTTAATCTAAAAAAGGAAATACAAATTATCTGGCCAAACCCTAAAGCCACTGAATCAAAAATTGGAGGTGTGGGACCAGCCTCTCAGGGGATTCTAACACAGGCTAAATTTTGAGAACCTTACGGTGTGTCACAGTGAAATAAGTACCAAAGGATGCTTAGAATTGATCAGATTTGGTTTTGAATCCTGATCACCTTAGTTTTATGACCTTAAGTAAGTAACTTAATGTCCTCCNTGGTCTCAGTTTCCTGATTTGGAGAGAGAAGAGAGTAGTAACTGCCTCTGTACCTTTCCTATTCCCCCTTACATCCCACTCTGGGTGATGAAAAGGAGACAAGGAAGCCCTGGCCTGATGTGTTGACTCTGAATCCATGCAAGACCCAGTACCTACTATTTCCTGAGCCTGTGGTTCTCAGGGCCTCCTTGACTAACTTAAAGACAGCAGGAGAGACATCAGAACACACAGACTCTGAGACTTAATTTATACTGCCTGGCTGGACCTAAACTTCCCTCAGAGACACTTCCAACATTGCTGGCGTGCAGACTCAATATCACCAATGTGTCCTTCCAGTTCTCATGCCTCTGTCTGTAGCACCAGCCCAAAGCTCCCTGTCCCCCAACCCTCAGGCCCTCCCTGGAGCTTCCTCCAAGATAAAGCAAGCCAGAACACAGCTGCTTCCACCTCTAATTACGGTTTTCTTCATTTGCCTGCTTTTCCTTCTTTCTCACTCTAATGTCAATACCAGAAGAAGGAGGTTGTCAGGGTAACACAGAGTGGAGTCTGGAACAGAGTGGAGGCGGGAAGTCCATCCTTGACCAAACCTTAACCCTGTTTAGTTGAACACCCACTGAGTTCTCAGCTGCCTCTGTATCCTGGTAACAAGAATGTGAGCATTTGACATTTCTAGTTTATTTTCCCTATCCTCCCCCTCTGGTAACATCTCCCACTTTCTCTCCACTCTTCCTCCTTCCATTTGCAAAGTCGGCCTGACCTGTGTACATCTGCCTGAATTTGCTCACTTAATTCTTCTGTTGGCTAAGTCTGATACTTTTTCTCCCTGATTTAATCCAGGCTCTCCCAGTGGCCAGACTCTATAACAATCCTACAAAGAATTACCACTGGGGAGAAGGAAGAGGGATGGATGTTTATTTAGAATCTTGAAATCAGGAAGCTTTTTCACCGCCTAACTTCCAGTCATTATTGTGCTCTGATGCTATCTGAGATAAAAGCAGCAGTGTTTAGTGAGAAGAACAGTATCCTCTATTCCTNACTTGGTTGAGGAATAGTCCTTCCCTCCAAACCATGACCCTTCTCAGGTCATCNTAGTGGACTAATTTGTCTCTGGTTTACAAAGAAAAACACATGATCTGCAAAAATCAGTCACTCAGTATATGCTTCTCTCCAGGAAAATAACAAACTCACAGTAGGCAGCACCTGGCCCTTAACATATCTACATCCTGATGCCCTAACCCCTTGAATGTGTGTTAATATAATTGGCAAAGGGCTCTAAAATTGCTAACCAGCTAACTTTAGAATAAGGAGATAAGATTATTTGGGCATGGGCCATATGTATTCACAAGGATCCTTAACAAGAAAGAGGGTGACAGTAGAGTTAATGTCACAGGGATGACCTGTGAGAAAGACTGGTCATCGATCACTTTGAAGATGACATCCCAAAGGAGTATGACAGCCACTGGAAAAGACAAGAAAATAAATGGGACACAGCTCTGTTGACAACTTGCTTTGAGCCCATTGACTTATGCTTACTTCTGATATCCAGGGCTTTAAGAAAACTAATCTGGAGCTGAGGATGATGGTGCATGCCTATAGTCCCAGCGCTCAAGAGGGTGGGTGCAGAAAAATCATCAAGGTCATTCTCAGCTACATAGTAGTGAGTTACAAGTCAGCTTGGGCTGTATGAGACTCTGTCTCAAACAAAATTAACTTGTGATGTTTCAGGCCACTAAATGTGGGGTTATTATAGCAGCAACAGTGCCCACTGGGTAAGTTAAAAAGGCGAGGAAGCTAGCTCTCTGTGTGGCAGGTAAACAGAAGTAGGTAATGACGATGATGGTGAGTGGTGTCTCAGCTTCCCCTCCCACCTTCCGTACTCTCACCCCTGGATTCAGAGCTTTCGTTTACTTTGAAAGCTGCCTTACAATCACACTCCTGACAACTCTCTTCATCACAATGGATTCTAAATTGCACTTGAAGTAGCTTGTGCAGTGCCAGCCTTCTGATTAGTTCACTTACGAACTACAAAATGAGGGTAATCAGAGGGAGGAAAGAGCTGACCGTGTTGCTCTAGAGGGAGGAGAGGGCAGGAGATCTCTCCAATGCAATTTTCTAATAAGACTGTAAGAGCTAAAAAGCAGGCTGTTGCTACCCTGCAGGTCCATGGTCATTCCCCACCCCCACTGCTTCATCAACAGGCTCCCCAGCTCACCATCACAGCATCNGACAATGCTGCCTTGAGCAAAACCCCCAGCCTACCTCTCTTCCCATATAATCCTTGCTCTTTGAGATTAGGAGGACTTTTCTAACATGACTTTCAGTCATATCTAACCAGCACCTATAAAGCAAGTTGATTTGGCTTTATCTCCCTCATCTCATATCTTGTGACAGCCCACAGCCCCTCGAAGATTTCTAAGGATTTCTGGTGTGGGAATGAGTGGCTGGCTTTGCTATGGTCACATCCACCTAGACTGAGAGTTACAGGAAAGCTAATANAGCTTAAACGTGGGGCCCACTCATGTGTGATACACTCCAGCAAAATGCTTATGGGATCATGTTTTTGTAAACTTTGCCTTTTTAAAATTTTGTCTTTGAGAGTCTCATGTAGCCTAGACTAGCTCCTGAGGATAACCTTGAACTTCTGATTCTCAAGCCTCCACCTCTACAAAGTCCCAGTGCTGGGATTACAGGTGTGCACCACCACACCTGCTTTACAAGATTCTGGGAATGGCACCCAGGGCCTCCTGCATGCCAGGGAGGCACTATATCAACAGAGTCATATCCTAAGCTTCAGTTTGAATTCTATTCAGTTTTATATTCTATTCCTTTAAGGGGGTCTCACCAAAGTATGAACTACACTCGGCACCCATATGCTTTTGCATTCCTCCCCTTAAGAGCACAGCAATTTCCTTCATCCGTCGCCACTGGGTGCTACTTTCATGCTGGGAATTGAACTTAGGGTCTTGTGAATGCTAGCCACATGATCCAGCACTAAGTATTCCCAGCCCTGCCTCTGGGTTCTTATCTGGTCACTGCTGCCCTTACAAAGTTAATTGGGGTATTTTCCTAGGCCAGGTTTTCTAAGAGGGTTTCAGGTAACTATTGCTGAGAGAGTAGATATTTGCAATAGATAACTTGCTTTTCCAGGAGCAATGAATCTTCATTCACTCATCCATGAGCCTGGCATAACANAGTACTTGAGTGTGGAGAGGGGGAGGGGACACAGGGGAGGCTGGGAAAAGGGCTTTGGCTGAGCATTTTGGTAATGAGAGTATGTTGAGTATGTCTTTGGTCATCTTTACTGTTCTTTGGAAAGTCCCAGAGCTCCTAGTGAACTGAATGACAGTAGGGGGAAGGGCACATTCACACTTTTGAGCCTAATTAAATTCCGGTAGCTACCCAAAGGCTCCTGTGATGCTTCACTGAACAATTTTTTTTCCATGCCTCTGTCTCTGCTTCTACCACCCTAAGTTCCAGGACAAGAGATTTCTCATGTCTNTCCCTCTGTTCTCAGGGTAGGGCCTGGGATACAGACTTCTCTTCAGAAGTAAGAGTGTTTTACTGCAATCCCTGTTGGAGCTATGGTAGGGTTGGCCTAGTAGAGGGAGGGAACTAGGAGTAGAGACAAAAATAGCAGAGCAGCTAGAAGAAGAGATGTCAGGGGGCTCAGAAGGCAGGGAGAGGAGGGGAAACCGGTTTATGTCTTCCTATCAACATCCTCAAGCCCTAAGGGCAAGAAGGGATTGGGAGAGCTGCTGATTATTAACAGTTGTCAGTTTGACAGGATCTAGAACTGTCCAGGAAACAAACCACTGGGTGTCTGTGAGGAGTTTTCTAGANTGAGTTAATTGAAGTAGGACGACCTACCCTAAATATGAGCAGCACTATCCCATGCCTGAGATCCCACACTGTATGAAAAAAGAGAAAGGGTGCAGAACAGAGGCATTCATCTCTACTTCCTGACTGTGGATGCAGTGTGAGCAGCTGCCTCATGCTCCTGTTCCGGCTGCCATGCCTTCCTCACCATGATGGACTGTACCTTCAGAAACTAAGGAAAAAGAAGGGTTACAAAACAAAACCCCTGACAGGGTCCTCTCAGAACAAGATCTTTCTCCANNGTCGAATATGGGCTTAAGGGTGTAAGGGAAAGGAAGAGNACAAGAAATGAGTGACTGCAGAGCTAAGTCTCTGAGCCAGAGGAAGAAGAGAGATTTATAGAATTGGAACAAGGCTGGAGTGTGTCTCAGTGAAGGAGTGCTTGCCTGGCATGCAGATGTTCCTGGGCTCAGACCCAGAATCCAAGGCCCCAGCGGGCACAGCACTAAAGGGTTGGAAAAAATAAGGGCTACTCCACTTCTTTCATAGAAAGGAAGGGAAACCAGGGTGCCATGAAACTCTGCCATGGGGCAGGTTGTAGCCAGATGCTGGAAATAACTGAAAGTTATCTTACTCTCCTCCCCATACATTTACTCTCTCTCAGACTCCCAAAGACCACACAGGACCTGCCCCATCTTGTTTCCCTCTTCTTCCCTCCCTCTGCCCATTCCCTTCACCTCCCTTGCCAACTTTCTTTCCTCTTCTGCTGGCTCTTTACTTCACCCTACAGATCAACTCAGAGACTCTGACTTTCTTAGTTTTCTGTTATCTAGTCATCCATTCATCCAAATCTAATTTTAGCCCTTCCTGTATACCGTTTTTTCTGGGTTTTACATAGCAAATGCATCTGGTCTCACAAACCCAAATGTTACCTTCTTAGAAGGCATGGCATTTCAAATTTTGTGGTTTAACATCTTTTCTTTAAAAAAATTCTTGTCAGAGAACAAGAAAAAAAATGACTGAAAAGATAGCAACACTGTACAGGGGTGACAAGGAGCAGGCAGAGAAGACAGGAGCCAAAGACAGCATAGTCTGTTACAACAGTGTCTTATCCCCCTCCCCCTTATGGTACATGGTGGTTTAACTGCCTTTGAGTCACCCATTTACCTCTGAGTAACTCTTCACCTGATCCTCTTGCAATTAACACCTCTCCTGTGGCTCTGTAAGTAGACCCTCACCCATACCCCTATAAGTAACTCCAATAAACGCACTGGTTGACCAAGCTGGATTTGCTGGAATAGCTTCTTTGGTCCGTTGTCAGTGTCCTATTTGTGTGCACCTTATCAGAAAAGCTCCCTATGTAGCTCAGCTCAGAAAGACAAGATTTCCAGGCATATTAGATTGTTGTTCACATTGGTCTTTGACTTTAGAATCCGTTGTACGGTTCTGCTCAAAGCACAAGGCCAGCTGACCTCCTGTGGAAACCTAGATTTTAGTTGGGGGGAAAGAGGACTTTTAAAAAATATGGATTAAAAAAATTTTAATTAAAAAATCGTGTGTGTGTGTGTGTGTGTGTGTGTGTGTGTGTGTGTAGGCATGTACATGCCTCGGCACACATGTGGATGTCAGAAGACAATTTACAAGAGTCACTTCTCTTTTTCAATCATGAGGATCCCAGGGAGGAAACTCTGGTGGTCATGTGTCATGGCAGGTGCCTTTACCTGCTGAGCCATCTTTCGGGCTCCAAAATTAAATAACATTCACAGTTTACAACAAATTCTTTCTGGCTTTAAAACACCTTTGTTGTGGGATATTTGTACACTGTGTGAAAATGTATTGCTGTGATTGGTGAATAGCCAATAGCTAGGTAGGAGATAGAGGTGGGATTTTCAGGGGACAGAAAGGAAGAGGAGATGAATCCAGGCCCACAGGAGATGCCAGGAGACACAGAGAGGAAAGAGGAGGTGCAACATGAAAAAGAGGTAACGCCATGTAATAGAATGTAAATTAATATAAATGGGTTAATTTAAGCTATAAGAACTAGTTAGGAACAAGCCTAAGTTTAGGCCGAGCTTTCATAATTAATAAGAAGTCTCTGTGTCATTATTTGGTGAGACAGAAAAGACATGTTACACACCTTAATTATTTGGAATTGACAGGAGCTTTAATGCCCACCTAACCTATTTGTTACCTAGAAGTCTCCTTGGGTAGAGGTTACAGCTGTTCTCAGTTTATCTCTGGCATTATCACTAGATCTCTGGTCTTCTCTCAGCTCCTCATTTCATCCAAAAGAATTCAGATGTGACACATAGACTGAATGAACTATAGAAGACAGACAAGTTTATTACAGAGTAAAGTGGGATGCCCTCAAGGGATGACAGTGGGCAATGGCCGAAGAAACACTGGAGAGCAAGCCACTTTAATGGGGTGAGAATAAACAATGGCCAGAGAGACCACTGTCTTAATCTGCATTTTAGGTAGGCTTTATACTATTTTAAAGTCTCTAGAACAGACGGTTTACCAATGGGTATTTTCCTATCTAGGTGATTGACAGGTGTGTTTAGATTGACTGTTGTGAGAGGGAAAAGGTATGCTTTTGTTCTTTATCANAAAGCCTCCTGCTATGCAGTAATCTCATAAGCTCTTGGAATCAGGCTTAGATAATTATCAATTAATGACCTTCCAGGCATTTCAGGATGTCACATGTCTTCCCAGGGCCAGTGATGACCCTCTTGCTAACATTTGAACTACCTGACAGTATAAAATATACTTGGCAAATNATAACACTTTCCATTACATCAAGATTTCCATGACCATTTTAGAAAACATGGACCAGTCTATGCTAACACTGGAGCTGGGAACACCCTAAAGGGTCTCAAAGCTGGCCTCTCTGCCTTCTGGAAGCTCTCCAATACCTAGAGCCAGGGAATGTTTAATTCCAGAACTGGGATTTCATGGAGTCTGGCTTTTAGTATCTAATCATTATTCTTCCCAGGGTGTTGCTTTTGGAGAACTTGATTTTCTCCAGCTGCCACTTAAGCACAGGTCTGTGGAAAGCAGCAATGAATAATCGATGTGGTTTAAGCACACAACTCCCCTGAGGGAAGGCATCCCTGGGTGCTCTCACTACTCTCTCTTTACCTCTCCTCATTCATTCTCTGCTCTACTCTGANTGCTAGAAGGCCTATCCTGAGGATGGCACAGCCAGGGGGTTTGGTGCCTTTTGTTCTGGTTAGGCCTACCAGTGAGAGTCAGTGGGAGAGGTGCCCATGGTAGAGGAGAGAGGCCAGAGGGATCCTTTAGTGTTTGGCCCCTGCTCTGGCCACTACAGTAGCCCCATGACCATAGCTGCTTTGGGGGTGCTTCCTCACAGTCCTAGCTTTCACAGAGCTCAGAGAATACCTTCCACTTCTTCTAGAGTTTTCAGGGGTAGCAAGAGNTCTGTGGCTGGTCTCTTGATTTTGTAGCTGGGCTTGCCTAACTCACCCACACTCTGTAAATAGTCCTACCACTGAAATCTCCTAAACCATATGACTGGATTATATTTGGGATCAGGACCCCANCTGGTTAGCTAAATGACAAGATGTGGGAAGCCTGTCACCTCTGGGTAGCATGGAAGAATCCCAGGTATCAGATGCACCCTAGTGCCTCCCTGGGTGTCTTCATAAGACCTGCTTTCTTCACTTACTGCAAAGCCTTCTGGACCTCTGTGTTAGATCATGCTGTGCTCACCATGGAGAAGGTTCTGGAATGGGATTTGGCAGAATAAATAGCAATGACCTCACAACCAATCTCTGGATGGAGAAGGACATTTTAAAAGTGGGTGGAGACACAGTAGCCCACTCCACCCTCCCTGCTCTCCTCTGTGATTTCAGTGTCCTTCATGGCCCCTCTTTCTTGAATGTGAGCTGTATGCTGACTCCATACCCTTGCTTCCTTCTGGTTCCCTGCACAGAACGTCCATTCACAACTGGGTCCCTGTCACAATGCCTAGCACACAGTAGATAGCTTGGCCAATAATGAAGGGATAAATGGACTGGATTTCATTCCTGTGGCTTTTGCTGTGCTGCTGCTAGGCCCTGCCTCTGAGATACATATGATAAGAGAAGATGCAGATGGCTCTCATGGGATCTCATGATAAGAGCAGAGGGTGGTGGCAACAAAGGCTCATGGGAAAAATTAGTATTTAAATGGACATATACATATTTCCAGAGGTTTGGAAATACATGGTCATATCTTTAAAACAAAGAAGGTAGGACTGAAATATATTCAGGGCTAATTTTACTCTAGAAGCATCATTCCAGAAACAGCAGTTTTACACTTTCCAACCTGCTGTGATGATACAGTAGCTTTGGTACATAATTCTCTACAGGAAGGAAATGGTGGTGAAAGCAAGGCAGGCAGGAGGGGGAAGGAGAGCAGGGGAACAGAGGCTACTCTCTAGGGGTGAGCCACACAGGCACATCACTAATCAGTAGAGAAACCACTGTCTGGTGGCATCTGTATACAGTTGGGAGCATTTGGTCTGAGCTTGGAGAAAGGTGTGCAAGAAACATGGAAAGGATGTCACAATAAAGAATTATACAAATGACCTCCATTGGTATGGGTGCTTGGGGGCTGAGGATATAGCACATATGAGCATCCGGCATGTGTTAGATGCTCCATCCCTTTAATTCCCTTTGGCCACCAGAGGTGGGATCTAGGGGCCCAGGAATTCCAGACACCTGAGTTCTGAGAATGATAGACAGAACCTGCCCACTATTCCTCCAGTCACTATACTCCAATGCCCAGGGACAGTCTGAACAAAATGAATGCAAAACACTTTGAGTTTGCATCCAGGCCAATGGAATTCCATATGTTACGTACAGATAGACATAGTCCCACAACATTGCTGAGGGAGTGATTTGCAACCAAACTCATCCAGGTTTAAGTCTGAAGCTGCACCACTCCAGTTATATTGACTTGCCTCAGATCCTGGCCTTTCTAAGGCTCATTTCCCTATCTGGAGGAGAGACATTCCAGAACCAACTCATGCTGGGTGGATTCAGTGAGCTGGGTAAATCTTTCCGCCAGCACATGCTAGGAAGATCCTAGGTCACAGTCATCATCCTCACTAGCACAATAATATGGCTAATGGACAGTTCCAAACAGTGGAACTTTCCTGACATGNGAGGGACACAACCACATCACCAGACTGGAAGGTGAGGACTTAGTTTTCAAAGGACATATATTGATGAGACAATTTACTTTTTGCAAGCAAAATGTGTCTCCAGACACATTACCTTGGATGGCTGTTTCAGTCCCTTCCACATCTCCCTTTGCTATAATTCCCTCGTGAAAAAAACAGGATCCTCATCATACAAGTCTCTAGGATCAACAAGAGAAGGAGGTGAAGGTGGCAGCTTAATCCATCCTTAGGGTCATTTCACTTCTAAGCACCAAGGATAGCAACCCGGCCTTGGCTATCAGGACTGCAGACAGTAATGGGGGACTTCAACTGCCCTTTGCATCTTCATTACTTGTACAAAGCTCTACTCTCTAGAACTCTCATTGTTTGAGACCAGAGTATGAACAGGGGATACCTACCTTCCTTGTCCTCCTGAGGCTGGAGTTGGACATGACTTCTGCCCTGGAGTTTGCCTATTGCTCTTTAAGTTTCCTCCTGCTGATGGGACAAGAGATATCAGNGGATGATTTCTCTTGCTGGTCACCTCCTACTGTCTGTTACTACCTAGTTAGGTTTCTGTTGCTGGGATAAAACCATGACCAAAAGCAGCTTGGGAGGAAAACTTCATTTTGCTTCCATATCACTTCTATATCACAGTCATCATTGAAAGAAGCTAAGGCAGGAACCTGGAGCAGAACTGAAACAGAGACCATGAAGGAGCACTGCTTACTGGCTTACTCCCCATGGCTTCCTCAGTTTGTTTTCTTATATAACACAGGACTACCTGCCCAGGAATGGCACCACCCACAGTGGTCTGGGCCCTCTCATATCAATCATTAATTTAAAAAAATGTCCCACATACATGCTATATAAGTCAAGGTTTCTGTTGCTATGATAAAACATAATGACCACAATTAACTTGGGGAGGAAAAGATTTATTTTACCTTAGAGTTTATGAGTTCATTACCAAGGAAAGCCAAGACAGAAACTCAACACATGAACCTGGAAGTAAGAAACAGAAGCAGAGGCCATGGAGGATCATTCCTTACTAGCTTGGTCCCCATGGTTTGATCATATATATACACCATGCCTTCTAATACAACCCAGGACCACTTACCTACTGGTCTGGGCCCTTCCATGTCAATCACTAGTTAAGAAAATATCTCACAGACCCAATCTAGTGGGGGCATTTTCTCAATTGATTTTTCTCTCTTCCCAGATGATTCTAGCTTGTGTCAAGTTGACATAAAACTAGCCAGGATACATGCCCACAAGCCAAGCTGATGGAAGCAATTCCTCATTTGAGAGTCTCTCTTCCCAGGTGACTCTAGGTTGTGTCAAATTGGAAAAAGTAAGTGAAATTGAAGGTTTCAGCACCAGATTATGCAAGGGGGTGGAGTAAAGAAACTTCTGACATGACCACTACATGGTATGGCTAAGGGGAGGGTTTTTATTGTAGATATGAGGGAGAAAAAACAGCCAGAGGCATTTGGAAGAGTCCAGAGCACAGAGAGAAAGAAGTAGACTGAACATGGCCAGCAGACTGAACATGGCCATGGCTATCTTCAAGAGAGGGAAGAATAACCAAGAGATAGAGAATAGAGAGAGCAAAGTGAGAATAGCAGGAGCAGCAGGGAAACCTTGCTGTTTATAAAGAGAACAAATGGGTATTTGGGAGGAGGGAGGCCTAGGAGATGAGAAGGGCTAGGATGCTAGAGTGAACTTTGAAATGTATAAGAGGTACTTGTGATATTGTGGGAACCTGGCAGCCAGCATGTGCTTTGATATGCAACTACAGGTATATTATGTCAATGAAACCATATGTCCCTTCTGCCAGAGGTAAGGGAAATTACTACTTTTGGAAGATGGGAACCAGGTTCATAAGTTCCTGAGGAATGGTGGCTTTTATCTAACCACCAGATATCTTCCTATAGTCCAAGTTGAGCTCATTTCTGGATATATGGACTGCCTTTTGGAGTTTGGGGATTAGTTTCCTTTGTCTTGACACTAACCAGCATAGGTACCATAGTAACATATGCATGTCTCAGAACTGTGTTACTTCTACCTGGTTCCAAACATCAGCGCTATCCCAGTCCAGTCAGGCTGACCCTAAGAATATCAGTTAACAGCTATTCAGAGTGAGCACCCTGTTTTGTGAACTTTCTCTGGAGAGAGGAATAAACACCTATTCACCNCAAGGCAGAGCACCAACAACAGACCAAAGAAATGATTTCAGCAAAGTCTACCTTNTAAACCAATATGTTTAACTAAGGTTACTTACAGGATCATGGGCAACTTACAAAACTATGCCACTAAAGAATATGCCTCTCATTCTTCCTTAACAACTGTTAATTATGTATATATCTGTAGGAAAGGTTCGAGCCTCACAAGACCCTCCTCCTAGCAATCATTTACTCTCTATGAGTGCTTAGAGAGGGGTAGGCCTTTCTGAGTCCCTCCTATCATGGCAGAAAGTTAATGAGCCAAAACTTACGCAGGATTACTGTAGGCAATTGCAGCTGCAAGAAGACAATGGCCACATCATGCCAAGAGTGCAGTATTCCACAACACAGACCTTCTAGGTCACTCCAATAGCAGGGCCCTATTCTCACTGTGGCCTCCAGAGAATATCCTGGAGATCTTATCATGAAGTGCCAGCCTACTCCAAGCTTACCACCATGAAAGCAAAGACATGTGTCCTTCCAACACTCAGATTCCTGTCGACAGGACCCTGTCTTTGTTAAATATGCAGCTGCAACACTTTGTATAAGCCAGATACTCAGGCTCTCACAGCATGCCCTGGTTTCAGGCCTGCACCAGCTGTGACAGGAAGACCAAGGACTTAAGGTTAGAGGGTCACTATTAGGAGAGCTGGCACTGGAACCCAGGTGACAGTGTGATGCCAGTAGAAGCACAAATATGTGTTCAGACTATCAATCCTGGTCAGTAACTGATGGCCAGGGCAAGTTATTCAACATCCCTGTGTCTCACTTTCCTCATCTGTAGAAGTGGAGACAAAGAAATATCTTCCTTTGAGGTACTTGGAAGGATTCTGTGAAGCAATCCCAGCAGATCTTAGGAAATTCATCCTGTTCCCAGGATGTAAGTATGCTGATCAAAAAATCAGAATACAGAATGCATTGTATCACATACACACACACACACACACACACACACACACACACACGAGAGAGAGAGAGAAAGAGAGAGAGAGAGAGAGAGAGTAATAGAAACTCAGAAGTGCCAATAAGGGTTATGTAGGATGGTGGCTGGTATTATTATGAATGACATTTTAAAATATTTTTATTATGTGTATATGTGGATTTGTGCACACGAGTGCTGAACCTACAAAAGCCAAGAACTGGAGTTAAGTCTCAGAGTCTCCTGAAAGACAGAGGACTACTGTGGGTTGTTGACTGGAGTCTGAAACATGAGTCCTTCAGCCAGGCTAAAATAGTTTATGTTTATTAAAGGGCTACAACCAGTTCAGTAATGTTGTCACGTCACACTCTCCGCTTAAAAACACAAAGTACAAATTACAAATTTTCACTAGGTATGGTGATCAACATGCTTATAATCCCAGATCCTCAGGAGGTGGAGAGGAAGATGTCAAGTTTGAGGCCAGCCTGNNAAAGTTAGTGAGATCTTGTCTCAAAAAAGAAAAATAGGACAAATTCTGGAATCTAAGGATCCCAAAGAGGTGGATAGAAAAAAAGACCAATAAAATATGTTNGAGTCCATGAAGAGGAGAATAGGGAAAGGTAGGGAGGAAAGAAGGAGAGAAATCAGGCCATCCATAATCCCTCCATGGAGACCATCTATACTCTTGTTTCCTACTTTCTTAGTTGTTAGAGGCTCCTTGAGGTCTTTGACCAATGTCAGGATGACAGAAGCTGACCTGGCTCATGGAAGCCTGGACAACTGCGACTTCCTTTTACATAGGTTCCACCAATGTCAAGAGACCGAGCTTCAAGCTCAGCTCAAGCCTTTGTGAAGTTCATAAAGATTATTTTCATTTGGATAAATTATACCACTATGTGATGGCTAGTCTTGGTTGTCAACTTGACTAAATCAGGAATTAACTAAAATCCAAAACTGGAGGGCACACCTTGGGGTGGGGGCGGGGTGCTTAATTTGAAGTAGCCTTAAACTCTTGATCTCCCTACCTCTAACTTCTAAAAGCTAGACTGATAGATGTATGCCAACATATGAATTTCTTTATATCAGAATTTTCCCCTGTGCTGAGGCTGTAGCTCAGTGATAGAATGCTTGTCTAGTATACCCCAACAACAGAAAAAGAGGAAAATAATTTTCTTACAGTTGTAGAATAATCTTTCTGTACACTGTGTAAATTACTCTTTGATTAGTTTTAAAAAGATTATTGGCCAATAGCTGGACAGGATAAGGTTAGGCAAGAAAACTAAACTAAGGACACTGGGAATAAGTAGGGAGGAGTCAGAAGAGTCACCAGCAAGACACAGAGAGGAAACAGCAGTACAAGATGAAAGAGAGACAATGCCATGTAGCAGAATNTGGATTGATATAAATTTAAGTTATAAGAGCTAGTTAGTGATAAGCCTGAGCTATTGATCAAGCATTTATAATTAATATTAAGCTTCTTTGTGGTTATTTGGGAGCAGCTGCCAGGACACAGAGAAACTCTACCTACATCTCACTTAGAGCAATGACACAGTAGAGTAGTAAGATGGTAAGAGGGGGCTGTCAAGATGGCTCCATGCCTGGTGCCCTGTGTTCAAACTTTAGGACCCATGTGGTAGTAGAAGAGAATCAATTCCCTCAAGCTGTTCTCTGGTCTCCATATTCACATCATGAAAAATGCATACCTACCCACCCCGCACACACACAAATAAATAAATAATTTCTTAAAAAGAAACTAAGGAATTAGCAATTTGTGAAATTGGTGATGGTCATCAGAAGAACTTGGATAGGGATACATTTAGAATCTTTTTATTTATCATCATCATTATTTATTATTACTATTATTATTATTATTATTATTATTATTATTATTATTATTATGTGAGCTAATGAGTTTATTGAACTTATAGAAGCATGAAGATCCCAAAACAGCTGTATCAGTACAAAATCCCATCCCGTTATGGATGATGTAACGGGATGTAATGAAAGCCGCATAATAGAATTTCCCTGTCTGTCCTCTTCCTGTATGCTCTAACATCTCCAGAGATCACATACAGATGGTAGGGGCAGGAGATAAATTTTATTCTTGTTAAGTTTGACTCTCTAAGGACTATAAAGCAGCTGGGAAAGAAGTCAGACCTTTATTCATCTGACTGTGCCATACGGCAAATCCAGCTGGTAAAACTAAGCATGCTATAATCTGATAATAAAATACCAAACTCAGTCTGTAGATGCAGCTCAGTTGATAGAGTGCTTGCCTAGCATGGATAAAGCCCTGAGTCTGGATTGTGATGGTCAGTGTGTTATGGGGCCCTAGTCCCAAAAGCTACTACTAGATGATGTGCGTATTGCCGGGGGGGGGGGCATTGCTTTTGCCAACCTTTGGCCAGGGATGAAAATAGAGGACAGTATAAAAGTACTATCATTTTCTATTTTTCCTTTTGTTCACAGCAGGTTTCTAACATGGCTATTTTCTTCCTCCTTCCCTCCCTCTCTTCCTTCCTTCCTTTTAAACTCTGTGTGTGTGTGTGTGTGTGTGTGTGTGTGTGTGTGTGTGTGTGTGTGTGTGTGTACAAGCATGTGTAGGCTAGAAGATAACCTTAGGTGTAATTCCTTACTTTTGAGGCAGGGTATAATGGTGAATCTATTTTTTAAAGATTTATTTTATTTTCAATTACATGTGCATATGTGTGCCAATGCTTGAAGAGGCCAGAAGTATTAGATTACCCTGGAGCTGGAGTTACAGGTAACTGTGAACTTCTTGCTATGGGTGCTGGGAACAGAGCAGTGTGTGCTCTTAACTGGTGATGGTGTTGTGGGAATCTTCCTGGAATAAGCACTCTGACACCAATGAGAGTGGAAGAGAGATGTCACTAGTGGGTGGACCAAAGCCAGGACAGTTCCTAAAAGGCTTTCATCTTGGATCCAGTTTGTACTCTCATATTATACTCTAAAACCACAAGGTGAGGTAGGCAAGCAAGTGAGATTTTTTTTCAGAAGCATACTGGCAGTCAGTAGGTTGTTAAGAGCAACAGCCCATTATTTCAGCTATTTCTCCAGGTCATTCTGTTTCAGGTAGCAAGTGAAGTCACACTTGGTAAATGGGCTGCACAAGCAGTGTTTTAAGTAAAACACTAAATAAAATCAATATCTAATAATTGGTCTTCTCTACTTCAATGGTTAATCTTAATTGTGAACTTGGTGAAATCTAAAATCACCTAGGAAATAGACCCCTGGACATGTCCGTAGGATTTACCTTGATTAGGTTAATTGAGGTGGGAAGACCTGCCCACTGTGTGTGGAACCATTCCCTGGGCTGATACTGTGGACCATATATAAAGAAGAAAGTGAGATAAGNACAAGTACTCATCATTCTCTGGTTGTGGTTAACATGTGACCAGCTGCTTCAACCTCCTGCTGCTTTGACTTTGCCACCATGATGGACTCTACCTTTGAACTGTAAGCTAAAGTAAATACTTTCTCCTTTACATGATGTTTGTCAAGGTATTTTATTCTAACAACAGGAAAAATTTAAGTTGCAGCATTTCTCATTTTCCTGGAGCTCACCAGGTAGGCTAGGTAGCTGACCAGAAAGCCCCAGTGATCCATGTGCTATAGTCAAGTGTTCACCATGCTCCAAATTTTACATGGGTTCTGCAGATTGAACTGAAGTCCACTCGCTTCCAAGGCAAATACTTTACCTATTTTTTATTTGTTTATTTTTATTTTGTTTTTTATATGTATGTACCTAATTTTGAGTATTGAAAATAGGCAGTTGGGTAGGAAAATAACCAGATCTGGCTGCTGTAAATTGTTCAAGGCAGCCAGGAGAATTGCCCTTTTCACCCATAGCCTCTGTTTCCAATCTAATTTCCTTCTCTTCCTAGATGTTTCAGTTCCAGACAACATCAGACCCCCTCTAGCTTCTCTCTCTCTCTCTCTCTCTCTCTCTCTCTCTCTCTCTCTCTCTCTCTCTCTCTCTCTCTCTCTCTCTCTCTCTCTCTCTCTCTCTCCTCTCTCCCCTCTAGCTTCTCTCTCTCTCTCAGAGCAGAAATGTTGGATTTAAATGTTAACCTATGACAAGAGATGAATAACATAACTTAGGATGCAGAGATGAGTATCCCAGGACAGGTGGAGAGAAGCAGAAGTCTCTGGGATTACCCCCAAGCTAACAGAGTCACCTTTCCAGGCCACTTATTCTTGTTTGTTTGTTTGGTCTTTTGAAATGGGCCTAAGCTATCAGGGACATGGTCATTAGGGTCTCAAAGGGCCTGAGATCAGCAGTGTTTGCTCTTCTTGCTCTCCCCTCAAAGCCATGTGACTATTGCAGTCCTTTACAGGAGAGTCAGTAATCCTTTCCAGAAACATCTATATGCCAGATGATGCCCCAGGTGCTAGGGACTGATTGGAGGAGACAGGCAAGTTGGCAGTGACTGTCAAGGAGAAAAATTCAGAAAAACCTCAGGGAAGCCACTCTAGGAACATGAAGGAAAAGTGCTCAGGGTTAGCTTTCTTAATCTTTTAAATGAAATTACTTCCTATTTCCCATTTCAAAATTTTAAAAGAATTAGCACCAAATTGTGAGCCTGTCCACAATGCCCCATGCTTTGGTTCCTGGTTTGGCCTTCTGTTAGGGGCAGCCCCTCTTTCCATAGCTACCCTAGCTGATGGAGACATCAGCTGACTTCAGAGGTACCAACCTCCCAGCCAGGCATCTGACACTGACCATGGCTATAGGCAGAGTGGGTGGACATCTACAGGTTAGAGGATACTCTGAGCAGCATAGCATCATTCCATCAAAGGAAAACCAAGAGACTAGACTCAGCCAGTCTGGGCCCCTTAGGAGTATCAAGAAAAGGAATGAGTGGTATGAGAGGTGGACGCCAGGTCTGAGGAGGACTCTGAGCTTCATCCTCACTGATTTCAGTGTTTCTGTGGTCATGAGAGGGGCTGGGGTAAGGGATCACCAGGGGCAATGTGAGGAAGGACATTGTGTTTCCCACCTCTATCAAGCATAGGACTCTGTGTCATGCCCCACATCCACTCAGTGGTTACATTTGAGATCACTTCCTAACATATGACCTAGGATTACTCTTCTCACACAGACAGAAGGTTCCAGACATCAACAAGAAAATGGAGATTAAAGAGAAATGTCAAGACTTGAGTCTGCCGTACATGAAAGAGAAAAACAAGTTATGTGACACCATGAAGAAATACTCTTGGGAAATCCAAAGCATTCTACAAAGAAACTGATCCTCTTCTCTCAAGCAGGCTGAAGAGCCATTCTAGAATAACACAGACTGGAGGCCCAACAGCCAATGCAGTGTTCACACCATGAGCTGAATCTGACACAGAACCAGGTCTAACAGTCATTGGGGGACAGTTAGGGTAATCTGAATATGGACTGTCTTGATATTCTCTCAGTCCTCTAATATATGCTGCTCAGTGTGCAGACTGGATCTGCTAAGGTCCCACCCTTAGGACCGTGAGCCACATTAGACACACCCAGAGAAGGCTTTGTGTCATATTCCTACACATAAAGGAATCTGCACAGCTTCCAAACAGTTTTCTTCTCTGTTTTATAGAAAATATCTATCAGAAATATCTAAAATCAGTTTAGATTTATTTACTAAGCTTTCTGTTGGTATGCACAATTACCAATTATCAATTTCTTGAAAAATTACACAAGCAACTCCCAGGTGATGAGGATAACCTAAGACAATGAAAGAGGGCTGTAGGAAGACGAGGCCATTCAGCCCTGTGGTGATTATATTATGTCCCCCAAAATATTGTATACCCTAATAAAACTTATTTGGGGTCAGAGAACAGAACAGCCACTAGATTAAACATAGAGGTTAGGCAGTGGTAGCACATGCCTTTAATCCTAGCATTCCCGAGGCAGAGATCCATCCAGATCTCTGTGAGTTCAAGGCCACACTGGAAACAGCCGGGCATGGTGGCACACACCTTTAATTCCAGCACCTGAGATCTCATGTCTTTGCTTGAGAAAGACACATGCCTTTAATCCCAGAAAGTAGTGGCAGGAAGCAGAAAGGTATATAAGGTGTGGAAACCAGAAGCTAGGAGGCCTCTTAAGCTTTCAGGCTTTGAGCAGAGTGGAGCTGAGATTCATTTGGGTGAAGACTCAGAAGCCTGCAGTCTGAGGAAACAAGATCAGCTGAGGAGTTGGCAAGGTGAGGTTGGCTGTGGCTTGTTCTGTCTCTCTGATCATTCAGAATTTACCTCAATACCTGGCCTGGTGTTTTCAATTAATAAGACCGTTTAAGATTCGCTCTACACAGCCCCGTATCTTTCCTCTCTCTACACAAGGCCATCCAGATCAATGCCAAGCCTATGGAGGTTGGAGGTTTGTCAGTTTCTAATTAACAAAGAAAATCTTGGTGGAGGGCCCAGAATGTCTCAATAAGTGGCCAATTTTATCTCACCAACTTCTGTTATTTGATTCAAAAGCTTCTGTTTGAGAGTGGAGGTGCAAAAATATCCAACTGGCAATCCTGTCCCTAAGGCTTAAACAGCAGACTGCACTTCACAGGGTTATTTTATAGATACATCATATTGAAGAGACACCACATCTCCCAAGAGGGCAGATTTTCCTTTCCATCTGAGCCTGCCTCTTACTGAGGGGAATATTAGAGTGTACACTGTGGTAATTATATTGTGTCCCCCAAATATTGTGTACCCTAATAAAACTTATCTGGGGTCAGAGAATAGAACAGCCACTAGATAGACATAGAGGCCAAAAAAATGGTGGCACACACACCTTTAATCCTAGCATTCTGGAGGCAGAGATCCATCCAGATTTCTGTGAGTTCCAGGCCACACTGGAAACAGAGCCAGGCGTGGTGGTACACACCTTTAATCCCAGGACTTGAGATCTATGTCTTGCTTGGGAAAGTCACATGCCTTTAATCCCAGGAAGTAATGGCAGGAAGCAGAAAGGTATATGAGGTGTGAAAACCAGAAACTAGAGGCCTCTGAAGCTTTCAGGCTTTGAGCAGCAGTTGAGCTGAAATTCATTCAGGTGAGGACTCAGAAGCCTGTAGTCTGAGGAAACAAGATCAGCTAAGGAGTTGGCAAGGTGAAGTTGGCTGTGGCTTGTTCTGTTTCTCCGACCTTTCAGAATTTACCCCAATATCTGGCCTCGTGTTTTCAATTAATAAGACCATTTAAGATTTGCTCTTACAATCCACCATCATGGGAACCCACATACCTGTGAGGCTGGCAAAGTATGAACTGTCATTCTCACTCTGTAGANCTTATAAAATAAAAATGTTAAGTATATATTGTATAGAGAGCACACATTTTACTTCATAATTACATTTTTGCAAAGATACAAAATAAACATATAAAATCTAGGAGACTGATATCCACAAAGGTGTCAACTACTAAGTGTCTGCAAAGAGAGGGAGAAGAATGTCTTGGTAGTTGAGAGCACTTACTTGTCTTGCAGAGGACCCAAATTTGGTTCCCAGAACCTATAAGTAGGTCACAGCTTCCTGTAACTCCAGCTCCAAAGGATCTGGTGCCCTCTTCTTTCCTCCACTGGCTCCTGCATGCACATAAACTCATGCAGGAAAACATATACAACATGGAAATAAAACAAATAAATAATCTTTAAAAGAAATGGATACCTACAGAGCTGGCAGAATTGGAGAGACAGACATCAAACTCCCTGGAGCTCACTGGCCGGCCAGCCTAACTAAATGGGTGAACTTCAGGTTCAATGACAGACCTTGTTTCAAAAAACAGTGTGGCAATCTGGCCTCCACATATACATGTACACACATGGGTGCATACACAAATAAATAAATGAATGAATAAATAAANAGTAAATCCAAGTTCATGAAACAATAGTAAAGTTATCTGTTAATCCATCTTCCTTGGCAGCAATTTCTTGCAGAGTAGAGGAATAATTTTAATGTAGCCAGTACCAGTTCTTGAGTCTATTAAGATGTGAGGCTGTGATAGTTTAAATGTATTTGGCCCCCATAAGCTCATAGGGAGAGGCATTATTAGGAGGTGTGGCTTTGTTCGAGTGGGTATAGCCTTGTTGGAGGAAATGTGTCACTGTGGGGACGGGCTTTGAGGATTCCTATGCTTAGGATACCACCCAGTGAGTCAGTCAACTTGCTGTTGCCTCTGAATCAAGATGTAGGACTTTCAGCAACTTGAGCACCACATCTGCCTGCATGCCATCATGCNCCCTGCCATGATGATAAATGGACTGAACCTCTGAAACTGTAAGGGAGCCCCCTCATTTAATGTTCCCCTTGTAAGAGTTGCCATGGTCATGGTGTCTCTTCACAGCAATAGTAACCCTAACTAAGACAGGGGCTGTAGGTGCCATCCCTCTCAGAGGGCAGTGACTGCCACAACCCATCTATGGGAAGCCNAGTCTGCTGAACTTGATCTCTGGCCCTTGCTTTGTATTCCAATAGCATATTGGTCTGATGGGAACATTTTCTCAATTGAGATCTCTCTTCTCAGATGACTCTAATTTGCATTAGGTTGACATAAAATTAACCAACACACTGTGTTAGATTGAACAGTGTGATGGTCTCCCTTAAATTCAGGTCTACCTGGGTCTTGTCTGGAAATAGGGTTTTTGTCTTTGTTTCACATAATTAGTTAAAATGAAGTAATCCTGCNTTAGCATGGGCTCTAAACCTAAATCTGGTGTCTGTACAAGGCCATGGGTTGTTGATTATTTTACTCTTTTTACTCTTTAGCTCTTTNGAGAGCCTACCACCCAGCTCCCAAATAAATCCCGCACAGAAGCTTATTATTACTTATAAATGCCTGGCCGTAGCTTGGTTTATTTCTAGCCAGCTTTTCTTAAATTATTTCATCTACCTTTTGCCTCTGGGCTTTTCCTTTCCTTACTTCTGTATATCTTACTTTCACTCTTACTCCATGGCTGGCTGTGTGGCTGTGTGGCTGGCCCCTAGCGTCCTCCTTTCCTTGTTCTCTTGCTCCTTCTCCCCCCCCCCAGATTTCTCCTTCTATTTATTCTCTCTGCCTGCCAGCCCTGCCTATCCTTTTCTGCCAAGCTATTGGCCATTCAGCTCTTTATTAGACCAATCAGATGTTTTAGACAGGCAAAGTAACACAGCTTCCCAGAGTTAAACAAATGCAACATAGGGCCTGTCTCTTATACACATCTTTTCTGCCAAGCTATTGGCCATTCAGCTCTTTATTAGACCAATCAGATGTTTTAGACAGGCAAAGTAACACAGCTTCACAGAGTTAAACAAATGCAACATAAAAGAATGCAACACATCTTTGTATNATTAAAACAAATATTCCACAGCATGAACAAATGTAACACATTTTAAAATAATATTCTATAACAGCCATGTAAGCACACAGAGGCACAAATACAAAGAAGATGATTTGAGCTGATGAAGGCAGAAACTGAANTGATGGAGCTACAANATGAGTACCTGGGGTTGNCAGATACCAGAAGGTAGGGAGAAGTGAGGAAGATGCTCTCCAGAGCTTTCTTAAAGAACATGGGACATCTTGACTGAATTTGTAAGCTTCAGAACTGAAGAATGAATTTCTTATTTAAGTCCCTGCTTATAGAATTTTGTGATAGCAACTGAGCAGGCAACCTTGTCAGAAGCCATAAACAGGCAGGACCTGTTGCCTCTGGTGGGAATCATGGTGCCAGATGGAATGGACAGAGGGCTGCCAAGGNTGGAGCAATATAATGAAGTCAGAGGGACAGTGTCTATATTATAGCTTTTTGTTGTAGGCTGTCTAGTTGGCCTGCATTCAAGAAGAGGCTCTTTAAAAAAAATGTCCTCTAAACAAATCAATTCTGGAAAGCTTTNNAACGTGGCAACCTGCTGCACCTCTCAGTTCCCTCCTCCAGAGGGAACAGCCTTGTGCCTCACCAGCTNCACAGGAAATAGCAGAACTGGTGCTGGGAAAGATCATGTGGGAGAGAAAGGTTCTTCGACCTGGCAGGTGGGCACAGTCACAGCCACAGAACAGGAGCACTTAGAAATCTGGGTCAATTCAGAAACCTCCTGCCAGAGTGAGCTACTGTCTCCAGGCCTACACTGAGCTCCAAGTTAACCAACCCATTTCTCACTGGGACCCAAGAGGTGTCCTGGCCTGAAATGACTTGGCTCTTTTCCTTATCAGAAACAGGTTTGGAAATAACTAATCTGGCAAGCAGTAACTGAGAATTCTTGTGTGAGTACCATAATGACTCCTGTAAGGAAATAAAAATATGAAGGATACAAAGTCCCACCTCTGGTGAGCTGTTGATAAAAAATGTGAAATAGATTGTGAATTCTCAAGTTTTCCAAAATGAATCCTTTCACATTTTCTTTCCCCCTGCTCTTGCAAACAATACAAGACTCACAGAGGATGAAGGATTCGTCCTGCTCTAGCCAACATTACTGGGCCTCACTCATGAAGGGGCTGTATCCAGAGNTCAGGTCCAGGTTTCCTGTCTTTCCTCTGGTGATTTCACATGTAAACATATTAGGAGGTAGAGGAGGGGTGTCAGTGGCACAAGGCAGTTGAAACCCTGAGACAAATATTTACAGGTTGGTCTTTACATGGAGGGAGGGGGTGTGCAGATGGCACCAGTGCCTTTGGAGTGAGGAAGGAGGCAGGAGTTAGGGGGAATGTAGCAGGGGAGAGAGTGCAGATCCTTGCACGTGTTCTTCCAACACTGTCCCCAAAGATGCAGAAATGAAAGATGGGAAAGACTCTTCATGGCTTCAGTTATGAGAATGGGTAATGGGGGAGGGGATGATAAAAATTCTGCAATTCTGACTGCACTAGCCAGGTTCAGTTNATGCATCAGGATTGTCAGTGCCCTCCAGGAACTNAGAGATGTCTGTGTTCACAGTCTTATGTTGNTATTTATTTCTCTTCCCTGCTTTAAAAAAGTACATAAAGCCCATGAGCTACAGGCTAGGGTGATATCCATAAGAAAAAGAAGCTGATCAACAGCGTTCATTTCTGTTATGTGACTTCCTGAGGAGACATGAACAAATATATCCTCCCCAGATAGGGCACCAATGACAGGCCAAAGAAATGATGTCACCCAAGTCTAGTTTAGTAAACCAGTGATTTGAGGGTAGAGGTTACTTAGAGAAGGACGGGTGACTGACAGACAACTGCATCACTGAAAAGCTCAGTTTTCTGGAAGCTCCATGGAAGAGTATCTTCTTCC
>LZPO01017312.1:537873-547914 GCA_001675575.1 Neotoma lepida
GTAAAATACAAGAATTCTGAGGTCATAGAGGTTTGCACCAAGGTTCCTTAAAGTCTCTGAGGCCATGCATAGCAGGCTCAGATTCCCTGCATGGAGCCCCTGAGTAAGCTGTGCTTAAAGCTAGAAATGTAAGGCCTAAGTTGCAATGGAGATTCCAGGATATTAGAAATGTCAGAAGTGCGGGATAGTCACAAGGCATGGAGTGGAGCCAGCTCATGAAAATGGTCACACGTGCTATATGCAACTGAATATGAGGGGCAAGGTTGCCAAAGAACACTGGAGTAGAAATTATGTCATAACTCTTAGGTCTCAAACCCAGGACAAATGGCTGAGGTTCCTATTTACATATTAAAGCCAACCTGACTGCCAGGTTCTCCCAGCNNCCCTCAGTCCCTACCTATTACAGGGTATGGCTGGCATACTCTGCCCCCTACCATGAACTATCCAGCCCAGGGGCTGGGCTGCCCTTCTCCCCGCTGGTCTTCTTTATATAATACAACCATTTTGGCTATACCGGCCCTTTTACCTTTTTTGCTCTTTACTCTCCTAGCCTCTTGGTCTCCTTGCCTCCTGACTCTTCCCTCTTCCTTCCCTCCTCTCCTCACATANCCCACCTCAGTCTAGCCATGTTCACTCTAGATTCTCCCAGATGTCTCTGCCTCTGGCTATGCTCTTCTTCATATCTACAGTTAAACCTTCTCCACCACCATACCTAGGAGCAATCATGTCCTCCCTTTTATTCTTTTTTTCATTCAATAACCACAAGANCCACATGCTGGACATGGACCCTCTCNGTTTAGTGTTCACATTGTTGATTTCAGTATTGTCTAACCTGATCTTTCCTTGCTAAACCATCATTCTTCTCTTTTGGAATGGGATTGTTTGATCTGCACTGTTGTATACTAGATATACACAACTTGTATTAGTTGTTTTATTTTACAAAGACTCACAGCTAAGAATTTGTCTTGAGTCTCAGAAGAGACTTTGGACCTTTGAACAGTATTGGAATTGTAAGTGTACAGGAACTTCTGAAGTTGGACTGAAAGTATTTTGTATTATCATATGGTCATAAGTTTATCAGGCCAGGAGGGCAATGTTATGTTTGGATGTGCAATGTTCCCCACAGGCTCTAGGTTCCCAGTTTGTGGTGCTGTTCTGGGAAGATTGTAGGACTTAGCTGAAGGAAATGGATCACTGGTGGTGGGGGAGTGAGTCGTTATAGCCTTACCCTACATCCTGTTCTGCCTGTTTTTTATTCACCCAGAGGTGAGCAAGCTCCTGCTGCCATAGCTGTAAGTCTGTCCTGTGCCATGCTTTCCTTGTCTGACAGATGTATTTTCTCAAACTATGAGCCAAAATGATCCCTTCCTTCTCAAAAAACAAAACAACAACAACAAAAAGGACTCAGACACCTCAGGAATTCTAAGCAGGGCACAGGTCACATGAGACTATGCAGAGACTGCCAAGGTCTGTGTAAGAACAGAGGCACCAAGGACACTGAATGTGTGTTTTGTATGCATGTTTAAAATTAGGAATCCTTGTTAGACATAGTGGATCACACCTGCAATCTCGAAATTCAGGAGACTGAGGCATGAGGATCACGAGTTTAAAGCTACCCCAGGCTATATATTGAGTTTCAGGGTAGCCTGGATGCTTAGCAAAACACTGTCAAAAATCAGAACCAAAGCCAGAGTTCTTTATGTACAGTAAGGCTGAGCCTTTAAAGTTAGAGCTTCATGAGCTTTGACAGGTGTACANGATTGAGTAACTATCCCCACAAACAAGATTCATAACAATTTTCTCACCCACAAAATATCCTCAGGGGACTCTTAACATAGTTCCAGTGGCATGATTTAGGCTCCACTAAATGTGTCCTGTTTGCAGTCAAGACCATTTTTTTGAGAGTTGGAAGGATGATTTCCCTGTTCTGCCTCATTAGAGCCACTGTTGAAAGAGCCAGGTTGCTAATGTCACTTCTCTCGCTCCTCTTGAGACCAATTTTCTGGACCTGAACTGCACCCACAGTCAATACTTCCTACAGATGCTGAAGCAACTTCTGTGGGAGGAAAAAAAAATCACCTGCTTCCCAGAGCAGCCACAAGCACTTTCCCTGCCAGCTGTTCCAAGCACCTGAGAAATAAGCTCATTGTTTTGGAGGTCACAGGATTCTCTTCCAATTAGGGTCTCATCATGCCAGCTACTGCCCACACAGTAGACAATCAGAATGGGCTTCATAGGGCAGACAGGGCCTCTTTCAGCAGCAGCAACCCTTTAGCAACTTTCTAGCTCCTTCCTAAAGCAGATGGTACCATGGACAAGAGTCAGATCAATATAGGGAGAGAGAAGGACAAGGAANACGGATCCTCTCAAGGCCAGCCTCTTTCCTAAGATGAGTGAGACAAACAGTATAGGCAGGGGTCTTCCACATCTTACCTTTCACACCAGCAAGGTAAGCTGCCTGCTGTGGTCTGGTGGCCTATGGGCTTTGACATCCCCTCCCCTAGTATGTTCACACCTCATTTTATTTTGCCTCAGTTTCAATACCAGGAAGGAGACCTGGTGACAAGCTAAGTGGCAGGAACACAATTCACAGGGAGCGGTGCATGTGTGGGAGTGCATTTAACAAAATGTTCTCATGTAAAGAGGCCTTGCAAGAAAATGGAGAGTGTTGGGGGGATATGCTTAGGGCCAATGGTGAAGTCAATGAAACCCCTATCTCAAACAACTCTGCCTCTGTTATTGACATTTTTTGAGGGGGGGGNTTCAAAACAGGGTTTCTCTATGTAACAGTCCTGGCTGTCCTGGAACTCACTCTGTAGACCTGACTGGCCTTGACCTCACAGAGATCTGCCTGCTTCTGCCTCCCAAGTGCTGGGATTAAAGGCATGCACCACCACCTCCTGACTTTCTGCCTCTGTTAATCCCACTTGAAGGAAGGCCTCTAGCTAGTTTACATATCTGTCCCCAAGTCCCTAAGGATCAGCTGTCCTGAGCCTTAGAATGATTATAGTCAGACACCCCTACACAAACACACTAGCATTCACATACACCAGAACTGTGGGCCTTCAGAGGGAGATGAGCTGCTAACCTCAGTTCTTTCACTAACCCCAACCATGGTCCAGGCCTATCCAGAAACTGTGGCAGACCTCTGGGCTGTGACACCCAGGAAACCACATTCCTCTCAGATGACACCTGCATGAGTCCTCATCAGGCCAGCTAACTTCTGAGTTAGAAAATCCTTGAGTCAAAAGCAAATACTAAAGTCTATGGCCAGAGCCATGAGAGGGGCCTCTGTAGGAAGGTAAGGTGGATGGTGGACAGCACAAGGTCATCAGTTTCAGTAATACTGATGGGCTTTGGGGCCTCGTGGGCGCATGTGGGGAAAGGGGTACCTCTTTTTACATGGTACACAGTTCTGCGTGGATTTGCATAAGGGGTCAGAGATAAATCATCTCTGTACAAGTTAGTTTGCACAGAAAAGGAGTGCTAGGGAAGTCCCTTGATGTCACTGAGGATAGATTTGGGATGGACAGTCACTGCTAGGCAGTAAGATCACAAGTGCCAGAGCAAACAGGAATATAAAAACAGTAGCATGGTGAGCACACACCTGTAATCCCAGAACTTGAGAGGTAGAGGNAGGAGATCAGAAANTCAAGGTCATCCTTGGTTAATGGCCAGTTTGAGTCCAGCCTGGGATACATGAAACAAAAAACCCAAACAATACCACCCAGAAAACATAGATAAGGCANTTGGGTTCTAGATAGACAAATTCAGAGAGAATANAGTGGGAACAGAGTTCCCAATCACTTCATACTGCCTACCCAGTCACCTCTCTTCTCAGGGCCCTGATGACCAGGAAACCCACATTCCCTCAGGCTATTCTAAGACCCACAGTCACTGCCACCATGTTGAGTCTATTATTTCTCAGACACCACACTTGCCACAATCTTGAATGCTTTCTCCCCGAGATGGAATATAAGATTTCTCCACTCCTCCTCCTTCACTCCACTAGAGCTTCTTAGCTGCAGGTAGCTCAAAATCTTCAGAAAGAAATGTCACCNATTCTAAGAGAGGGGTGGGTGAGTGTCATGGTCAGCCAACAGCTCATTTCATCCCCATGGATGTGTCTGGCTCTTTTCTCCCTAGTCCATACACCATATGCTGCAGCTGGGTTTTTCTAGCCCATGAGACCCAGCATGTGTGTCTCTTCTCAACTCTATTCAGTGGCATCATGTGACAGCTTGAATTGGGCCATGATAGAAATATTTATACCACAGGAATGGGCAAGCTAAGCTGCACACCACGGTTCCTACTCTCCCCAGCATGTACTGATGTATGNCAGCCCTCTGGGCTTGAGGCCAGGCTTCCCACAGCATAACTCAGCACCACAGAGACAGGTCATCTCCTTTCCATGGATTCACACACTCCAAATCTCAGATTTCTTTTTCTTAGGGGATGCCCCTGGGCTATCCATAAAGTGGGCTAACACACAAAACACAGTTCTCATCTCAAAGGGAAATAAGACATAGTTTATTCTTGAGCCAAATTTGAGTGACTGTGATTTGAGAACACAGTCTTGGGTTGACAAGAATAACGTGTGTNAATATGGAAAGTCTTTCATGAACTTTTTATATATACAGGAAAAAAAATACAGTCATAAACCAGGACACTTTTCAAACTTAATGGTGGAAACATTAGGTAGACAGTGTTGCGGAATAATTGTTTAACTATGTAAAGACGAGTTGCATTTGTTTAAATATGTAAGGATGTGATGCTGTTTTACCTTGCCTGCCTAAGGCATCTAATTGGGCTAATAAAAAGCTTAATGGCCAATAGTGAGGGAGGAGGTATAGGCAGGACTTCTGGGCAGGGAGAGTAAGTAGGAGGAGGAATTTAAGCTCAAGAAAGAAGAAAGAAAAGAAGACACTAGGGAGATGCCAGGGGCCAGCCAGCCAGACATGGAGGAAGCAGGAAAGTAGGACATACAGAATGAAGGAAAGGTAAAAAGCCCCAGGCAAAATGTAGATGAATAGAAACAAGCTAAATTAAGTTAAAAGAGCTGGAGAGATGGCCCAGCGGTTAAGAGCACTGGCTGCTCTTCCAGAGGACCTGGGTTCAATTCCCAGCACCCACATGGCAGTTCACAACTGTTTATAACTCTAGTTCCAGGAGACCTGACACCTTCATACCAATGCACATAAAATAAAATTAAATAAATTATTTTTTAAAAAATTAAGTGGTGTAAACAGAGTTTCTTTGTCCCGCCCTGCCTGCAGCTACTTCCAAATAAATCATTCAGAGGCTTATATTAATTATAAATGCTTGGCCAATGGCTCAGACTTATTACTAACTAGCTGTTACATTTAAATTAATCTATTTTTAATAATCTATGCNTTGCCACGTGGCGTGTGACTTACCAGTTCTTTGGCATCTTGCTCCTTGGGCGGCTGGCTTGTGTCTCCTAACTCCACCCTCTTCATCCCAGTCCTCAGCTTGATTTTTCCACCTAACCTTATCCTGCCTGGCCATTGGCCAAACAGCTTTATTATCAACCGATGAGAACAACACATAGTCACAGAGTTCAGAAGGACTATCCCACTGCATAGTGGGACAAGCCTAAGCTAAGGCTGAGCATTCATAATTAATAATAAGTCTCCCTGTCTTTATTTGGGAGCTGGCTGGTAACCCAAAGAAAATTCCAACTACAAGATGGGTTACAGCAAAAGGAGAAAAATCTCTGATATAGGTCTCAGATGCTGTCTTATGACATTCTTTTAGTTGCTGAAAGTTAGCCTGTCTATTAATACATCCCAGAAGGTTTCAACTGATAATCATGAGATCAGACACAAAGGTGGTCAATGAATGATGATTAAGGGAGTAAAGATGGTCCACGATAATTTGGCTCTGGATCTGCAACATTCTAAGTCTCCATCACTATGAAGTTTTAAACTGTTAATCAGCCTTGTATAACTTTTAATTTGGACATTAAAATCTTTAATGTAGGTATGACTCCCTCCCTCCACCCATCCACCTACAGAACTTCAGTTCATAAGACAGCTTGCAAGTTCTGCTTTCTTGGATTTTGAAGCAGCCCAGGCTAGCTCACCCCAGTTAACAACTAGCCAGTTACAGAAGCATGAATGAGGCCATCCTAGACACACTAGCTGACCTGCTTGCTGAGTAAAGCTTTACTTGAGTAAAGCAGGTCAGATTTATCAAATCACTCAGCTGCTCTGGACTCAGGAATGTAAAATCATTGTGGGTATTTTATGCTGCTAAGTATTGAGATGATTTTTATGCAGCAAATGCATACAGAGACAGAATCCTTGTGGTCTATGGTCACTTTCCATTCCTTTTCTCAAGTGCGCATGATAAATGGAATTCACCTCTCCCTTGAGACTCAACTGAAAGCTGCTTCTATAATACCTGCTTCTCACAGTCCCATGATGGAGNCCATCCCTTCTTCCTACAGTGCTTTGTTCCTTAATTTCTGTTTATTACTCTTTGCTTTGCCTTGAATGTATTTGTTCTTAAGGCTTCAGGGAGGAGTGATCCTGGGTCTTGACCATCATTGTAGTCTCTTGAGTGCCTAAGATGCAGCAACTCTGAGGTTCTCACACTTTAATGAGAAAGCTTACTTGGGGAGCTGGCTATTCATGCTGATTCCCAGCCCATCACGAGAGATTCTGATTCATTAATTCTGGGGTAGAACCTAGAAAAGGAATATGTAACAAGTGATCTAGGAGACACAGGGGCAGCTGATAGAGGACATGACTGCAAAATAAACATGAGAAGACGCTGAGCTCCCAGGAGTGAGGTAACTTATTCAAGGTAACAGAGAGTGATAATATTACCAGGCTGAGACCCCTTTCCAGACAGCCCTGAATGTACTCTGAAAACATGCAAGTCTCACACTGTACATTTCTAGACCCTATGAACACACTAGTAGCACCCATGGCTTGCAAGTGACTTTAGGATAGTGTCTGTGTATGCATGTGAGACAGCTGCTTACTAGAGAGTGTGTCCTGGCAGATGGCCGATCCTTCTCTGTTGCACTGATAAGTGTTGGGCTGATGGCTAGATGCAGCTGCGTTGCCTCTAATGCAGAACCAACCTGGGAAATAGAGGAAGATCAAGACCCACATCTGCTTTCCCTGCTTTCCAGCTCCCTAGCAAGATAGTTTCAATGAGAGGACATGTATAGAATAAAAGCCCACTCCAGTGAGAACCAAGAAATGCTGTTTATTTAGAGCTTGCTATAGAAAAGAGTCAGCAAAGACTAACTAAATTTGAAAGAGACTCAAAGGCAAGCAGAGTGGGAAGACTGGCTTGTGGGAAATGGCTTCATAGGACCTCTGACTGGAGTTTGTAGACATGAAGCAAACTGTGAACAGGCTATCTAAAAGTGAGGTGCCCCATGTGATTATCTAGGAGAGCATATTTGGTTTTCATTAACTAAAAAAAAATTTTTTAAAGGCCCTAAGTGGGGAAGGGGACACACATGGAAGGAGCTGACAGTTACTAATTAAATCTCCACTCTTTAGGNTTGATTTAAACAGTCATTGAGCTATGATTTCCTGAACAGATGGTTGTAAAGTGTGGGCCAGAGCAGGAGGCAGAGTAGATTTGTATCTATGTGCTTGCATGTATAGGCCAGAGGTCAATCTCTGGTGTCCTTNCTCAGGAGCCATCAGCTTTGTTTTTTAAGACATGGTCTCTCACTGAGTCCTAGGGCTCCACAATGCAGCTAGACTTGCCAGCCAGCAAGCCCCAAGGACCTACCTGTGTCTGCCTCCCTAGCACTGGGAATAGAAGTGTATGCTACCACTCACGGCTTTTTACAAAGGTTCTAGGGAGTGAACTCAAGTCCTCGGGTTTGTGCAGCAAACACTGTACCAACTGAGCTATCTTCCCAGCCCCAAGGACCTCTTTTTATATGCNGTCTAGCCATCATCTGTTTGCATCTTTCAAAGAGATTTCAATTCCCTGCACGTTTCTCCTCAGCTATTCAGCCTGATCCTCACTTCTCCCGAACAACCTGATGTCACAGTTTCCATGTGACCTGAAATATGTCACCACCCTCCCACCACCCCCAGCTCCCAGCATCTAGAGGAGACAAGTGATGGAGCTCCTGCAGTAATGCTGTCTGTGGGGACTCCGAAATGGAGCNTTTCTACCATTTATGTGCCAATCCATCATCAGACACGTCTATAGAGGAAAATTTACCTCTGAGTCATCAAGAACCCATATCATCCTCACCCCACCCCCACTTCTGCAGGGCTGTTCAGTCATAACCCTGAACTTTAAGTTTCACCCAGGGGCCTCCTGTTGCTGTGGGATGAAGCAGATTCCAAGGGCATTCTGTCTTCCATTTCGTTACATGGTAATACTCTGTGCTGTCCATGCAGAGGCCCCCAGAGTCATCCCAGCTGCCAACTCATTACCACATTCAGTCTCTACCAAGTCCTATCAATTCTACCTCCAGGATCTCTCTTGATCCATCCAATTCCCAGTCCTGTCATTTCTGCCACCTACATCCTAATGTAAGCTGGCAGTTCCTCACACCTGNCCTTGCCAAAGCTCAAACAAGCCAAAGTACCAAATTCTTCAAATGAGAATGACAGAGGTAGGCCAAGCATGGTGGCCACACCTGTTAGCCCAGGATTTGGGAAGTGGAGGCAAGAAGATCAGTAATTGAAAGTCATCCTCAGCNANACATTGAATTTAAGGCCAGCCTGGGCTGCATGACACCCTGTATTAAAAAACAGAAACAAACCTAATTACAAAAAGGATATATTTTCTTATAAAGAAGAAGAGAGGGTTGGTGGTCTCCTCTAGGCTTAGGGAAGAAATTTCATATGTACCTGTTGAATTAGAAAACAAATGTCAGGTCTGGAGAGGTGGCTCAGAAGTTAAGAGCATGTACTGCTCTTGCAAAGGACCAGAGTCACATCGGGTTGCTCACAACTNTCTGTAATGCCAAATCCAGGGGAATCAGATGTCTCTGTCCTCTGCAAACATGCACACACATATGCAAATGCCTCAACAACACACACATACAAATAATAAGATATAATAGAAAGCAAATGTGATTTTCAGTTTTCCCTATTAAGGCAAACAATTAGCAATGTAGACATTTTAGAGGTTAAAAGCCACAGTTTCAGAGCAGAACCACCATCTTCAAAGTGCAGGCACCTTTGAAAGCACCTTGTCAGAGAAAGCATTTTCAAAATCAGATTTAAAATGTGGAGAGTGTCTGCTTTTGTTCCACTGCAAAGGAAAGAGGCAACATTTACTGGCTGATAGAAACACCTGCAGTTTCCAGATCAAATAGTATACCTTGATTAGTAAATACCAAGGAGGAAAAACTCGCCTAAGCAACCTAAGACTTGGAAAAACAAATGACAGAAAGAGGAGCATGGCACAGGCTGTGAAGTGCTGCCTCGGAAGCTGCCACTGCTTTTCCTGGACTAGCTGTTGTCCAAATCCTGTGACCTCGATTACGTCACTCCTCTGCTTAAGTCACATCCTGGCCTACAGGACCCATTGCCAAGTAGACTCAACCCTCAGAATGAGGAAGTCCTGTACCCTCCAGCTGAGCTCCTGTTCTGCCTCCTGCCTAGCTGCTTTTCCTTCTGGTCTCAGAAGCTCCATATACCTTCCTGACACACGCTGCCCCCATGCCTGGAATGCTGTCCCTCCATGCCTGACTCACTGCTGTTCACCTGTCAGATCTCAGATTAAACATTTTCCTTACAGAGAAGCCAGTTTTGAACACTCCCTATGCCTTGAAAATGATGATATCTTTCTGTCGTATCCTTTTGATAGCACCATAAACTTTTAGGACACTCACCACAATTTATAGTTTTTGCTCTTTGTCTTACATTTGTCTCCCTTCCAGNCTAAAAAGTTTACAAAGGTGGGAACAGCTTCTGATCTTTTCCTCTCTCTCTCCTTCCTATCCCCTTCCTCCCCTCGTTCTCTTTTCCTCACTAACCCTCCCTCCATTCCCTTCTCTGCCTTTACCCCCTCCCCCGCTCT
>LZPO01017312.1:583814-607599 GCA_001675575.1 Neotoma lepida
GGCCCTGCCCATTACAGGGGTAGAATATGTGCACATGGCCACGTAATATGCCAAGACAGAAATAAGTCCAAGTGACCTTAAACTGACAACAGCAGCTTTGCCCCCAGGAACACATGATTAATTACCAAATGAACTGTGCAGGCCATAATTGCTGCCAGAATTCTTCAGAGGCCGGTGTCCCCAGAGACCACAGTAGTCAGAAGGATAAATATGCTCACAAACCCTTGGAGATCTGGCTGAGACCCTAGGGGATCACTAGGCTAAACAGAAACCATGACAAGAAACTGCCATAGTTTAGCCCATCAAACTCCAGGGGCTTCCAGACCTGTTTCCATGGCCTGCTGGTACCCAACCCACTATCAGGTTCCAATACTAGACCTGAGTTATGGTATGAGGATGGGATTTCTTAGGAAGTGGGTCAGGCATGCAAACCCATCTTTTCCTTCTCCTCCTCCTCCTCCTTCTTCTTCTTTCTTTTTGAGGCAGGGTTTCTCTGAGTAGCTCTGGCTGTCCTGGAACTTACTCTATAGACTAGACTGCCCTTAAACTCAGAGATTCACCTGTCTCTGCCTCCCGAGTGCTGGGATTAAAGATGTGCACCACCACGCCTGGCTAAGAAAGACATGAATTTTGTAATTTTCTTTTTCAGNCATGGGATTTGAACCCAGATCCTCATTCATTTGAGACCAGTGCTCTACCATTAAGCCACATTCCCAGTCCTTTTCCCACTTCTTAAGCCTTTCCCCAAACATACACCCAGCGCTAAGACCACACCTTCTGCAATGGGCTTTGACACAGTTTAGGCCTTAGTTTCTACCCTCTTCATTGCTCTATCTAACTTTTCTTTTTGTTGTTGGTTTTTTTTGTTGTTGTTGTTCTTTCTTGGTTCTTGCCTGTTTCCCAGTTTATATGTGGGAATATACCAATTCCATCCAGAATGAGAGAGAACTGAGGCGTGACTGCACCTGCAGCACTCTGAGGTGGTGAATGAGAGGAATTCAAATAACCCAGATCATTTTTTCAAAGCTATTGCTTCAATAGTCAGTAGGAGAAAAAAAATTAGCTAATACCAGAGAGGGACATAGGAAATTGCAGCACATTTTTACTAATTACTTTCTTTGAAGTACTCAATTGTTTTATAATAATATATTCTGTACAGAATTGCCCATCCCTGTTTTATTGACAAAGCACCACCTCTTCTAGGATTTGAGATGATGGAGGGGGGTCTCATTAGCATTGTTTGTTTGTTTGTTTGTTTGTTTGTTTGTTTGTTTTTCCTGCTCTCATATGTTACATCCTGACCACAGTTTCCCCTCCCTTCCTCTCCCTGTCTCATTAGCTTTTATTCCTTCAATCTGATAAAGAACATCTAGGCTATTCCAACCTTTTCCACTCCCTAAGCTGTTGCCCATATTCTGTCTCTGGCTTGACCCAGGCTGTTGAATTCACTCACTCACTCTGGATTTTTGGGCTCACATGAGTGTAGGGGTTAATACATCTATGTGGCTGAGTGTGTCTCGTATGATANAAGTTGACATTAAGTGTCTTCCTTTTATCACTCTCTTTATATTTCAAAATGGGGTCTCTTACTGAACATGGTGCATACTGATTCAGTTAGACTGGATACCCAGCAAGACCCCAGGATACAACCCGTACTGGGGTTACAGATGTGCGCCTTTGTGTGCGCCAACATTTATACAGGTGCAAGGGACCTGAATTCAGGTCCTCATAGCTGCACAGAAAGCACTTTATCCAATGAGTCATCTACCCAGCTGTGCTCATTCATTCAACTCCTACGGTGTGCCATGCACAGTTCTGTTGAACAAAGCAAAGTCCTGCTTGGGAGAAGGGACATTGAAATGAAAGAAGAGATACAAAGCAAACACAGAAAGCATGCTGTAGGACAGCTCACAATGAGGAGGGTGTGGTGTGGTGTGGAAATGGGAATGTGGGTATGGAGATACGTACTTGTTGTAGTGAATGGGCCAGGAAAGATCTCTGAAGAGCTGACAGTGGAGCAGAGATGGAAAGGAAGTGANGACACAACCAAGACAGATTTCAGGAAAACAGAGGAAACAGCTTGGGTAAATGCCTTGAAGCTAGAGTGCACTCCNTGTATTCNTAGGACAGCAAGGAAGCCTGCATACCTGCAACAGAGCAGGAAAGTGACAGAAGTGGTAAAAAGGTGGCCAGGAACCCATGAACAGCCTATAGCTCAGGCCAAGTTCTTAACCAGTAGACAGATCCACTCGTTGACTGGTTGCAGGAAGATAAGGCTCAAACCAATTGCCAAGGCCCGCACATAACGTACTTCCTTATGAGCCAACCTGGAGTCTGCCTGAGGGCCTAGCAACAGGCGCTGTCAGAGGTCCCAATTGTGCCTAGCCAATGAGGGGTGACCACACAATGTCACCAGATCAAGACACAGCCTAGGTGCTAGGAGAAGGGTATATAAGACTTTCCCCACTACTGAATAAACAAGTCTGTTGTTTGCCTTTCACCTGACTCCTGATGTCTGTGTCATTGAAGACTCGCCTTCTCACCCCTTGCCCCAAGGGAGCCCTTAGGACCCAGCAACAACTGGGCCCTGGGCACTCTACACTCCTGGTTGTATCCCATGTCCCTAATGAACTGAGGAGAAGAGCACACACAATGTGATGGCTGTAAAAGGTAATATGAGCCTAGCATGTCGGCACTCACCTATAAATCCAGCACTTGGGAAACACAGGCAAAACCTGCTTTCTCCTGATGACACAGGTATTACACCATGGTGCTGTAGTGAAGATGANTGTCATATGTAAAGCAAATGACCCTCAAAAAAGCTACACAAATAGTAATCAGGGCTGTTAAAAATTTCCAGGCAACAAGTATTAGCTGAGCCTCTGCCCTGTGCTAGCAGATAAGACAGAAAGTAACTTATTTCCTGTTCTCAAATCTCAGTGGTCCAAAAAGATTGCCATCTTTTTGTCCATCTAAAGCCTAGAAGTCATATGATTCTCTGAGTGGAAATCACACTTCTGGCTGAACAGGGTAGCAGTCTTTGCCAGGTTCTGGGAATGTGGTTTAGATGAAGGAATGAAGGGCTTGTTGCCAACAACTTGACTGTGACTGCTTGGCTCTCTAAATAGATCTTGTTTGTTTCTTTGCTTGTGATTGGCTGGTTGGTTGGTTGGTTGGTTTTTGAGACAGGGTCTCAGGTAGTCCAGGCTAGACTTGAACAATGTCAAACTGGTTTTGAGCTCCTGATCCTACCTCAAATTTCTGAGTGCTGTTACAGTTGTACACCATCACATCCAACTACAAATAAATCTGTCTTTTTCCCTTCCAAGCCGTTCCTCCCTGTTGTACAGATTCAGTAAGGGAGTTGAAATTTTTCTGTCAGCTTAGCAGCTGCACATGAATCTACTGATATTTTAATCAGCTGTGGCCCCATGACCCACAGTCAGTGCCCGGCTGGCCATTCAGGCTGCGGCCTGGCAGGGTTTCTGGTCCCATGGCCCCGGCTCTGCTGCTGCTTCGATATGTAGGTTTAAATTAAGTCTTTATCATTCTATTTATCAATAAGACTCAGGAGTCAAAGACTATGGTGAAAACCTGCTAGCTCAAAGAGATTGAGTAGCAATTAGCTGACCTTGCTTTTTGACCAGAGACATTGCAAGAGATGCATTGCATCTCTTCCCTCATCCCAGAATCAAAAGAAAGTGCCAAACTCAAGTCCCTGCCCTTTCCTTCCTGTGTATCTTCTCTATGACCAATTCCGATCAGTTACTTGCTAGCTCTGCCCCCGATTCAAGGTTTAACTTTATTGGCAAGTCTCAGGAGTGTCAGAGTGTGATCAAAATATCCCACAACAGGGAACCCTAGAGCTCAGCATGCTCCTGCCTAAAGTCCCAGAAAATGTCACCTGCTGTCATGGATGAAGGCCTGGCTCAAGACTCACTTCTTGATGACTAGGCCTCTTTCAGCCTTAGGGATCACCTAATATCCCTGTTTTGAGACATACATCAGCCACATGGCTCATATTTAAACAGTTCTGCCACACCAGGCAATATATTTTGTTCCTGATATGCAAGACTAAAAGGAGAAGTCATTTTTAGTAAGAACATGAAACTGTACATTGCTCCACCTGGGCACACAAAGTATAAAAAACAAAAAATGGAGGTATGTCCTGTCCTTAAGGGAGGTCAACCTTTTCTACAGAGACCAATGATACTCCAGTCATATTGGCTGGATTGATTGCTGGACTGATAGGAACTATATAACCTACTAGGCAGCACTGAGGAGAAAGGGCAAATGCTGGCTTGCAAGCACTCATTACCACAGTCCCTTGCAGGGTGGGTGCCAGTACTCCACTGTCAGACAGGGAACTAAGACCAACAGAGAATGACTTGGTACTTTGGGGACCTCTATTATGACTCTCTCTCTCTCTCTTTCTCTCTCTCTCTCTCTCAGCACAATGGCTTCAAACCATTTGGGAGTCAACTGACACTAGTTTTCAAGTGTGAGGCCAAAATACAAGGAAAGGACAGTTTGTTAGTTCTGTTTTGTTTAGGCAGTGCTGGCTGGAGATTGAACCCAGGGCTTAAAGTATGCTAGGATACTAGGCAAGCACTCTACCAACTGAGCTGTATCCTCTTCCCAAAAGAGTTTGTTGTTCTTTATAGATAGAGTCTCATTGTGTAGCCTAGGCTGTCCTTCAACTCATAATTCTCTTCCTCACCATCTCAATACTGGGATTTTGCTTTTTGAGACAGGTTCTCATGTAGCCCAGGTTNGCCTCTCCAAAGACCTTGAACTCCAGATCCTCCTACCTCCACTTTCCAAGTGCTGGGATTACAGTCTTGCACCATCACACCCAGCACTCAGGTGGGCTTTTTAATATAAATTGTATATTGATAGATTACTCTTGACAGCTCTCTCCCCACAATATACATTCCAGAAGACTCTGACATTCATGGGCTCTAAACATACAAATTGCGGTCTATGTGCTCACTAGACTGCAGGTATCCTGCAAGACACGTCACCTATGAGTAAGACTCAGTGGGGAGCCTCAAGCATCCAATCTCTGGAATTTACATTGCCATAGTCCCATCCAACACCAAGACTCCTCAGAGTTCTTGGAATTTTTTTAAGAGTTCTCTTCCTGTAAGACAAGTGCGGAAGACACAATAAAGCCAAGGGGAATCCAGATCTGAGAAAGGTACAAAGAGCTAGTGGCGCAGAGTTCGTCTCTGGCTCCTGAGGTAGCCTAGGGACATTCTCCCCGTCTCAGTTTCTCCTAGGCAGTAATGGGGTACTGATGAGCCCTAAGGGGAGGCCTCTGAGATTCTCCTCGGCGTGACAAAGCGACTGTCTTGGTCTCCCGATCGGCTTCCCGCCCCCGGGGCTCCCCTCGCTCCGCCCCCACGCGCCGCTTCGTTCCGCAGGTCTCCAGTTCCCGCCCCTGCGCGTGGAGCCCCGCCCTCCCCAGGTCCCCGCACCAGGCGAGCGGGCCGGGCGCGCGGAAGGCGGAGCCGAGCAGGGGAATCCTCTCCCGGTTCGCGGCGGGCCTGCAGAGCCACCCAGCCGTCCAGGTGCCCCTGCTCGGGGAGCGGCAGAACCTCGACGGGCCGAGCCTGCCGAAGCCCCCGTGGCCCGTGAGCCGGTGTCGCCCCAACACGCTGGCAGCGACCCGCCTGGGCCCTCCCGGCCCCACGGTTCCCTCGCCGGCCAGTCGCCCGAGCGCCATGCAGCCACCGCCCGCCCCGCGCGCGTAGGCGCCCGCCACAGGCCATGCTGTCCCTGCTCGCTGCGCTGCTGGCCGCCGCCTGCCCGCTGCCGCCGGCGCACGGCGGGGCCACGGGTGCGCCTGGCCTTCCCGGGACGCCCCCAAACGCCTCGGCCAACGCGTCCTTCTCGGGCGAACCCGCCGCCCCGCGCCTGCTGGCCTCGGCGGCACCCGCGCCCCCCGAACGCGCGGGCCCAGAGGAGGCTCCGGCGGCGCCCTGCAACATCAGCGTGCAACGGCAGATGCTGAGCTCGCTGCTTGTGCGCTGGGGCCGCCCGCGGGGCTTGCAGTGCGACCTGCTGCTCTTCTCTACCAACGCGCACGGCCGCGCCTTCTTCGCAGCCGCCTTCCACCGCGTCGGGCCGCCGCTGCTCATCGAGCATCTGGGGCTGGCGGCCGGCGGCGCGCAGCAGGACCTGCGCTTGTGCGTGGGTTGCGGCTGGGTGCGTGGCCGCCTGCGGGCCCCAGCCGGGGCTCCCACAGCGCTGCCTGCCTACCCCGCGGCTGAACCCGGGCCGCTGTGGCTGCAGGGCGAGCCTCGTCACTTCTGCTGCCTGGACTTCAGCCTGGAGGAGCTGCAGGGCGAGCCTGGCTGGCGGCTGAACCGCAAGCCCATCGAGTCAACGCTGGTGGCCTGCTTCATGACCCTGGTCATCGTGGTGTGGAGCGTGGCCGCCCTCATCTGGCCAGTGCCCATCATTGCCGGCTTCCTGCCCAACGGCATGGAGCAGCGCCGGACCACCGCCGGCGCCCCCGCGGCCGCTCCCGCCGGCGTACCGGCAGGGACCACCGCTGCCGCCGCCGCCGCTGCTGCTGCAGCTGCCGCGGCCGCGGCCGTCACCTCAGGAGTGGCCCCCAAGTGACCCCCGCTGCCCTGCGTCCACGCTGTGTACGCGCTCGCACGCGCCTTCCTCGAGGAAGACGCGGCAGGTGCGCTTCGTGCTGTCCTTAGTGTCCGTCCTTTTCCCGGGAGGGGACCGCGGAGAGGCCCCAACGAGGTGGGAAAGCGAGGTTTGGGCTGCGCTTCTAGTTCGGAAAAGCAGGGGCAAGCTCTCAGACTGAAGGGTGGGATCCACGCGTGGCTCGAGGACACAAGGGAAACGGGCCCTTTCCCCTGCGGCATCCCCTCCCTGCGCCCACATGCCCTTTATTCATGGCAGAAAGTGACCTGATCCTGTGTATTTGTTTTATATATTTAATAACTGTTTTAAATGAAAGTTTTAGTAAAAAAAAATACAAAACAAAAAGATTCAAATGCTATCACTGTAGTAACAGGAGCTCTTTGTATCTGAACATAGTTGTACTTGAAGCTTCTTGGTTTGTTTTTTATTTATTTTAAAAAGGGGGTGGGGGGAGGGCAAGGGAAAGATTTGACATGGATTTATTGTTATTGCTAAAAAAAGAAGTTTATGAATCTTTTTCAAGTCGATCTATTCAGTGACATGGCCTGGTGGGCGTTTCTTCTTGTATTAATGTGGTTTTCTGGCTTTTAATACAGACATTTTCCTCCAGAAATGTGTATGTTTCCTTTATTTGCTTTTGGAAAAGGGATCCACAATGCTAGTGAAACACGAAGAAATTCCTGAAAGGAGGGGCGCCATCTGTCTCCCTGGCTGGGACAGGTGAAATCACTTTCAGAATGCTTCCAGTGGGAATTTCCTCTCGGCTCACTGACCCCCAAAACACACACACTCTTCTTAGGTCGCAGAGGCTCACAGCACTCGGCATAGTTTGTTTTTACTTGGTGCTCCAGAAAAATCAATAGTTCTGTGAGCCAAGTGTCTTTCACAGAACCACCTCAGTGGGTGTGGTGTATAGGCTGTATATGTGGGGAGTGGGGGGTGGTGTGTGTGTGTGTGTGTGTGTGTGCCTGTGTGCCCACAAATGCACTCACTCCTGCATGCACTTGTGAGGGAGAGTCAATGTCAAGTGTCTTCCCCAGTCACTCTTTTTTTATGTTGGTCTCTCACTGAACAGGAAGCTGGCGCAGATTCAGCTAGACTGGCTGGCTAGCAAACCCCTGGGATCTCCTGTCTCCATCTCCCCAGTACTGAGATTACATGTATGCAACACTAAGTCCAGCCTTCCACATGGATGCTGGGTATCTGAACTCAGGTCCTCATGCCTGAGTACCAACCAGGCACTTCACTAAGCCATCTTCCCAGCCCTGGAAATGGTTGATTGTAAGACATGTAGATTGTATTTTGATTGCTTAATTTAAGCAGATGGCATGTTTCAAATGCTAGTACAAATTCTATGTTTAAAGGCTTTTGTTAAACCCTCTGGTAACCAGTTGTTAATCACAAGTGTTTCTTCACTCCTTGTTTCTGTAGCAGTTTCAGATTCTTTGCGTTTTCAACAGAGCAAAAGTCCTTAAACAGCTTAATATAAAAGTAAATTTGAGAAGATTTTAAGACAGATGTGGTATTTCACACCTGTAATACTAGCACTTGGGAGGCTGACACAGTTGAAGGCTAGCCTGGGTTACATGATGAGACCCTGTCCAAAAAAAAATAATAATAATAAAGATGTTTCCCTTGCTCCATTTCATTCCTGCTCTTGAAATATTGAACTTGTTCTAGAGCTATAGTTCTCAAAATGTGGTCCCTGGGCCAACAATCTCAGCATCAGCTGGAGATGGGCCCACTTGAGGCCACAGAAGCAGGAACCCAGTAAGGAGAAGCGCCCTAAGATTCCAAGTGCACTTCAAGTTGTGATGTGCTGTGTGTTTGCAGAAGGGAATCTTCCCTGCATGTCATCTCTGTCATCTTAAGATCTCTACCAATTGAATAAGATGTTTTCTTCTCAGGAATCTGAGAGGCTGGTCATAGCCCCATAGCTTCCCTGAGAAACTGGTCATAGCCCCATGGTTTCAGCTGCCCCTCTGGCTCCTTGAGGTCCAGGGATGTCTCCGGCAGAAGCCAGCCCCTGAGGGTAGAAGGAGATCATCCTGTCTCCTGGTCTGAAGATAATCAGTGGCCACTGTAATGCACATCTGCCCAGATCACTGGGAATCTTTACATGTCACAAAACCAGGTAGGCTGGGAACTTCACTCCTTTCCAGGATCTGGTAACTAGCAGAAAATAGCAATAATTACTACCCTAGATCAGTTTTAATATCATAGTACTTGTAATTCCATGGGGCAGAGATGGAAAGGAAGTGAAGACACAACCAAGACAGATTTCAGGAAAACAGAGGAAACAGCTTGGGTAAATGCCTTGAAGCTAGAGTGCACTCCATGTATTCCTAGGACAGCAAGGAAGCCTGCATATCTGCAACAGAAGAAGTGACAGAAGTGGTAAAAAGGTGGCCAGGAACCCATGAACAGCCTATAGCTCAGGCCAACTTCTTAACCAGTAGACAGATCCATTTTTGGTACAACACACACACANACACACACACACACACACACACACACACACACACACACACACACACTTTTTCCAAGATAGAAACTAAAAATCCGAGAGCTTCAGCATCTTGCCTACAATCACACAGCTACATAAGACAGAACTGAGATGAAACCCAAGACTTCTGCCTCCTTGGTGTATTTTGCATTACTAGCAACTTACTTTCCTAGGAGAATCCAAAGCTAGCCACCCAAGGTCTTCTATTGACCTACCCCATCCGCTGGCTAATTTGTATAACTACAAACCTCAAAAAAGCCAGATGGCATTAAATAAGACAGTTGGCCACTTAATGGGACTCAAAACTATGTATGTACTTGATTTACACTTAAACAAATGTGTAAGTTTATTATACCCAATGAATGTATTTTAAAGATGGGCTTAAAATATCAACATCTGGGGCTGAAGAGATAGCCCAGTGATTAACAGCACTTGCTACTTTTTAAGATAATTTGAGTTCCCAGCACCCATGTTGGGTGGTTCACAGGTCTGACATACTCTTCTGGCCTCCCCAAGCACTCCCACAAATGTGGCATACACACATGCACGCACNTGAGCACAGAAATAAATGTCTAAAATATTAACATCTGAGGTTGGAGAAATGGCTCAACAGTGAAGAGCACTTACTGTTCTTACAAAGGACCCAGGTTCAGTTCCCAGTACCCATAAGACAGCTCACAACCATCTGTAATTCCAGTTCCAGAGGTTCTGACCACAGGCACCATTGTATGCCTATTGTGTGCTGACATACATGCAGGCAAAATATTCACTATCAAATATAAATAAATCTAAAATGGGAAAGAATAAAGAATTGCTAGTAGAGACTGCAGAGAGGGGGAGGGAGGGAGAGGAAGGGAGGGAAAGAGAGAGGGAGTGTGTGTGTGTTGATGGACAAGCTAGTTCTAGAGAGTGAGGACAGAGCCTGCAAGTCCCTCTGTGCTTTGAGTAGAATCACCCACTGGGTAGAGGGGGTCAGGTCCTGAGAAATTCAGTACAGGCTCTCCTCTAGTGGAATGTTTCTGTAGCTCCCAGATAGGAGAGGAGGTAATATCGCTGTAGCCTATGGACATATGCACATGAAGCTTTCCAAGTCAGAGCTTCACAGTCTCCTGGGAACAGCTTAGGTTGCCAGTGACATAGTTAGGTCCTCAGGATAAACCACTGCTATGTCCACAGGACACTACATAGTTAACTGTATTTACCACCAGAGCCACACAGGGCCCCAGTTGGCAGCACTGGTCTCAGCTGAAGCCAGCTACCAGGCTTCAAGCTACTCTACCTACCTCAGGTACTACCTCCAATGAGTGACCAGCCTTAGGCACGGAGACCCAGCCCTTTAAATCTTGGTCCTGGATCCTCAAGAATGACTCCCCACTGCGTTTCCATAGAGACTTCCCAGAGACTGGATTTCCACTCCTTCCCTTCATAGGTGATAACCCAAGGGCCTGACAAGCCTCCTGCATGCTGATCTCTGTCTTCAGCCTGCTTCTAAAATCCAGTCTCACCTGGCACTTTGCTTCATGACATGCAGGCCTCATCTACCCATGTCATAATCAGGCATTCATTACTTTTCTCATAGCTGTAACCAAAACCTGACAAGAAGCAACCTGAGGAAGGGTCTATTTTGGGATAGTGGGAGGGATAGGGAGAAAGAAAAGGAGGGTGGTGACAGATGCTAACAGCCCAGACTCCTCAAGGTCTACAGAACCTTTAGCTAGACTTTTCACGGGTGCCTGGTGGAGCCTGTTCCATCCTCCCCATCATGACTCTCANTGCTGGATCTTCTGCCGCCTCCACTCTGACCTCTCCAGGGTTCTCCTCTTCAGACAGGTCTTTCCTAAGGGATACCCACGTCTCCCATCAGCAGCTCTGGTGTTTGCTTCTATCTGTGGAGGATAGCAGAGGAATTCTTGTGATGAGTGCTATACAAAGATTTATTCTGGTGGCACGTGCCTTTAATCCCAGCACTCGGGAGGCATAGGTAGGTGATCTACAGAACGAGTTCCAAGGAAGCCGAGGCTACACAGAGAAACCCTGTCTCAAAAAAAAAATATTATTACTAATTTTTTAGTCAAGCCTCTATTGGTTACTTTTCTTATCGCTCTGAGGAAAATACCTGACAGAAGTGACTTTCAATCAGATTTATTTTAGCTCACAACTTCAGGAGATTTCAGTCCATCATGGTAGAGAAAGTCATGGCCAGCAGTTCTATGGTGGCTGCTCATTGTTGCATCAGGCAGGATGCAAATATGGAAGGAAAGGGAACCATAACTGGGCTATATTTCCATACTCCCAAGACCTACTTCCATCAGTCAGGTCCCACCTCCTAAAGGCTCCATAATTTCCCCCAAACAGTACCATTGGCTGGGAACTAACCATTCAAACATATAAACTTGGGTAGGTGAGTGGGGGCAGGCACTTCACATCCAACCCAGAACAGTCTCTTAAGTAACTCAGGCTAGCCTGGAATTCACTCTATAGCCCTGACTAACTTAGAACTGCTCCTCCAGCCTTGGCCTCCAAAGCACTGGAATTACAGGCATGTGTTATCAAACACAGTTTTAAATTGTCTATACCTGACGTGTAGGTCAGGCATCAGCCTCACAAGGTGCTGAAACCTATGGAAAGCCAAAGATCCAGGGGAAATGGAGAGGAGAGAATGAACTGTCTTTCACATCCTTCATGTTCATCGACAGTCACATCAAATCCAGAGTGACTTCCCCTGCTCCTGCCAGAAGCTTTCACTTGTGAGGTTTCAGATAAAGCTGATAAGGAACAGAACACAACTCTAGAGAATGAACAGTGTGATTCATCTCCTCAAGTAATAACCACGGAGAAGCTTGTATTGTCTGAGTTTATCTGATGTCATGGGTATGAAAATGAATTCTGAGACACAATACGCAGGAGGGACATTGAATCCAAAGACCTGCCTCTGCTCCATCTGTCTGGGTAAAAGCTATGGTCCTGGGACCCAGCTGTTTGGGTGGGTACTGCAGGTGGGGCATCCAGAAGCTCACCTACAATGGGAGTGAGTTCAGGCCAGACTTGGGCATTACCAAGGATAGGACCCATTGTGGGTCCACAATCCAAGTGTCATCTGTAATGGACCCTTACTGCTTCAGTCCCTTAGACGGAGAACCTGAAAAGGAGGGTGCCCTATGTATAGAACAGGGCTGTCAGGAGTAGGGGAGTGAAGGAAATAGGACCCTGCAAGGATGGTGTGAATCAGAGCTGTCTCTCAGCTACTGTGGATTCCAGCCTGAACTTGGATGGTGTCACATTGTTTTGCTGTAAGGCAAAGCCTTTTGTATTCTCAGTGGCCACACCTTCACCACTGTAGGGCACTGCTCTCCAGAGAAGGGCGCACTTGACGGCTGTTGGCAGCCTATAGTGCCCCTTGCCTCTATGACAGGCATCTAGATGGACAGGGTTCTCACATCACTCACTNTGGCCTCCCATTGCTCTTGTACGCTGTTCCCATCAGGGCTAGGTGGGAGCCTGAGATTAGAAGCAAGGCTCAAAGGTGCTNTGTTGAAATTTCATCTCCCCATCTATCCAATCACCAGCCTCAGGGGGTGATAGACTTGCTTTGGGGTCCTACCCTGAGATTCAGCTGACCCTGTTATACCAGCTGTCCCCAGTGACATCAGAAGCCCCTGTCATTTGCCTCCAGTAAAAGCCCTGGCTCTCTAATATTTGCTTGATAAAGGAAGCTCCACAATATTTGGAGGCTTGCCAAAACCACCACCAGCAGCCTGGTAATGACATGAGACACCAGGATACCTGCCTTGCCATTGATGAGTCAAGAGCAAAGCACTCCTCTGCTCTTCTCCACAAAAGGAGGGCTACATACATCTTGAGACAGTACCTGACCCCAGAGGGGTCACTTCTCTGTACTCTTTCAGGAACACGAACTCCAGGTGAAGCTCATGGCTGTGCTGTAAGATGACCTGCTATCAAGAAGTGTAGAGCTTCTGCCTGTGGAGTGGAAAGGCTCTGGAGACAGAGTGGTGATGGTTTCGTGGCTTTGTTAAAGTAAGTAACTGTATAATTAATTATAATTAATTGTATAACCAAATTGTATAATTTTTTAAAAGCTAAGTAGAAGGGCTAGAGAGATGGTTCAATGCTTAAGAGTGCACACTTGTCTTCTAGAGGACTGAGTTTTGTTTCCAAGTTACCATAATGAGTATGATGAACACCCAAGCTCCCAGCCTCTAAGTAAGGTGGCTGTGAGAGGGACTGAGCCCACAAGCCCCTGGGACAACACCCTTGCTAAGTTACCCTCTCTGTGTTCTCTCCCCTACTCCTATCTCCCATCCCTCTTCCTAAGAGGGTTTCCCCAGGGATCACGTCTTCCATNGAATTTCTGAGGATCTTCTTTCAGGGCCCCAAACTCACACCATGCAGAAACTCATTTATACCTCATGTAAGGAAGTAGAAATGAAAGTTCAGAGACCTTGAGCAACTTGTTTAAGGTTAGGCAAGCCCTAGAGAGCAGTGCTCTAATTCTGACATCAGGCTGCCCAGCCTCAGGAAAGATAGGAAATGTGACCCTCTTGGTAATGACTTTGCCAGAACCTCTGAGGTAGAGGTGACTAACTTCCATGCCAGCTAAGAGGGGTGTGGCATGAGGGTCAAACTACAAAGCCTACAGGGTTCTACCACCAGGTGGCGCCCTTCCAAGAGGGTCAGGCTGCCCTCACCCCAGATCTGCTAGAGAGCAAATTGCTCTCTCAGTTCATGGTAACTGCTTGGAAGAGCCAGCCAAAGTGTGGGCCTTATGCTGTGTGCAGTAATCCAGTTCCAGGGGGCTGGGGGGGGGGGACTGTGCTCACCTGCCCTCTCACAGCTTGCTACTCCAAAGCTTGGCTCCCACTCAAGGCAGCAAGTGGAACATTATAGCTACATTCAGTCCTTCGCTGGGACTCAAGTACCCACTCCTGCCCAGGCTCTGGACCATGGGCAGGGTGGTGGCCCTGGTGACCTAATGAAATAGGTACAAAAGGGTTGTCATTTCAGTGGTGCTGAGCCACTGTGCAAGTCTCTAGTAAGGCCCCAACTGTGCAAGGTACAAGAAGGCCTGCAAGGAGGGTTCTCTGGTGCCATCCTCTGGTCACTTCCCAGCAGACGACCCATGAGAATTGGCATGAATGTAACAGAGAATGCAAAACCATCCATCCATGGTTTCAAGGAGTGTGGGAGACCAGCCCCCAACCTTTTNCACGGTTCCTACGAGGAGGAGAGAGGAATAAGGAACTTGTAGATAGAATGATAGGCTTAGCCAAGAAGAAGAAAAACAGAAACACAGGATAGCTTCGGGACAACCTGGGTCTATACCCAACGGCCCCTTCTGTCTCTGCTAAAGGGCTTTTAAAGGAATGCCAAGGGGTGGAGCAAAAGACCTCCCCCTAGCACAGCCAAATGCAGACCCTTCCAGAGACCTCATAACCATGCACGTGGTCAATCCATCCCCTTATGCAGCCCTGCTGTGTAAAGCAAGCTCAGATCTCACTAGGAAACCTCTGTGGACCCCAACAAAGGACTTGCCTAGCAGACACAAGGCCCTGGGTTTGATCCCCAGTCCTAAGTATAATAACAAAAGCATTAATGAAAAATGTCTCTTGTTCACAACTGTATGATTTGGGGCTGTCAAGATGGCACAGTGAGTAAAGGCACTTGCCAGCAAGGCTGATGACCTGAGTTTGAGGCCTGGGATTCTCAAATGCTGAAAGGAGAGAATTACCTCCCACATGCTTTGACTCCACACACATGCAGAATAAATAAACATAGTAAAATTTTTAAAAGAATATTTGCACCCTTCTCATCAGGAAAATTAGCCTATACTTTTCCTGTTTAGTTGTGTCTTTATCTAGTTTGGTGTGAAAGTGATGCTGGCTTTTTAAAATTAGTTTTATGGTATTCCTTCTCTTTCTATTTTTTAGGATCAGTTGAGGCATACTGATGTTAGTACTTCTTAAAAGGTTGGAAAGCTATGGGGGTTTGAAAGAAAATGGCCCCTAAAGGGAGTGGCTCTATTAGGAGGTGTGGCCTTGTTGGAGGAAGTGTGTCACTGTGGAGGTTGACTTTGAGGTCTCATATATGCTCAAGCCACACCCAGTGTTTCAGTTCACTTCCTGTTGCCTTTGAATTCAAGATGTAGAACTCTTAGCTCCAATACCATGTTTGCCTGCATACTTCCTTTCTTCCTGCCATAATAATAATGGACTAAACCTCTAAAATGGAAGCCAGCCACTCCAATTAAATATTTTCCATTATAAGAGTTACCATGGTCATGGTGTCTCTTNACAGCAATAGAAACCTTAACTAAGTCAGAGGCCAANAAGATAGCTCAGTAGGTAAAGGAACCTGCCATCAAACTGGATGGCATGAGTTTAGAACCCACATGGTAGAAGGAGAAAACCAACTCCAGCAAATAGTCCTGTGCCTCCACAGTGACTGTGGCACAAATAAACACACACTAGACAAAAACCAAACAAACAAATACATAAATAATAAATAAGGGTTGGTAGAGTACAATAGTTAACCTGTCTAATACTGGGNTTTTATTTAATGAGAGACTCTCTATTACTATGTCAATTATTGTTGGTTATAAATCTATTTGAGTTGCTTATACTCTCTTGATTTCATTTTGGATGCACATGCCTAGGAATTTATCCATTTCATTCATATTTTCCAGTGTTTTGAAATATAGGTTTTCAAAGTATCCCCTAATGATCCCCCATATTTCAGTAGCATCTGATTTAATGTCCCCCTTTTCATCTCTAATTTTATTTCTTTGGGAATTCTTTTTTTGGTCAGTTTGGCTAAGGGTTTTTTAATCTTGTTGATCTTTTCAAAGAACCAGCTCTTTGTTGACTGACTTTGAGTATTGTTCTTTAAGTCTCCATATTATTCATTCCTCCTCTCATCTTTTATTTCTTTCTGTCTACTTGTTTGGTGTTTGTGTAAGGCCATGAGATACATCACTAAGTTACTTGAGTATTCTGTGATTTTTTTAAATATGTGCTCACAGTTGTGAACTTCCCTCTTAGAACTACCTTTGGTGGATCCCAAAGGTCCCAATAGGTTATGTCTTCATTTTCTTTCAAGTATAGGCATTCTAAAATCTCCTCCCTGACATCTTCAGTGTGTTCAAGCACCATATACTTATATAGTTTCTGTATTTTTCTTGCTGTAGATTTATATTTTATTCCATTATGATCTGATAAGATAAAACAAACTAAAAAACAAAAAATGGCATGAAATAGGAGGTAGACTTGTTAGGAGGCGGGAACCCAGAAGGAGTAGGAGGGAAATAGGAGAGGGGATGGGGGGCAAACATAATCAAAATACATTATACACATGTATGACCTTATCAAAGAACAAGTTAAAAGTGTTTTAGAAGACATAAGAAACTATTTCAGTATTTTTAAGACTTNTTTTGTTAGAATGTGCTCTATTTTAGAGAAAGTTCGTGTGGGCTGCTGAGAAGAACTGGCTATTTGGCAGCTGTTGGTCCNAATATTCTCTGTCTATTAAATCCATTTTATCTATAGCGCAGTTGAACTCTGAAGTTTCTGTTGATTTGTGGAGTAGTGGCTCTGGATGATCTATCTACAGAAAAAAAAATGAGTACTGAAGTCACTGATAGAAAACAAAGTAGATAAAACCCACATGCTTAATAGTGAAGTAGCTCTCAGGGCATCCATTCTAGTAAGTATTAGACAGCCACTAAAATGATGGCATTGAATTCATATTTTCTAGGTTACAGCAGTTTCAGACTAAACTCCTTGTGATGCACAGAGGTTCCAGCCAATTCCTGCTGCAGGGAGTCCAAAGCCTCTTCTATAGCCCATAACAAACTAGAGAGAGAGCTTTAGGTCCCTCTTAGACAGGGACATCAACTCTTGTCAGCAAAGAAAAAAAGAACATCCGTTAGCTTCACAAAAGGATTTCTGGGACCACAGTTCTCAGGAAAGAGTTGAGGTCACAGAGTAGGATGGAGAGCAAGGTGTATAGGAGCTGTATGATCCTCGGATAAAAGAAACCAGTTGGCAGAGAGAAGACTGGAAGCCTTCCTGACCAAGGCCAAAATGTAACAGATGGAGCATGCTGGGAAAAAGCTGGTGCTGTGAAGGTGTGAGGAAATTCATAAAAGTCACAGCCCTTTGGGCACATCACTGCTGATCTTCCGACTTCCCAGCTCTGGCCCATTTCTCCCTCCTTGGAAGTACGATACTTCTTAACAAACCATATCTGATTCTGCTACTAAAATTCATAAATAACAGCCCCAAGGAAAAACCAATGACTCACAAAATTACCATGAAATGCTGTAAAGAGATGTGTCAGCATGACAGATCAAAACAGTCATCAGAAAACTACAGGGCTGAGGATGTGTGTCAGAGGTAGTACAGTTGCCTAGCATGTCAAAGGCCCTGGGTTCCATTCTCAGCATGAAATACAGAAAAGAAAAANTAGGTGTGTGGTGCATATCTGTAATTTCAGCATCTGGGTGGTAGATACTGGAGAATAAGGAGTTCAAAGCCTCAAGTAACACAGGTCTCAAGGCCAGCCTGAGACCTTATCTCAAAAAAATATATAGATATAGATCAGAACTTAAAAAAAGAAAAAAAAAAACAGAGAGAAAGACAGAGACAGAGAAAAGAAGTGAGTGTGTGTGTGGAAGGGAGGGGAAAGGAGAAAAGAGAAGGAAAGAAAGAGGTTCCCCTCTCCCTAAATCACAACAGTATCTCCTTCTACTAGCAAAATGGGAATATAGCAAGCTGGACACAAAGTGAAAAACATCTAGAACAAGTGTCACTTGGGGCAAAAGACAAGGGCTTAAAAAAAAGAAAGTCAGATCATAAGTGAATAGTCAAACACTCATCATCCAAATAGTACCTGGATCATTGCTCACCTCAGTAGCCACAGCCAACATAGAGTCCNCTGACTCATTTCTCATGCCTTAGAGAGAAATGAAGTCAAGACTAAGAACAAGAGGATGGAGACATGGATTTACTCTTGGCACATTTATAGGTGCTTCTGTGTCAGTACTGCTCAGTTTAGAAACCACTATCATAGTATCAACATTCTCAGACATTTAAGGAGCACGAGAGAATGTGTTAGAGATTAGTAAGTGTTTAGGGAGCTCTAACTGATCATATTCAGTGTGTAAACAAGTGAAGGAGATCTGCCAACTTCTTATATTTTCTACTTATTGGCCATGAGTACTGTTAATATTTACAATTGTTGATTATTAAAAGATGAAATAACATGAAGTAGTGGGCGGCTAATCCTCTCCACAACATGCTTTAAATATTAAATAATCTTGTCATCAAACAAGATCTATGATGTAAAATTATAACAATAGAAAGAGACAGGAAGAGAAAATAAATAGTAAAAAAACTAGAAGGAACTAAACAAGAATTTTGTTTGTTTAGCCCTGGCTGTCCTGGAACTCACTATGTAAATCAGACTGGCCTCAAACTCATAGGGATCTCTGTCTGTCTCTGCTTCTAGATAGCTGGGATTAAAGGCGTGGTCCACTACACCCAGTTTAACAAGAATGTTAATAGTGGTTATTTATGGCTGGCAAGATGACACACATGATCATTTTTACATCTTTCTTTATGGTATTTCCTCCACTCTGAGTTTCCTAAANTTAAATCACATTATGTTGTAAGTATAACATGTGTTATACTTATTATAGGGATCATGAGTACCCATGAGGGTCAAGCTTTCTCAGATGAACCAGCATGGCTGTACGCTCAAGAGGCTCATGAGCCCCATTTCCATGGCAGCCAACAAAATGTTGACCTTGCCATTGTGCTATATTAGGCTTTTTTTGGCTAATAGTCACCTCTGAGGGGAAATCATGAAATTTCTGGGTCTCTCCACTGAAAGAAATTTCTTTTCTCTTCTTCATTCCTAGACGGCAGCAGGGGAAACAGTGTCTTCATGTCTTGGCTGTGGATGGAAGAGTCAAGCAGGGCCTGTGAGGTAGGAGGCTCTACCTTGGCCTCACCTGGCTCAAGGCTGGCATGAGAAAGCCATCTGATCCTTGGTCTTGAATACTATCTTGCAGCTGTGTTATGTATCACTTTGCCTTCTGCCATGGTCATATCCTGGTGAGCTCACCAGCCAGCAACCCAGCAGGTGGTGGGGTCCCTAGTCGCACACAGACACTTCTCCATATCTCACTCCATATCTCATACAACCCTACACATTACTAACCAGTGGTGCTGTCTCAACTCTACCATTTTTTTCTGTGGCACTGGACATATCAGACACAATGTGACCCAAATATCTCTGAAAGATTTGAAGACCCTAGGAAGAGGGGTACCAGCCTGGGTTTCTTGGATTTTTTTTTTTAATTTATTGGGTGTTTCTCTCTTTCCTCACACCTGGGATGCTGACTTTGATGGACAGGTAGGAAAACACAGTGGTTTACATGTGCCCCTGATCTGCCTTTCTTTCCCCATTTCCAGTCTCAGAACATCTGCTCTCCTTCCTGTGGGGTAGAAACTTCTTTCTGTCACCACTCCCATTTTCCCTTTTCTGTGGTGATTCATTAGTGGTGATTCAATTTCTCTGAGCTTTGATTTTTGATGTACAAAAACCTCAGCCTTGGGGTTTTAATATACTCTCTTTGGAAAATCTGGCTCTTGAGACTGTTGTCTTGCTGTAAGATTTTAAGTTGACTTCAAAACTCAAAGCAATACAAGCAACATCTTTGATTAACACTATCTCCCTGACAGAGGCTTGCTTCTGCTTCTTGTCCTGTCTTCTTGGCACAAAGGCCACAAAGAAGGAAAAGGATGAACTGTAGAGAAAGATACGTTTGTTGAGAGATACTGAAAACAGTATCCCATTGCCTTATTAAATAGATATAAATACAAATAAAAACAAGAAACATATCTTTATATTTTTCAAATTAGCAAACAAGTTTTAAGATCCTAGTACCTGACCCTATACTGTTGAGTGGATACATCAATGAAAAGCATTGTGGAATATGATTCAGCAGCATACCCTACAGTAAGCCCCTCCAAAAGGAGACAGCTGTGCTGGGATGGGCACTCTTGGGAAATGGGCCTTTGCACCCTTCACTGTAAGGTGAACACTTAGAAAAGGTTATTCTGGACCACGTCTTGCATCTGGAGAGTGGGCATTTATGGGTCCAGAATTGCCAAGTTATTTGAGGCTGAAGAGGCAGTCATAGAAAGTGCCCTACTACTCCCACCTTGANAATTACTTAGCTGAGTCTTGGCTCTGTGATGAGAGCTCTGCTCAGAGAAGGTTGTTCTTGGGACAGGAGATCCCCTGGGTCTGTAACCCTCTGTGAGTTTCTGTGACCTTCATTATTAGTGACCTCCCTGCATCTTTCCACTGGTGTCTCATCCTGCAAGGGTGTTCAGACCACCAAAGCTTTCTGAGACAGGCTCCCCAAAATCCTCTCAGCTGTTCCTGAAAGGTTTTGATTCTGTAAATAAACGTATGGGTCAACGAAGTCTAGACCAGTACAGGAAAAGCATAGAAGCTAGGCCTACCCATGAAACCCATGGCATAGTCCACTTTCCTGGAAAATGCGTGTGTCTTTGCCTGGCTTTTCTGAGAGTTCCCAGAAATACTTCATGAATCCAGTAACATAAACCAACTCCCAGGTAAGCTCTGGGCAGAAGTGTCACTCCTGAGGCTACTAGGTTTCACTGGGCAAGCATATACCTGTTTGTAGAGTGGATGCTGGGCTAAGAGGATTGAGGGCTACATGATCAATGATCTATGTTTATAAGCAAGGGCTGAACTTGCTTGTACAGGCCACTTGACACTTGTCTTACAAGGCTGTTGTGTGCTTTGTGGGCCCAGACTTCATAGTAATCCCCACCCCAAACAACCCCTTTCTACACCTGTGATGACATGTGGCCAGCTGGGAGACCTAGGATGCTGGATCCAAGAACAGAGCCAGGGTTTAGGTGAGCTGCACAGCCCCTGCCCCACATACACANACAGTAGCATCTTGCTGATTATTTCTGCTATTTGGGAATGGTGGGTGGTTTCCAAACTACCTGAAGAAGGTCTCTGAAAAAAAAAATAGTTTGAGAGGCTCAGATAGGAGAGGAAAGCTGTAAAAATAAAAGGAACGTTCTGGCCAAACCCTCCAAAGAATGACAATTACTGGCCAGTATGGTCTATGCTTAAGTCTAAACACAGTTTCATATTAAATGTTTTGCTCTTATTGCTTGAGTTTGAGGTTTTTGAGACAGGGTCTCATGTAGTCCAGGCTGGCCTGTAACTTGCTATGTAGCCGAGGATGATTCTGAATGTCTGATCTTCCTGCCTCTACCATCTGAGAGTATAGTCACACACCACCACACCCGTCTCAGGGAGCTTCTTTTTGTGATAATACACACCTGGCAAAAATATAACTTCAGANTTATTCCAAAAAGAAAAAAGCATGCTCAGGGAGAAATCTGGGAACAGAAAGAGAAAGGCGTGATAAAGCACAGTGATGTCTGACACAGCGCTCAGCCTCTTCCTCACTCAACTCACTGTATCAAGACACCAAGGTAGGTGTGATAGNCCCAGTGCACAGTCCCAGAGAGTAAGCAAAGTGTCAGGAAGGTAAGTGCCTGCCCAAACTCACATTGCTGTATGGTGACGGGTCAGAATTCACATTAGGATCTGAGTCTTAGCTACTTGGTTTCTACAAAGATGCCAATGTGCCTGATACAATATAAAAAGGACAGCTACCAACAGGAAACAAAGTGCTTAAGGTGATGAAGTGCCCTGGTTTGGGAAGGAGGCAGACACAGGGGTAGGTCTCTTCTGCCTAGGGCATCCCTGCTCCTCCAGGAGCCTCCTCCTCCCAGCAGTCACACCCAAAACTCTGGCTTCCTGATGCCCTGCCTCCAACCCTCCCACCACTTTGCTCATTTCTTGTAGAACCTTCTGCAGAGTAGTCTCTTCTGTTGATTAAAAAAATAATAAAATATAAAAAAGCTTAGATTCTGTGCCTGTTGCCCACAATTACCCCAAACTGAACAGTGTGATGACTGCTGCTGACTCACTGCTTGGCCACTTGGGAGTGTCCTTAGGCGCCTGCAGGCTGGGAAAATCCTTTGTCTATTTATCTTCCGGTTATATTCCGGCTTCTCTCCCAGCCTTAAACTCCCCATCCGCCCACCCCAGTGTAATAAAGGATCTCACAGAGTGTTTGATATTCAAAGAACTGAGGTGTTTTAATCAGCCACTCTTCTTTGTCGGGTTTTGATGGATTTTCGTGTCCTCTTCGCCCAGAAGATGGTTAGCTTAGTTCCATGCCTTTTTAGGAAATGAGCACTCTGCAGGAATTCTGGAGGTTTTTGTCTGAATATTAAACAGACATCAGGAGACGACACCAGATTGAGGGGCTTGGCTGGGGGAAGAGTGGGATTAAAGCAGGTAGAGAAATNGAGGGAATGTGGAGCAGGAAGGCCCAGTGAAGAACAGGACCTCTGCAAGGAAAGTTGAAAGATTTCATCCGTGTTTCAAAAGGGCAGTTCAAAAGGGTATTTTCCAAACACCAACAGGGCACCATCTCCCACCTCATCCCCCACCCCTTGCTCTTCCACAGACTTAGCCTTTCTTTATCATGAGCTGGAATATAATTCACCTCCCTTTGCTGGTGACTCTGGGCTGGCTCTTATGACTGATTACCAGTCAGTCTTGTGATCCTCACCCTTGTTCTTTGGCATGGGTGAGCAGTCAGACTGGCGAAGACCATTTAGTGTGTGAGGGTAGGCCAGGTGGGGAGGGCAAGCAGCTGTCCTGAATACCCCCCCACCCCCGCCCTGCTATGATGGACAGAACCATCTGAGACCGTGAACGAAATAATGCCCCACTCTAAGTTGTTTTTTGGAGTGGTTTGCCACAGCACAGAGGTCTGATAGACTATCATGGTTCCGGCACTGAGGTGAGGAGGCCAGTCCACCTCACAGCCAGTGTTCCACAATGCTTTCTAGCTCTGAACCAGTTTACTGGCCTCAGGGTCTCAAATACTTTCATTTGAATAGCTTTAGTCTTTAACTTTTCTCTATCTTGTCCAAAATACAGGTTCTATTGNATCCTCTTGTCTCCCTCAGCCCTCTTCCCAACAAAACCTATCTCTCCCACCCTCTTTACAGTTCCACACAGACAATGAGATTCTGCTGGGTGATTNCAGAGTGGCCTTTCCACACCCTGCTCAACCCACCATAAACACTTCTAACTGGAATCACTCAGCCAGCAGCCTCATATCCATGGTGTACTCTGACTCTTTGAGGAGCTAAGAATTAAGAAAGGGGCTTTTTAAACTACATTTCAATCTGAGGATGGTGCTNCCTGACTGTAATCCCAGCACTCAGGAGATGGAGACAAGAGGATCGCAAGTCTAAGATCAGCCTTGGCTACAGGGTGAGTCCCAGAGAGGGTCAGCAGCTACAGAGTATGACTCTGTCAAGACACAAAACAAAAGCAAAAACAAACAAAACAACTGGGCTTGGTGGTACATGTCTCTAATACCAGAGTTTAAGAGGTTGAGGCAGGAAGATGTTGAATTCAAGGCCAGCCTGGGCTATATAGTGAATTGCAGAA
>LZPO01017312.1:610757-622642 GCA_001675575.1 Neotoma lepida
GAGAGCTGGGGAAATGGCTCAGAAGTTAGGAGTACATAGCATTTTATCATAGGGTCAGAGTTCTGATGACAGCACTCACGTCAGGTGGGTCACAAAAGCCTGTAACTCCCAAGGCATCTGACACCCCCTTCTGGCTGCCATGGGCATGCACAAGCACACACACACACAAAATAAATCTTTTAGAAAACTGAAAAGAGATCAAATTCGAANTGATAACTCTGGTCTTCAAGGTTGCAGATCTGATGTTCAGGGCCAGGCTCCAGTTTTCAGATTCTGACCATCCTCTTGTCTCACCAACAGAGGAATGTCAAGGGAATGAGAAATAAAATGCTCTTGTGAGGAGCTGGTATGGTGGCACACCCCTTTAATCCCAGCACTAGAGAGGCAGAGGCAGACAGATCTCTGTGAGTTCAAGGCCAGCCTGGTCTACAAAGCAAGTTCCAGGACAGTGGGGGCTGTTTCACAGAGAAACCCTGTCTTGAAAAACCACATTTTTAAAAAAATGCTGCTATGAAATACAAAGGATAAACCTGCTGACAAAATGGACACATATCCCAGTATGTTCCTATTTTCCCAGTGTCTGTGTTTATGTCCTCTCCTTTAGCTCTCACAATGCCTGGCTTGGATGATGAATTATATGCTGTCTCTTTGGAGTTACAGTGCAAGCTTGTTTGTTTTTGAGACATGGTCTCCAGTAGCTCAGGCTGGCCATGAATTTGAAATATAGCTAAGGCATGAAGGCCTTGGACTCTTGATCTTCCTGCCTCTGCCTCCTAAGTGCTGGCATTACAGGTGTGCACCCCAACACCCAGCTTGCACAAGTTTGTTTAGAGAGAGTAATTCAGGTTAGAAATAAGCAGATGTTTGATTTTCACTCACAAGATAGACTTCTCTGAACCTCNGGTGCTTAAATCCACAGATACTAGCATAGATAAGGAAGGAGACTTAGAAAAAGAGGCAGGTCTTGCCAGGTGTGTGCACAGCATAGGATTGAAAGTGAAAGAGAGAAGGTTAGCTGGCTGGCAAAGCAGACTTTGCTAGTCACACTTCCCACCACATCCGGGGAGGGCTGGAACAGTTCCTATGATGTGGCCCAGTCAGTATCTAACCGTGCAGCTCTTTATTCTTTAGGAGTATCTGAATAAGGAAGGAGCCTGAAAAGATCCCTCCCCCTAGCAGACATTGAATCCTGGGAGTGTCCCCCCAAGAGCCATAATATAAGGTTCACAGATACCAGGAGCACCTGTGATATGGGTCATTATTTGTTCACATTAAGTGAAATACGCCAGGCTCTGAAAGACAAATTCTGCATGTTTTCTTTCATATGAAGGATTTAGATGGTGTGTGTGTGTGTGTGTGTGTGTGTGTGTGTGTGTGTGCCATAAAATTAGAAAGGGGACCATGAAAAGGAATGAACAGATCTTAGGAAGAGAAGATACTGGAAAGAAAGAAAGGGTAATGAAATTTATGTGATATGAACATAGAAGGCGCCTAGTAAGAGGAGGACAAGAAAGATGGTGGAGGACAGCTGTGGAGGATGATGAATAAGAACAAAATAGGTAGGCCAGAGAGATGTCTCAGCAAGTAAAAGTACTTGTCCACAAAGCCTGACCACCTGAGTTCAGATCACTGGAATGCATGTAAAAGCCAGACATCAGATTTAGAGATGTATATGTCTGTAGTCCAGTACCCCGATGGTGAGATGGGAGATGGGAACAGATGAGTCCTCCAGAAGCTCACAGCCCAGCTCAAAGTGCACAATGCAATAGCAAAGAACAGAAAGATCCTGTTTTAAACAAGGTGGAAGGTGAGGACCAACATCAGAGGTTGTTCTCCTTCACATACACCTTGCATACACATACATACACAAGCATAAGTAAATATTTTTAAAAAGAACAAAACATTATGAACTATATATATGAAAACATCACGATAAAATCTATCACTTTGTATGCTAACTTAATTTAATAAGTAATAAAAATAGGAACTCAGAAAGAAATAATGAAGGCATAAATGAATGAATGAAAGAAGANTACTTTTCTACAGAAGAGTGCATGGGCTGAGCTGACAATGGGAGGACAGATGTTTGTAGCTTTTCTTCCCTTGACTAGTTTTCCTCTGGTTCCCACTCTGCCATGGAGTATGGTGTTTTGTTTTGTTTCTTTTGTTTTTTTAGCTAAGACCTCTAAAACTAGGCCTCCAGACAAGACTCCCATAATAGAACCATCATGGATGTGACCAAGGAAGACCAAGGTGACCAAGAATAAGCAGAAGTTTGATATCAGGAAGAGGACAGAGAAGACTTNCAGAGCTCAGCTCATGCTCTCCTTTTTATTCATCCTTCTGGCCTGGGATACAATGTGACCAGCTGCCTCCTACTCTTATTGCCATGGCTTCCCTGACATGAGGATGGTACCCTCAAACTTCGAGCCAGAACAAGCCCTTCCTTCCTTGTGTTGCTTTTGTTTTTAATATTTAATTATGTTTATTAATTTTATTTGGGGAAGGTGCATGAGTGCACGCCTATGAGATCAGAGAACAATCTGCTGAAATCAGTTCTTTCTTCCATACGGATCCTGGAATCAGACTGAGGTGCTGTCAGGCTTGGCAGCAAGCATCTTACCTGATGACCCACTTCAAAGACCCTACTACATTGCTTTTGTCAGGTACCTTGTCACAGTAACACATTTAGTGACTACTACATGCCCCACTCCCCTATACATACACCATTTCCCATGGCAGCAGCCACGAGCCCAAACTCTTTCCTATAGTGGCTGACATTACATTTCCCCACAGTCACAGGGATGCATTTCCTGCTTGTGTTTTGTTAAGACAAAAGGTTGTTGGGCTCATTTGAGAAGACTATGATTGAGCCATCAGAAAGGGAAATGTATCCCCAGGACAAGCCAGATCCAGGAAGCATNTCCCCCAAACAGCAACAAAAACAAAAATTAACTCTCTTCCACCCAAAAGGTGGAATAGCAAACAGCAGAATGTGTTGGGGAATATTATTTTAAGGTGTGCTACTTTTGTTTCTGTTGCATTTAACCCTGTGAAGCTGTGTTACTGTGCCTGTCTAAAACACCTGATGGTCTAATAATGAACTGAACGGCCAATAGCAAGGCAGGAAAAAGGATAGGTGGGGCTGGCAGGCAGAGAGAATATATAGGAGAAATCTGGGAGGAGGAGAAGAAAGGAGATGGCAGATCGGAAAGAAGAAGGAGCCAGGGAAGGAGGAAGACGTCAGGGGCAAGCCACGGAGTAAGANTAAGATTTATAGAAGTACGAGAATGGGAAAAGCCCAGAGGCAAAATGTAGACAGGCTAACTTAAAATTAAGAAAAGCTGGCTACAAACAAGCCAAGCTAAGACCGGGCATTCATAAATAAAAATAAATCTCCATGTGATTTATTTGGGAGCTGGGTAGTGGGCCCCCCAAAAAAGAGTAAAAAACCCCCAACAAGAATGTCCTGGCCAGTCAAAGTTAGCCACAGTGAGCAGACACAGGCACAGCCTGCCCTCATTTGCGTGGACGGAATTGTACTGGAAATGCATGGGCAGCATCTTACCCTAACCCAATGAGGATCACTCCACAATGGAGAGCCCACATTGCTGTATTCTTCTATTATTGCCACTGCTGATCTTTTCAGTGTACTAAATTACTTGTCCATTTCCCAGCTCTGATCTGAACTAAATTCTTTCACTGGCCCACTATGTTCCCCAGCACAGACTTGGCAATTCAGGTCATTTTTTTCTGCTGCCATTCTTAACAAAACCTGATGGGCCTCAGTCCAGATGAGAACTTGCCTGAGGGTCCTCTTTCCTGCTATAACTGCCAAACCTCTTCATGCTCCCATTTATTTCTTCCCTATAAACAAGAACAATACTTAGGTACTCCTGTGGACATTGGCCAGTTTGTGAGCTGAACTAATCAGGGCTATAGGGTTTGACAGTAATTACAGACCTCAGTGTTACATCTGCAGAAACCCACCCACCACTGGTCACTGTATTTAAAAAAAAGAGAAAAAAAGACAGAAAATTACGTATGCCTTCCAGGGATGGAGCTGTGTCTGGAAGCATGTCCACACTGTGAGGTCAGGGATTCTTTAATTCTAGCATGCTCTGAAACAATAGCTTTTAATGAGTACTTTTGCATCTGTGACTTAATTTCCCAAAGTGCACCTAGATGGGCCCAACCCCCACCCCCTGATACACAATAGAGTCTCAAGTTCCTGATCTTCATTTCCTGGAGGCAGATGGAAGCTGGCAACAATGAGAGCCACAGGGTCTGGAACACTCATATCCAGCTCATCCCAGATTCTCTGGACAATACCACAGACAGAATCTTCTCTGTGCGCCTGGAGGCTGCCCAGAGACCTGCGCACAACATCCAGCGCCTGTCCCTCTTGCCTGTTCTCACAGGCTTCCCACTAAGCTCCATTGTCTGACTTTTTCTTTNCAGTTCCCTCAGCCCCCTGTGGCAGCCTTCCACCTTAAGAGAAACTGAGACATGGGTGAGTCTGCACATCCCCTCCTACTGACTCACCTACCTGCCTGTGTTCAGTTGGAACCCATCCCAGCACTCTTGGCAGGTGTCTGTCCCTCACGTCTGTATTTCCCTCTGCNCCATCCACTGGGCCCACTTCTTCAAGGGCAGCTTAGCCTCGCTGCTACCAAGCCCACAGCTCTCCTGCTCCCACAGAAGCGTAGAAAACTAAAAGAGCTCTCAGGCCAGGTGAAGAACTCCTCAGGCAGATACTTGGAGCAGTGTCTCCACCCACCATCCTTAGAACCTGGGTCTCTGGAAGGAGGAAGCAGAGACCTACATTTTCCCTTGTGACCTCATGGAAGTTTGCATGCCCTGGAATGAGAGAATTGGTTTAGATTGTCCCCACACTTGGGAACTGCATTCCAAGTCAGAGCCCACAGAAAGTAGTTTTTCCTTCCCTCCTGATGTGAGTCCGAGCAGCCAAAGAGGCCACTTCCAGGACCATGCCACTCAATGTTTACAAGTCAGGCATGCCCACACCCTGCTTCTGACTCCCTCATGTTAGTCCAACTCCCCCAAAACCATCATGCCAAGGAAAAACCAGACAAGATCAGGAAAAATGGTGTAAGCAAACCAAGCTGAGAGGGAACAAGGCCCTACAGTGTGACTCTGACCCATCCAGGGTCACTAGATTTAACAAATGTGCAGCCCAGATACCCAAATAAAAATGAGCCTCAGATAAACAATTGTATGTGTAGTACACGCACAGTTTAGGACATAATTACTGTAAGGGTTGTTTGTGGCTTCTCCTGTCTGCTNTGTGGCAGCTCTGACTTCAAGAGTAGACAGAGCCAACCAAGGAGCTCAGGAAAGCCACCAGATTGTAAAGAAAGGCACGAAAGATGTGTTAAAGAGACACACTGTCAGGCTAAAGAGATAATGGATCCCTAGGAATTAAAATTTCCCCCAGGAGTCTCATGCTAGAGGAAGGAGGAACTTGCCTCTCANGAAGAGATTTCATAGTTTTGACAACTGGTCAGATAATGATGAACAGGACCACACCTTAACCAGAACTGTTTAGCTATANAGTCTCTGGCCCTCTATTTAAACCTACTTCATGTTAGGACTCTGAAGNTGGACTTGGTTTAGGGGAGTATGGTCACTAACCTCTATTTACTTCTCTTCCCCATGTTGCCACACTGAATAAATCTCTCTCTGCTTCTCACTATTACTTGTCTCTTTAANTGGCATATTGATGACAAATGGCTGAGCCTGGCTTATTGGGACTACAAGGCTCCAGGCTTTGACCCTAAACATGCCAATGACAGGGTGTGTCCTGAGCCAAAGGAGCCCCTTCCCTCCCCAAGGTCTGTTTTCAGACATGAGGAACCCTAAAAAGCATGGCCTCTGAACCCACCGAAGAGGGAATTAACAGNAGGGTTTGAGTCCTGCCGGGTAAGCTGCCTGCTTCTAGAGGCCTGTGAAGAGCCCACTCACACCACCTCACTATTCCGCCGCCAAGGCCACTCCAGAAGTGGCAGATGCCCCCCCGGGCTGCCACTGGATACCTGTGTTCTGGCATCAGAAGAAACTTCTCTGATCACTTAACCTCACAGACACTGTGAAAATCTGGAGACCTGCTGAGCTGAGTGCAAGGAGACTCAGCAAAGGTGACATGGGCCTAGTCTAGCTGAAGCCCCTAGAGAGCTGTAAGGGGCAATATGCCTTAGACCCACACAGACATGCTCTGATAGCCCTTGACAGATGCAGGCCTGCCAAACTCCCTTCCCCCATATGTAAAATCCTGAGAGACTGGTGCCACAGGTGTTGAAGCATCCCTGAGAAATAGGAATTAAGATACCCAGAGAAGCAGAGGACAATGGTGGGCAGAGCTTCCAAGCTATCAACAGAAGTGTCTAGTCTTGGTCCATACTTGGGAAATATGGACATGCTATAGGAGTTGAGAAAACAGCCAAGTGCTACAGAAAAAGAGGGAGTTGGAGCTGGAGTCTGCTTCCAAGCCACAAGTAAGATGGAACAGGCCCTTGCTGCTCTGCTGGCTAAGAGTGTCTTCTTACTTCCTTTTTTAGCCCAGATTCACAGACATACTTGTCCCATCACAACTGTGACCCCATACATTCCAAAGAAGAGGCAGCCCTAAACAGAGCAGTTGGTCACATCTGCTCAGAAGTGACTGACAGTGGTGGTAGAGGAGACTGGAACTGCCTCAAGCCCTGGAGGAGCAGCCACATACATAGGAAACCACACAGGTTCCAACTCATACACTTCCAGAAGGCACTGCCCTAACCTTCTTATCTTACCTGCATTTCCTCAGACAGACCCCTGTCCTCATATCCNTGGCCTCCCTCAGACTGCCCTCCAGCCACCCTGGACATAGTAGCTGCATCATTCAGAGCCTTTGCTGGGGCTATTCCAATGAACTTCCATGCCCTGTCCTTCCTTCCTTGTGTAATAGTCCCTAAACCATTGTTTACATGGAGGGCAGTACAACAAGGTGCTGACAGCTGGGGGGCAGGATCTCAAGCCCTGGGTCCTGGGCTCCAGCCCCAACTCTGCTACTGAATAAGTTTGTGAACATGGTCAAGTTAATCAACTTTCCTTGGTGCTCTTGTATGTAAAATGGAGCCATAGACCCTTCAGAAGGTTATGGTAAGGATCAAATTAAATAAATAATGTTTCAAGCACTTAGCAAAGGACTTGAGAATAATGGGCAGTAATCTACCTATCTACCTATCTACCAGTCTGTATATGCAGCATCTATCATCTATCTACTTACTTTTCTAACTGTCCATCCATCTATGTATCTTTGTGTTTTTATTTATATACCTACTAATCTATCTATCCATCTATCATCTATTATCAATCTACTACCTGTCTATCTTCTTATTGTTTATCTATCTACCTACCTACCCGTTTATCCATCCATACTGAAACAACCAGGTCTCAGTCTATGACAGTTTCACCCCACAGCAATCATAGCTACCCCAGAGTCCAGCACAAAGTAAAGGCTGTTGAGTATATAAATGAAAAATAACAATTGTCAGTGTGATAGTTAATGCTATCAATTTGACAGGATCTAAAATCACCTAGGAGACAAGGCTTTGGATAGACCTATGAGAAATGATCTAGATTAGGTTGGTCTCTGGGCATCCTTGTGAGGGATCATGTAATACAAATCTTAAAAGGTCTTGCCACCTCCTCAGCTGATCTTGTTTCCTCAGACTGCAGGCTTCTGAGTCCTCACCNGAATGGATCTCAGCTGAACTGCTGCTAAAAGCTTCAAAGCTTAAAAAGCCTCTAGTTCCTGGTCCTCATACCTTATATATCTTTCTGCTTCCTGCCATCACTTCCTGGGATTAAAGGTGTGTGTCACCATGCCTGGCTGTTTCCAGTATGGCCTTGAACTCACAGAGATCCGGATGGATCTCTGCCTCCCAAGTGATAGGATTAAAGGTGTGTGTGTCACCATTTTCTGGCCTCTATGTCTATCTAGTGGCTGTTCTGTTCTTTGACCCCAGATAAGTTTATTAGGGTGCACAATATATTGGGGGGACACAATATCACCACATTTCCTCTTTTTTGTCTAAAATAGTAAAAGAAGCTTATAACTAATAAAAGAAAAACTATATCCAATAAGTATATACAATATATACAATCAATAATTATATTAACAATGTCTAGTCCATTAATATTTGACAAATTCAGAAAAAAATTTCATTATTTATCCTATTTTGGTGAGTCCAATACAAAATTATCCAATGTAAAATATTTAAAACAAGTAATTCCTTTATAAAAGTAGATTCAATAATCTACTTTTTTATCTTATCATATCCATATTCTCTCTTTTTTCTTTTCATAGTAGATTCAATGATCTACCTTTTATCTTATCATTTTTATATCTTCCCTTTTTTCTTTTCAGAGTAAATTCAATAATCTATCCTTTTATTCTATTATTTTTATATCTTTTTTTTCAGAGTAGATTCAATAATCTACCTCTTATCTATATCCTCTTTTTTCTTTTTCTTTTTTTTTAAACAAGAACCTTGAATCTAATCTCATTTGTTTACCTTTTTTTAAAAAGATTTATTTATTATGTATACAGAAGAGGGCACCAGATCTCATTACGGATGGTTGTGAGCCACCATGTGGTTGCTGGGAATTGAACTCAGGACCTCTGGAAGAGCAGTCAGTGCTCTCAACCTCTGAGCCACCTCTCCAGCCCCTTGTTTACCTTTTTTTCCTGACCATTAACAATTAACAACTTGTAACCAACCATCGTAAACAATGACAATATCCATAACTCATTAAATAACCAAAAAATACACACCCCACTTCTTGGGAATGTGGGCGTCATGTTCTTAAAATTACTTCTTGCTGTCTGGGGCCAAAGGCATCTTTAGGGGATCCTGAAAAGACAAATTTGGGGTTAATTGTCAAGTCCTGGGAGAGCTAGCGCTATCATTTGTCCAGTAACTGCATAATGGAAAAGTACAAGGCTTATCTCAAGTCCTTGTTCGAGCAGTCTGTCAAGCTGGATCATCTCAGCTAGCCATTTCGAAATTGTCCTGAGCAGTTTGTAGTCCAAAGCTGATCTTTGGGTGGTGTTAATCAGCTTAATGGCTTTATCATAGTCCATGTGGAATCATTGTTGTGGGATCCAGTCGTCTTTTTGGAGACTTGAAAGTCACTGTTAGGCATGGTCATGGTTCCCTGCAAATTTTTTTAATTTTTTTTGTGCCTCCTCTGTGGTTTGGAGCAATCACAGTCTGATAAATGTCTGCCTCTCAGAACCATGAACATTCTTCCCTAGAAGAGAATATCTTCACAACAACTTCTCCCCACCATTTGCCTTGCCAAACTTCTCCAAACTGCCCTTTGCCGATGCCTTCTTGTAACACCATGGTCCTGGCAATTGTTCTCCAAAATAGCAGCGGTAAACCCTTCATTCCTGGTAGCAGCATCACCACTGCACCAACACAATGAGAAGCAGCCTGCAGCATGGAGCCAATTGTAGACAAATTTCTAAACGATCTTATTAAATAAAAAACATGGAGCCAGAAATAGGGGCGAAAATCTGACAAAGATCAGAGGAATAGGACCAGCCACCAGCTAACCTCACCTCACCAATGCCACAGCTTCTAAAGACCGTGACTTCCTGTCTAAGCAGACTTATATATCTTTCTATTCTGCTAACTCATTTCCTCTCTCCGCCAAGCTACATCACCTCTTGTCTGTCTGTATGGACCTCCAGAACTCTATGGTTGGTGCTGGGACGCTTGTCTCTGTTCCCTAGTGTGGCCTTGAACTCACAGAGATCTAGACGGATTAAGGGTGTGTGCTAACATTGCATGACTTTCGTTTACTATAGTGGCTGGCTATTTCCTCTGATCCTCAGGTAAATTTTATTGGGAGACACCGGTATACTGGGGGACACAATATCACCACAGGATCATATTGATGAGCTTGGTTGAGATGGAAAGATTTACCTTAAATGTGGGTAGTACTACACCATGAGTTGGGGTCTTGGATCGAATAAAAGGAGAAAGCAAGCTGAACATCCCTCTCTACTTCCTGACTATAGACACAATGTGACCAACTGCCTCATGCTCCCCCCATCCTCCCACCCCCACCCTGTGCCTTCCCTGCCACAAGGTAACAGATCCCCTCAAACTCAAGCTGAAATAACCACTTCATTTCTTAAGCTGTTTTTGGCAGGTATTTTGTCACAGCAACAAAAACAGGAAATAACGCAAACCTTCCCTCTTGGTGACCACCAACATCTGCACTTTCGTGCTGCACTGTGACTTAGAAACAACCTCCTCCTAAGCTATCGCTGTTAAATGCTAGTCGGAGGCAGAAGGATTGCTACAAGTTCAGGAACAGCTTGAGCTATATGGCAGAAAACCAGGCTAGCCAGTAGCAATACATTGTATCAAGAACCTAATAAATAAATAAATATGAATACAGACCAGGCATGGTNATAGAATTCTGTCATCCCAGTACTAAGGAGGCTGAGGCAGGAGGATCAGGAGTTAGAGGCCAGTGTGGGCTACAAAATGATACTGTTTCAACCACAAAATGAAGCAAAACAGAANCACAAATGTAAGAATTATATTGAGTCTGCTTTTTTTAAAAATCAAGAAAAAACTTACAATCTCACCCTGCCCATTACAATCATTATGCTCATCATTTCGGGGGAAACCCAGGGTTAGTAGTACTTTATAGTCCATTGTGGAAAATGTTTTCCACTTTGTACACTTCGTCCAAGTTTTCTTTCTGAGTGACTGCATGGTAGCACCNACTCGCTCAAACACTTTTCATTATTTAATCTTTTTACTGAGACAGGGTCTTATATGACTCAAGTTGGTCTACAAACTCACTATGTAGCAAAGGATGACCCTGAACTTCTGATCCTCCTGCCTCCACCTCTTAAGTGCTGGGATTACAGATGTATTCGCCATGCCCAGTTTAAGTGGCATTAGAGAGGAAACCCGAGGCTTCCGGCATCTAGGCAAGCACTAGACCAACTGGGCTACATCTCTGGAATGTTGAATCACTGTACTGTTAAACACTGAAGTGGTTTCATTTTTCCCTGCAAAAANCATCTTCCTGCCTGCAGGGTTTTTCTGAGAATAGAATTACTTCCTTGGGATAGATTCCTAAGAGAAATAATGAGTCTGAAGCAATGTGTGTAGGAAGAGCTCACAGTGACTTAAAAAAAAGTTCTATTTTTTTTTTATCTTAGATGCATTGGAGTTTTTGCCTGCATGTATGTCTATGTGAGGGTGTCCAATCCCCGGGGACCGGAGTTACAGAGAGCTGTGAGTTGCCATGTGGGTGCTGGGACTTGAACCCAGGTCCTCTGAAAAAGCAGCCAGTGTTCTTAACCACTGAGTCATCTTTCTAGCCTTCACAGTGATTTTTTTAACTGTGAATTGTCATTGTTTGTTGGAGAAAATGCTGTTATTGTTAGGGAAGCATTAGATTTTAGGAATGTTGTAAGAAGGAAGTAAAAATCACCCAGATTTCACCCACTCCAAGGTGGTCAGCAACACACACATTATTTCCTTTCCATTCAGTTTTTCTTTGAGTGAGTATTGGAAGATTTTTGTCTGTTAGTTTTAATACATATGTGAATTAAAGTAATTGTGATGATATTCTAAGTAAATTAGAAATCACCTTTTGTTTGCATGTAGCAGCTAAGCATTTTCCATTTCATAAATATTGGATCAAGAAGAGCACAATATTTCCTTTGAGTAAATGCTTTATCACTTAGTTTCCCATTATCCTATCTGAAGAGACTTAAACAGACTCCAAACTTTTGCTTTTAAAAAGGCTTGCCATAGCCGGGCGGTGGTGGCGCACGCCTTTAATCC
>LZPO01017312.1:637730-661125 GCA_001675575.1 Neotoma lepida
CAACTCAGATTGGCTGGCTTGGCAACAAGCACCTTTACTCACTGAGCCATCTTGCCAGCCCTTACGTATTTCTTATTTTAATGGAATATGTCCCCCAGTATTTTCTTATGAAAAGGTGTATGGGAGACACCCCCTCCCTGTCCCTTTTCTGTCTTACCACTTCTGGTAGTTTTGCTGGGCCTATAATTTTAAGAAGTTAACTTCCTTCAGGTTTTTTAAAGTACTGTCTTCCAGCTTCCAGGGTTGCTCTTGAAAAATAAATCCATGCCATTTTCATTATTATTCTTTTTGTTAAGGTCCATTTCTTGACTCTGGAAGTTATAGAATCTGTTTGTCAGAGGTTTCTGAAATCTCAACATGGTGTGTCATGATGAGAGTCCATGATATTTGTTGTTCAAGACACTCCATAGGATGTCAAATCTGGAGACTCATGTCACTCTTACCTGGTGGGGATTGAATGATGTCAGTGACCTCTTGTTTTATCTGCTCTTTTCCAGGGAACCTACTGGAGTTCGTGAGTTATAGCTCACCATTCTTCCCTCAGGGTCTTGTGTGTGCTCCACAGGCCCTCTACTACTGAGCTACACCTCCAGCCTCTCTGCTTGTTTTTAAAAATATCTACTACTGTTGAATTTTTTTTTCCAAAATTTTTTTGTTTTTGTTTTTCGAGATAGGGTTTTTCTGTGTAGCTCTGGCTGTCCTGGAACTCACTCTATAGACCAGGCTAGCCTCTAACTCAAGAGATCCACCTGTATCTGCCCCTCGTGTGCCTACATCTCTCTAAGGGAGTTAACAATTCTTTTTGTCTGGCTTTGCTTTCATCTCCTGGACAGTCTTTTCCCACCATGTTACTTTTTCTTGTTTGCTAAGTCAGTTTTCAAAGTTTNCCTTAGAAGTGAGAGCTGCATTGTGGATTATTACTTCTAACTAGACTAACAAGCTAGGAACCTCATGGGAGGAGCTGGCCAGTCCATTGAGGGGTCAGTAGCCATCTTTGGCCTACTCAGATTCCTGGAAGACCCTTTCACATCTAGTAGAGAGGATGAGTAGTTGGCAGGCCATGGACTCCCAGCATTCTGGATGCATACATTTTCTGAATCTATCTTTAGAATGCTTCCCAGGTCCTCAGCTATGCCAGCAGCTCTGAGCACAGATCTCTAGGATTCTGTGTCTCCAGAAGCAGTTGCTCAGCCAGGAAGGCAGGAAGCGGCTCCTGGAACTAACTATAGGACTTCTCTGTAGCCCTCTCCCAGCCTTCCTTGTTTTAGCAGCTCCAGCTAAAAACACCCCCTCACCCCCAGTTTTGGAATTGGAACTGCCATTTCCTGAATGCTATGGATTCTTTTCTTTTCTTTTGAGGATTTCACAGTGTAAATCCTGTTAATAACCTCCGCCTTGCTAGACCAGGGTTCTACTTCTCTTGGCTCCCTAGGCATTTATAGCCTGTTCTCTTTCCAGCCACAGGAATAATTTTGCTGCTGTCTTTTCTCCTCTACATCTGTGTAAACTTCTGTGCTTTTAAAATCTCTGTTCTTTTAGCCTTCGTAAAAGAGTTTGAAGAGAAGTCAAAATGAGGTGGGGTAGTTGGATGGAAAAAAAATTAAAAGGAAAGGAAATGAAAGGACATGACTGCTCCTAGGTACTGTGGAGGAGAAAGTTTATTGTAGATAAAATGGGGAGCATAGGTAGAAGCAGGGATATCTGGGTAAGTCCAGAGTGGACACGACCAGGCTGAGCTGGGCCAAGTGAAAGAGGAAGAGGGGAACAGAGAGAGGAGAGGGGGAACCAGGTGCAGCAGCCAGGAGGTCAAAGGTCCAAAAAGGGTGGGTAACCAAAATGTCTGGACTGTATAGGGAAGAGCCTCTGGGGAAAGGGATGCCCAGCCCCTGGGCTGGAGAGTTCTGGGTAGAGTGTGGAGTATACTGAGATCCACACCCTGTAACAAGTAAGAACTGAGGGATGCTAAGAGAACCTAGCAGCCAGGTCTGCCTTGATTTGTTAAATAGGCATCTCAACCCAGTTAGTTTGTTAGTTAGTTCATTTAATTAGTCCAGGTTTGAAANGTAACAGTAGTCTATGCTGTTCTATCACTTTGTTTCTTTCATTGTTATTTGAGACAGTCTCTCTATGGATAGTCCAGACGAGCCTCAAACCTGTGATCCTCCTGCATCAGTCTCAGCATGAGTCAGCCAGACACAGGATCTATTTTAAATTCTTAAAAATTATACATGTATTTATTTATTTTGTATGGCACACACATCACAGTACATATAAGGAGGTCAGAGAACAACTTGCAGGGACCAGTTCTCTGTCCATCATGTGGGGTTGGGGATCAAACTCTTATCATCAGGCCTGGTGCCAAGTGCCTTGACCTGCTGAAACATCTTACCAGCCCCACAGGATTTATTTTAAAAGTCACCTCTCAGTCTGCCATTTGTCTTATGCAGCAAGCAGATTTAGCTGCCTGAATTTCCCTGACTCCTCCCATTCGGCCACATGAAGAAGACAGAACTCATATCTGGTTAGTACTCCCCCGCCCCCAAAACCAAAATGTCATCTCAGGACATCTTGACCAGTGGTACAGTTTGGTCATCAAATGTCTCCTCGCTTTCTTCATCTCATCTTTGCTGCTGTTGTCTGGACCATTGTTAATCTTCACATCTGGGAATGACTCATTTCAGAAAGTCAGTATCGACTGTTCCAACCACGAAGTCAGTTAACCAGATGTTGGGGAAATGAGTTGTAAATAAAATAATTTGTTCCTTAGGCTCAACTTGTCAAGTAGCATTTTTTATAGTTCTCTCCCCCTTGTTACTTTCCCTGGGAAACAATGTGTTTGTTTAGCGATATACAAGTCTGCCTAGNATGAGGAAAAGATGAAAATCTTTTATAGTTTGGTTAGCATACACATTTTTTTAAATTTTTAGTTTTTCCTCAAGATTTCATTTTCTTGCTGGACATGGTAGCACACACCTTTATTCCCAGCACTTAGAAGGCAGAGACAGGCAGATCTCTTTGAGTTGACACCAGCTTGGTCTAATAGTGAGTTCCCAGGCAGCCAGGACTTCATTGTGAGACTCTGACTCAAAACAAAACAACAATAACAAAAAAATTTCTTTCTGTTAATGAACTGGTATTCAATTCATTGGAGAAAACAAGAATTGTTAGCGAGGGAAATGAATTTAGAACCCGAAGTCTTGAGAATCCCCCTAGTTTACAGGCCCTTCTGTAGGTGGAGCTGTGATGAGGTCCTGCCTCAGCTGCTCAGAGGTGGAGAGCATTTGCTTTATTCTTCAATGGAAACTAAGAAGGGAGGGAGGTAGATGAAGTGACTTCTCATCTCTATTGACGACCAACCGAGGTGGGGGAGGTATGACAGGCTCAGCTTCTCCAAGAGCTAAAGAGAAGTTGGGGTGACACTTTGACTGATGCTGAGGCATGGGCTTCTTTTGCTGTCCTAGGTTCCTTGAGAGGCCTGAGTGACCTTGGCCCATGGGCACAGTGGACCCATAGGGCCATGGAGTACTTTGGGCTGAATCCTAGCCTGCCAGCCAAGAGCTCCTAAACCATCTACTATCACTCTCTGCGATCCAGGTCATGGGAGGGCCTAAAACCGTGATTCGACCCCTTTTCGGGGGTGGGAGATGGGAGTGCGGTGGGGGGTGTCTAACGACCTTTTCATCAGGGTCGTCTAAGACTATCAAAAAACACAGATATTTACAATCCGATTCATAACAGTAGCAAAATTAGTTATGAAGTAGCAGCAAAAATATTTTATGGTTGGGGTCACCACAACATGAAGAACTGTATTAAAGGGTCGCAGCATTAGGAAGGTTGAGAACCACTGGCCTAAAGGACGGAAGGAGACCCCACAGGACCTCTGAAACCAGAGGTAGGTGGCCCAGCTGCATCTGAGAAGGTATTGAATGCCAGCAACACTGGTAAGACAGACCNACCTCTAATCTGAATCGTTCACACCCACTCACAGCTCAACAGCACTGTGCACACTGCTCAATTAAGGACCCTTGTGGGTCTGCTTGGGTTTCTTCTCTTGGGCCTTTCCAGCCTCACGCACTCACCCAAATTAGTCTTCACCCATTCAACGCAGGGTTTCTAGAGTATCTCAGTACAAGCAACCTTGCCCAGAATCTGTGAGACTCCAGCTTTAATAAAGAACAACACACCAACTCTCTAGAACCCACCCCTGAGCCACTACAGCTGTCCGAAGTCGAGCTGCAGAGAAAGCCGAAAGGCTAGGGATCAGTGACCCACAGGAAGATTCCCCTTCTAAACAGGCACACCGGGACAGCGAAGTGAGGAGGAGCTGGTTGTCACCAAGGTCCTTTGGACTTTGAGAGGCGGGGACAAATTTGCCTCAAGGCTACCGGGCATGGGAGGGTAATACCTGAGCAGAAGCAGGAAGAGGAGGAGGCCAGAGAGGAAGCCTGGGTCACCCTCGCTCCTGCTGAGCGGGCTGGGCGGGGTCCTGCGTGCAGGTGAGCGGCGGGGCAGGGCGGGGCGCAGCTGCGTTTCGGTGCCCCGGCGCCGCTGAGGCCTCTAGCAGACATAGGCCACGGTGGTGCCCTACAGAGGCCGAGGTGCCCCCAGAGTCATGGCCCGCTCGGCCTGCGGGTTCTCAGTCGCACTGCTGGGCGCCCTGCTGCTGGGTACAGTGCGCCTGCTGTACGGGACAGGTAAGAGCAAGCTGTGGCCAGGGAGACGCCTGGACGTGGCGCGTGCGATCCCGTCCCCGTAGTACAGTCGCGAGGGTCCTGGGACAACTCGCCCTGCCGCGCAGGCCGCGGCACCTGAACCTGGGTGAGCTCCGCGCTGGTCCAGGAGAGAATAAGCGCGCGGAACAAGCCTTAGGAGGATGCACTCAAGGTGGCGCGTTGTGCCCTGGGGAGTTTGCTGAAACTCTTAGAGACACCCAATTAAGGCATGGGAGAGCTTTCCTCTCCGGGCCCACCCTTCACCTGGGCTAGAGAAGTGCTAAAAGACCATGGTTTGGCGTCCCACTGGTACCTTTTACCTGTCCGAGCGCCCCATTATCCTGAGGTCCAGGAGCATTAATTAACTCCAAAGGAAAGCTCTAAGTGGACAATCATGGGTGGAGTGGACAGTAGCGGGCGTCTAAGTGCGGAGCCCCATGGGTGCCCCGCCCCTTCCTTGGTGGAAGACTGGACAGTTGTTCCATCGAGCCTGTGGATTTCAAGTAGTTTGGATTGGGAGCAGAAGCTGCCCTGACCCGGAGATCGGCTCCAGGAACTTGACGTGAGGCTCTTTCTCAGAGTNGTACAGGTTTTTTTGTTTCAAAAAAATAGTGCTGTCCAAATAGTGATTGAGGTCTGTGATATCTTTTGCAACGCCCAAGGGGGTGTTTGTGTTTGACAGATAGATAAATTAGCATAAATTAAATAATAAAAACGAAATGGTGGGGTGAACTTGGGCGTAAACCTCAGGAAAACTTCCTGGTTTCTTTTTCTAACATTAGGTGATATATGGTAGATAGAAAAATTTAAGACCTCGTTTAAAATTACACACACACACACACACACACACACACACACACAGACAGTGGTATGTATTTTGTTGTTGCTAGAGTTTGGTTTGTGTTTTTCTGAGGCAGGGTCTCCCCGTGTAGCCCAAGCTGGCCTTGAACACATTGAGTTTCATGCCTCCACCTCCAGACTGCTACAATTCATTACAGATGTGGGCAGCCACTGTACTTTCTTAGGACTAAATTTTCAATCAGGTTAAGGGGCAGAGAGAGTATGTAGTCCAGTGTGTAGAGTGCCTGCCTATCGTGCACAGAGCCTTGGGTTCAATTTCCAATGCTTTGTAGATTGAGCGTGGTGGCTCATACTTGTGATCCTAGCATTCTGGAGGCAGGAGAATCAGGAATTCAAGGTCATCCTCAGCTATNTAGTGAGTTTTTGGCAGGCCTGGGATGTATGAAATATTGTGTTAAAAATACATTTTAAGAATGAAAAAATAAGGAGGGAAGACATGTGTGCATGAGAGAGAGGGGTGGTGTGGTGTGTGCCAGCACTGTTGGAGGCAGGTGACACTCTACGGATTGTTTTGAGATGTTTCTGACTTTCTATGATAATAGTTGAAAACTTCTCTAGTAAGAATGTGGTATAAGCCCAGTCATTACTGAATACAAGATCTGCAGTTTGCTCTGAAATGGCTGCTGTCTGTCTACACCACACGAGTAGACAGAGTTTATTCTTAGACCCATAGCCTAAGAACACGGAGTCTTGAACTTTTATAGTCACAGAACAAAAGAAAGTTATAAATCAAGGTATTTTCTAAATACATTGGTGGGGACATCAGTAGGTGGGTTACTTCAAGTGGTGAAGTCCCTGGGCTAGGTCTCAGATGCTGTCTGATGACATTCTTGGTTGTTAGGGTCGCAGAAGCTAAGGATCTCCTAAGTTAATATAATCAAAGAGTTTTTACCTGACAGTGAAAGGAAGATGTTAGATCATATACAGAGGTGGGTGGTAAATGGCTATTAAGGGGACTAAAGATTGTCCAAGATAATTTTAACTCTCAATCTGCAACATTCCAACTCTCCAACATTCCAACTAGTAAGGAAGTTCAAATGAGCCTGCCAGTCTGCAGGATATTCAGCATAGATGTAAGTCTTCAAAGCACCTCACCTCACATGTCATATGTCTCACTCACCCAGACCTGAAGAGGCTGTCATTTAGTTCCCAGAAACCCCACTCAAGTCCTTCCTTCCAGGAAGCTCTGGGCTAGCTGAGTTGTATAAATACCGGGAATTTTACCAATTCACTTTCTTCTTCTGTGACCTCAGGAGCAGGGAGAGCCCCATGAGGTCANATAACAGATTGACTCAGCAGTGCCTNGTTTTCCTGAAGTCAGGCTCCATCTTAACTGGTGGAGGCCTCTGAGGACCTGGCACAGTGGATGGTGACACATACATCCCTGACCTCTCAACAAAGAGTGGGAGTAAACTTGGTGTCACTGTAGAGATGAAGAGTAAAGGAAAGCTTGAGATTGGAGGAGGCATGCTTGGTAAACCACCAGTTCCTTCCTGGCCAGGAGGGAAGCACTGGTTGGATTAGAATGAAAACCTTTAAAAACACCATGCAGCTTGCTTCCAAGAACTACCAGATACCAGAGTCCATGTCAGTGATCCCCTTGTCATGCTGCAATTGCTCTTCCAAAATTGGAAATGACACAAATTAAAAATGAGGATTCTGGCTGTTGTCTGGAGGTNTTACTAGTAGGAGGTGGGNTTCTACGGCCCTCCCCCACACTCTACAAATTGCCCTGGGGTGAGTCACAGGAGACATTCAGNATTTCACNTCATCCACAGGCTCTGCTAAGTGTTCACCTTTGCTCACAGATGTTTTGCTCCACTCGGTTATATATATTGCAAATTTTTCTAGAATAATAACAATACTTCAAACATTTTTTTAGAGCTGGGGAATGTAGCTCAATTGGCAGAGCTCTTGCCTGGCATGTACAAAGCCCTGTTTTGTTTTTGTTTATTTGGATTTGTTTTTTTGAGACAGGGTTTCTTTGTGTAGCTTTGGCTGTCCTAAAATTAGCTCACAGAGATCTGTCTGCCTCTGCCTCTGCCCCCTGAGTGCTGGAATTAAAAGTGTGTATGTGCCACCACTGCCCTGCTCATCAAAGCCCTGGGTTTAATCCTCAGCACTGCATAAACAAAGCANGGTGTTGCACAAATATAATCCCAGCACTTGGGAGATGGAGGCAGGAGGATCAGAAGTTCGAGGTCATCCTTCATGACAAGTCCCAGGTTATACTGGGCTACATGAATGAACATGCATACCATAATTTTCATTTGGATAGTTCTATTTAGTGGACAGGTGTTAAGAATTAAATAGCACAGGGCAAAAAAAAATGGCTCGGTGGGCTAATAAGGCATTTGTCACCAAGCCTGACAACTTGAGTTCAATCCCCAGGACCCACATAGTAGAAAAGAGGCTACTCCCCAAGTTGCCAAGTTGTCCTCTGACTTACACACACACTCACACGCACACACACACACACACACACACACACACGCACACACACATTCACTTATGGCACAAACCTCAACTCCTTTCTGCCCAGCAGTGCTGATAGGGATAGGAAGGAAGAGTGAGGTCCCTGTGTGAGGTAGTGGAGAGTACCTGATGGGGGGACTTGTGTCTGAGGCCTTCAGCTTTGTTAATTAAGAAAAGTTCACACCCTTTAATTGTAACTCCAAACTATACAAATTATCCCCCAATCAGATTATTTCAAGCCACTCACCACAACCTTGTAATTAGCCCATCACCTTCTTCTGAGAGACTGAATACACTCTAGACAGCCTGACAAGAAGAACCCAGTCCCACCTCATCCCTTCACAACCTTTCGTTTGTATTTGGTTGAATAGTTTTGTTTTTGTGTTTAAATAAGGTTTAATTATCAGCATTGCTCTGAGGTTCTGCCTTCATTAAGCAGATCCCTTGTTTGTAGTTTCTAGAATTACTGGCTACTGCCACTCCTCCCAGCAGCCAAAGCATATGAAGCATTTTCTGTAAAAGCCACTTTACTATTTTGTGTTTAGTATCTCTACTTAACATCAGTAATCCCTTCCTGAAAGCCAGTCATCGTGATGTCCTAAGTCTCATTATTTCATGGTGGGGGCAGTTATTAACCTGTTGTTTGGCCGTGCAGAACCCCCAACAGGTTCTGAATGTGTAGTGAAACACAGATAGATACACTCATGTAATGAACAACCAATGTTATTAATGTGAAGTCCANACAGCATTGACTGGAGACTGTCANGCCATATATGCAGTATATCACAGATGGTCTCTTGGCATAGGGTAACCCACTTCAGCTCNCTCTGTGGACGCTCCGGGGTCTCTACTGGCTCCTGATCTTCTCAGTTCCTGGTACATGGAACACAAGCAGAGACTCTCAGTACATCTTTTTAAGTGTNGTTTGGAGCTATGAACATATGTTTCCAAAATAGACATTGGTCAGAGTAACTTTGATGGAGGAAATAGAAGTCATAATGTTTGAACAGTTAAAAATGAGGCCCTTTTTCTCCTAAGAAAATATAGACAGGGGAGGCATGGATGGGCCTTNGTGTTCCCAAGAAAAGAGGCAGGCACAGAGAGCTGAAGTAACTTGCCTAAGGTAACCCAGCTGGGTTACAGGGTCACTGAGGTAATACTTCGGACNTTCGGTCAGCTTTGAGGCATTGTCTGCATCCCAGAAACGGATTTAAAAACAACAAAAAAAGACCCACATGGGACTTAGTACTATGTTTGCATTTATTCTAGAAATGTTGCTCTCTCTGTCTCTCTCTGTCTCTCTCTCTCTCTCTCATTAAGAATTCTTTTATTTTTATTTTAATTTAATTTTATCTCTTTTTGGTTTTTGAGACAGGGTCTCTGTACATAGCCCTTGCTGACCTAGAACTCACCATATGGACTAGGCTGGCCTCAAACTCACAGAAATCCGTCTGCTTCTGCCTCCTGAGTGCTGAGATTAAAGGAGTATGCCATTATCTCCCAATTATAGGATTACAGGTGTGCACTGCCATGCTTAGCTGAGGTGACTGATTTGTGAGTCATCCTTGTCTTACCTTTTCCAGCAGAACTTCTCTAAATCCCACTGAGTCTCCTAAGTATATCAGAAAAGCCCTGGAAGCAGGAACTTCTCTAGGTGGTTTTCTTGAAACAGCATACAATTTATTTCATTGCTTTAAGAACCATGATGATCCGTGTTGCTATTAGTACTTCAGAAATACCAGACTGAAGGGCTAGCCCCAAACAGAAGCCACCGTGATGGAAATATGCAACTTCCCCATCTCTCCTAGTGCACAGGCTTCTTACCCTGCCAATGGGTGAGCTTGTGTGTGTTGTGTTATTGATGGTGGTTTTCTGAGACTGGATCTCACTATGTATTCCTGGCTAGCCTGGAACTCTTATGTAGCCCAAGCTGGTCCCAGACTTGCAGTGACCTTTCTGATTCTGCCTCCTGAGTACTAGGATTACAGATGTGTGACACTATACCTAGTTGTGTCTGGGTGTGTGTGTGGGGGTGTTCTTTTTTTGTTGTTCATATTCAAGAATTTTAAAACTGTTTAGAAACAGGGTTAGTTCAAAATGACAGGCTATGTAAACAGTAGCCAGCTCCTGAGATCACGGTGCAGATGAAGTTGCTACTGTCACTCAGAAGGTAGAGGCAGGAGAGTCTGAGTGCAAGACCCTGTCTCAAACAAATCAAAGCAAAAACTTCTATTGCATAGTAATGTCACAGCTGCCCCCACATGGAGTGCAAGGTATCTGTCATTCATGTTTGTGCTAACTTGGTAAAGTTAACTTACATGCCATTGTATAAATATATAGTGTGGGTAGCCTAGAAGATGAATACAGTGGTAAACAATGAAGCAGGAACTTGTGTGTTTATTATAAATCTGTTGTTACTTTTAGAGTGTTCATTTTCCTATACAGCAGTATTCCACGTTATACCATCAGTTACCCCTGTTATCATGTCCCTTGACTTCATCAAGAACCAGNTCTAGCAGTGGCTCTGTACCTTCTAGGTTTGTGTTGATACTTTCAATGACATTTGCACCACAGTGAAATGGCCAATGTCACATTTTCCAGAATGTATCCTACTAAGTGACATGTGACCACAGTGCAAAATAGGGGGTAGAAGGGCTCAATCTCATTGTAGCAGAGAAGGCATGGCAACAGGCAGGGAAAGTATGGTGGCAGGAGCAGGAAGCTGGCTGATCACATTTTCATTCACACATAGGAAACAGAGAGACAGAGAACAGGAGTGGGTCCAGGAGATAAATCCTCAAACCCCGCCCCCAAGTGATGCACTTCCTCCAGCAAGGCTCCACCTCCTAAAGGTTCCATAAGCTTCCCAAACAGCATCTTTAACTGTGGACCATAACATCACATTCATCCCATCCCCTGGCTATTTGCCTTCTGATACGCTTCTCGTTGCACTAACACCCATGAACTGCTGTCCCTATATGTTAACTTCTTCTCATTCTCCTAACAAATGTCTAAAAAGAGTGTTTGAACTTGGTCTTCATTCCCTCAATTCCCTAGCTGCTTCTGTGTGCTTCGTTGTCCTTCATGGGCACACTTTGTGTGTTCTCCATCTTTCTGGACCATTTCAGAATATCAGAATGTGTATCGGGAGGCTGTGCTCTAGCAGGGCTAGACCTGGGGCTCTAGCGGCTTAGAATTTCCACCCATGCACAGTTAGCTTTGAGCTAAGTCTGATGGTTCAGGTGAAGCACATCCTGAACTGCTGGAACTCACAATACCAAATATGCATCCTAGCTCACAGATTTCTTTCTTTGTGAATGGGGTATGTATGTTTCTGCAGCTATAGTTTGCATTTGTGCACATGTATGTGGAGACCAGAGGTCAACCTTAGGTGTCATTCCTTAGGAGTCATCTGCCATGTTTTTTGAGGCAGGGTCTTTTACTGACCTGGAACTCACCAAGTAGACAAGGTTGGCTGGCCAGCAAGTCCCAAGAATCTATACCCATCTCTGCCTCCCCAGTGCTGGGATTACAAGCATGTGCCACCATGCCTGGCTTTTTTCTTTTTCTCTTTCTTTCTTTTCTTTGTGTGAGTTCTGGGGAATCAAACTCAGGTCCTCATGCATGCAAGGCAAGCATTTTACCTCCTGAGCTATTTCACCAGACATGGATATTTATTTCTTGCTCACAGGAAATACAAAACAGAGACTGTCCTCTAGGCACNGATAAGGGGACCAAGCCCTCTTCCACTTTCTGGCTCTCCTATCTTTGGCATATGGCTTATGTGTTCATGTGCTTCAAGCATCAGGAAGGATCTGTCCACTGCCCAACCTTCTGCCATACCATAAAACCCTGGGACTGTGAGAGTGCCTCTGGTTCTTGGCACCATGTGCTCCTGTTGGGGTCTGTGATAGGTCTAGGCATAAGCTGCATTCATCTAAACAGGACTATTTACTCATCTCAAGGTGCAAATATCAGCCTATTGCAACTATGAAAACTCTGAAAACATGTGGCTCCAGAATAACTTATACACACTTGGCCCCAAGCCACCACGGTATGCACTTGCCAGGAGATGGAGCCCCTGTATTGGAAGGACTATGAGCCTATGGAGCAGGCAAAGTCCTGGACTCCTGGCAAATTGGCCTAACAGTCGAGTGGAGAGCTGCTCTTCAGGAGCCTCACAACCTCTGTGCATACTGAAAGTCTGTCTGTCCTGCTGGAGACTCCGAGCCACAGAGACTATCCTGAGAGTCTGAGGCAATAGGCTATCTGCTCCCCATGGTCCAGTTGACAGGCCTATCTCAGTATCACAGAGGATACATACAACCAACCTTCCTCAGTCACTATGGTATTTGTTTTTGGGTCTTGCTCACTGCTGTAGTCTCCATGTCCTTGGACAGTGTCCTACATGGTGGCAAGGGCCTGTCTCTCTTCCTGGAAACCATTTTGCTCAGCAGCTGAGCTCCGGAGCTGGAGATGTGAACAAGTGTCTCTTCACCCCAGATAGTACATTAGTAATAGACCAAAGAATTGATTCCACCCAAGTCTAGTTTGTCGAGCCAGTGAGTTTATTGGGGTTACTTACAGGAGCATAGTGACTCAGGCAGGTGCATCACTGGAAAGCCCACCCCAGCATGGGAAATGGCTCATGAAAGCTGTATCCATGGAGCTCTCTCTACAATTGTAGGGACAGTGAAGAGTTTTCTTGAGGCAATGTTTACTGCTTTACAACCTTGGGGTGAGGGCTTGTGCAAGTTGTAACTTCCAGAGTTTCTGGAGCCTAGTAAGATTTCTGGGTCTTCACTCCAGGACAGAAGGTCTCATNTACACAGTAACTGAGCAACATTGGGTTCAAATCATGACACTACTGCTTATTAACTAGGTCATCTGGACAGGTTACCTAACCTAAGACTGACCTGAAGTACAACATAGAAATAGCAATACCTGGAAGCCGGCCAAGGTCACATTGGGAGGGTGTGTGTAAGTTACTCAGCCCTGCTGACCCAGAGCAGATCCCTCCATTGCTCAGTACTGTGACAGTTTAGTTCATCATAGCCAGTTCACCTTGTGAGATTCAGTGCTGCAACATGTGCTTCAGCCCACTGGAGCTCACTTTGGGCATGTATGAGAGCTCCCAGGGGAAATCCCTGGAAGTGAACTTGCTAAATTAGAAGCTCTGAGTTGTTTCCCATGACACTCAGAACACATTCCTAAACACTGTTTAAGTGTCTACTCACACATGAATTTCCTGTTAGCCAAGGAACTGACCAGGCGGGTTCTGTATAGGCTCAGTCAGCACACTCAGTTGGAATGCCCCACCAGTCTCCCAGGACTGCAGCTTTCCTTATGACCAAGTGCTACAGACCCAAGCTGGACTGAGCAAGCTGCATGTGAAACCAGAGCTGGCTGTCCCTTGGAGCCCTGGCCTTTAATCCCTCCTTGCTGAGAGATGGGGTATTAGTCCAGAACCGGCCTGGAATGCTGACAGTCTTATCAGANGCTTTAGCTTTTGGATTAAATTTCAGGAGCAAGCTCTTATCTTGTCAGAACAAGAAGACATGATTTATATAGTAAACAGTACTTGGGTCATCTTGCAGAAGCCAGCACAGAGGCTAGCAATGTAGCTCAGGGGCAGAGCCCCTTGCCTAGCATGCATGAAGACCTGGGTTCCATCCTTTGATTTTTGTAGTTGNGAAATGTAGGATGCTTTTGAGGAGTGGAAGTTGATGTTTATTCAGGGTAGGGTCTCTTGTAGCTGAAGTTGGTCTCAAATTCTCTTTGTAGCTGAAAATGACCTTGAACTTTGGATCCTCCTGCCTCTACCTCCAAAACTCTAAGATGACAGACATATGCCACCACACCTGCTTTGTGCAGTGCTGGAGGCTGAACTCTTGGCTTTCAGGTGTGTTAGGTCAGCACTCTCCCAACTGATCTACATTCCTACCCTCTTGAATTAACATCTAGACTCAGGCTTCTGCTCTGTTGCAGCTCCTTCCAGCAATAAGCCAGGGAAGCTGGGGGAAGTGTGTCCCATTGAAACCTTCCAACTCTAAGTAGGCATCTTATCCTTGCCCAGTGTCTGGAGATTAGAAACAGCCTCCAGGTCCATTATTAGAAGGGAATAGCTGGATTCTGTTCTGCTATATCCAGTGCAGTGCCAGGCAGCCTTTGAAAGAATGAGGTGACACTGTGTAAACTGCTGTGGAGTGATGCCCAGGCAGGAAACAAAGGTCCAAAAAGCAGCTGTGACATGCAGCCTCTGGCAACAGAAAGTAAATGAAGGTGGTATAGGTGTAGATTAGCTCAAGAAGACCATGCCTGGCTGCAGNGGTTGCTACTGGGAAAAGAAGCAGATTCAAGAATAAGAGAGAGATGTTTAGTGGTCAAGCCTTCCATTTTATGCTTTATTTATCTAAATGTAAAAGATGCTTTTTTTGTTGTTGTTTTTAACTCTACTGAGGCATAAGGCCATAAAATTCACCAACCTTAATGGCTTGTTTGTCCAGGTCCTACTGAGTGTGTATGACATTGAAAAACTCCCCCCNAAAATTCTTCCTGACCCCTTTACAATCAGTTCCTGTCTGGCAATCCCTGATTTGTCTTCTATTACTAGAGTTTGGCTTTTAATACAACAACAGCAACAACAATATTGAGATGGGGGCTCATGTAGCCAAGTAGCCAAGGCTGGTATCAAACTTGCTATAGCCAAGGCTGGCCTTGAACTCCTGCTTCCACCTTCCAAATGCTGGGATTACAGGTGTGAGCCACCATACCCAGCTAAAATATTTTTAAATTAAGAAAATTAAAAGCTGAGAGTCAGTAGCAGTCAGTAGCTTCATTAAAATGAATTTCTGAAGTATAGCCTTATCCTCAAAAAAAGTCTGAGGTTGCTTTCTTCAAGAATTTGTTTGTAGAGTGCAGGTGTAGAGGCAGAGGCAGGTATATCTCTGTGAGTTCAAAGTCAGCTTGGTCTACCCATCAAATTCCAGGTCAGTGGAGGCTACATAGAGAGACCTTGTCTCAAAAAAACGAAACAAGCCAGGCAGTAGTTATTAATCCCAGCACTTGGGAGGCAGAGACAGGCAAATCTCTGTGAGTTTGAGGCCAACCTAATCTACAGGGTGAGTTCCAGGACAGCCAGGGCTACACAGAGAAACCCTGTCTGGAAAAACCAAAAGGAAGGAAGGAAGGAAGGAAGGAAGGAAGGAAGGAAGGAAGGAAGGAAGGAAGGAAGGAAGGAAGGAAGGAAGGAAGGAATATTTGGTTGTGGAGCCCAGTAGTGTGATGACGTAATGCCTATAATTCCAGCCCTCTTGCAGCGGAAAGGAGAATCCAGAGTCAAGGACAGCCTGGGCAACATAGACCCTGTCTCAAAAAATAAAATAACAAACAAAAAAGTTTGGTTGTATAGAAAGGATAGAGTGTTAAGTTACTAGAATTTAAGAAAGTATGGCCAGACCTGCCTTACTTCTCGGAGCAACTTTCTCTGAAGAACAACTTGATGAATGTCATTTGGTTTTGGTTTTAGCTCTTATCTGCTTTTATAAGGCCTAGCACTGAGCCAACTCAGTGAGTTTAATCTTGTTTGGAAAGTCTTGAAAAGATCCAGCCCAGCCCCAGGTCACTTTGGTAACAAGGTCCCTTCAGCCTACAGACTGGAGGTTCTCTGTGTGCTCTGGCCTCTTGCCTCCCACAGTTCACCATCTAGATAGCTCCAAATACATAACCAATGGCTATAAATTGAAGGAGGGGGGAGGTTAGGGACTATTGATGTGTTTCAGAAAAAAAAAAATCAGGATTGCAAATTACCTGATAGAGCATGCACTGTCTGTTCAACAAGTATACTTCTTCTCTACTGTGCCTTTTATATCTGAGCTTGTGACTCTGTCCAGTGTTTTAAGTATAGCAAAAGATATATGTTTAAGAATACCAGATGGAGAGTTGGCTCAACAGTTAAGAGCATGCATTCTCTTTTAGATGACCTGAGTTCAATTCCCAGCACCGACATCAGGCAGCTTACAACTGCCCATAATTATCTCCAGGGGACAGATATCGTCTTCTGGACTCCTCAAGCACTTGCACTCATGTGCACATATCTATATAGACACACTTGCACATACACACATATATGAACACACATGCACATATATACATGAATAATTTTTTTAAAATGTGATCTTGAAAAAAAAAAGGGAAGACAAGGTATTCTGATATCTGAGGCCTATAGAAAACCATTAATAAGACCCTGAGATTAACTGTAGGATAGCACTGTTATTAATCACCAGTAGTCCTAAAGTGTTTGATGTTTAAAAGGCTACCTTCTGCCAGGTCTGGTGGCCCCAAAGTCCAGTAGACCAAGTTCAGGGTCAGCTTGAGTTAATCACAAGACCCTGTTTCAAGAAAACAAAGAAAAACATGAAGAGAAGAAGAAAAGTAGNGGAACAGGAAACCCAGAAGCCTCTAAACATCTAAGCAGGTGGGGAAGGGGCACGTCAGGTGTGTTNGACACACCATCCATGTGTTTCAAACAACTGCTGAGTTGTTTGAGCCATGTTATGATTCTTCCTGCTTGATGTTGTAGCCTTCAGTGACTTTCATGACCCACACTTTGAGGTGTGACAGAACCAATCTAACATTTCATGGAATGTTGTTGTCCTGTCGCANTGTAGCCTGTCATCATGAATTATGTACAGTGGTCAGAAGCTGAGCCGTTTGTTGTTTGACCTGCAGTCCCCGTGTTGCTGGTCCTTTTATCACATAGCTTTTTAACTTCATTATCCTCTTTGACCTCTCTTCTCTACCTGATGTGGTCTGATTCCATCTGGAGTCATGGTGATGTCTTGGCTAGGCTGTGTGTCCATTTGCTGCAGACTTGTTCAGCCTTCATCATAATACATGTATCATCACGTACTATGTGCCCTGTGTCTTTGGCCATAAATACTACAGAAGGGTCTGGATGACTCCGTACAAACCTGTCACTGCTTTGAGAGATGGATTGAATTGCAAGCCCTTTCACAGCTGGCCACTAGTACTGCTTTTGGAAGATGGTTTTGTAACTTTGTAAGGTAGATAATTTGCATCATGGAATATCATTTCCTTTGCTAAGAGCTCAGGACTGAAAAGAGGAATAAATAGATGCCCCTGACAGTCTTGATCAGCTGTCTCACTGAGTTGGATTGAGTAGGCTTACACATGGGATCTTAACATCGCTTACGGAACTTTATCTTATTATCCTCTATCATTGCTCTAAGGGTTATGGAAATCGTAGGTTATTTTAAAGATAACTGTGGGTCTGTGTTCTGAGAAGATAGCATAGAACTGTGGGTCTCTTTAGGCCCTTCATGTCCCTTAAGCTCCAAGGTCTTTGAAAGTGATTCTTGGAATGCGGAGATGGCTTGAAGTAATTGTTTAACCTGCCATCCTCATGTTCCTGGTCCTATTGTCGAACTTTTTTTTTTTAAAAAAAAACTTCAGTTATCCACTTTGATCTCTATTCTCCACCTGGTGTGGTTTGATTCCATCGGGAGTTTTGAGGAGAATGAGAGGTTTGCCCTGCTTTTCCCAAGCAGTCCCTGAGAATAAGGTGGGAGGAATCNGGGCAGGGTGATTATATGGCTTGTCAGGTCCAGCTGGACCCCCACACAATGAATAAATGGTTTCATGGTCCAGATACCCAGGATAGGTGGGGGTCTCTGATCTTGGAAGAAGCATTTCCCACCAGACCACACCAGAGGCCTGATTGAATGTTTATCATCCCATCTTAAAAACAAGAAGAGAGAGAGAGAAGCTGTTGACTGGTGACTAGGGCAATTTTCCTATTCTCAGAAATGTTTCATTCTGCCTTCATTTACCATGTTAGTGAGAACAAACCATTCTCATCAGCACATCCTGGCTGTGTGGTGGAATTCCTAGGGCAGAATTAGATCAGCGAGTACTCCCAGCATGCCCTGGGCTTCAGTATCAGACCTCTCTGGTGTTGGCCTGGCCTTGCNTCTTCTTAGTCATCGAGGAGAAGCCTGGGTGACTTCCTTGACTTGTCTGAGTCTCAGTCCTCAGGCTGGAGACTGACAAGACAGTCACTCCCTCCCAGAGCAGGTCCTGTTAGAATTGGTTATGTTGGGGTAACTCCACCCCTTGGCAGCAGCCAATAACTCTATTTACTTCCTAATAATGGCAGCAATACCCCTTTTCTGGGTAGCTTGGCAGCATGCAGAGGACAGCTCATTTGTGGTCCCTGAGCAGGGTAGGTAGGCTATTCCAACTGACTCCAGAGCCCAATATAAGTAGAGAAGTGATGTTATGTCTCAGTCTCCAGGAGTACTGGAGTCACATGAGTTAACAGGTATGGGAAAACCTTTACAGCTAGTGAACAGAGCAGGAAGGCTGACAGAACATAAGGCTTCACTTGCACTACACAGCCTCTGAGTGAGAGTATGCTAGGAGTTTGTCCTGAAGGAGCTATCCTGGCCTCAACCATGCTCTGCCCCACTAGTCAGGATTCTGGGCTCTAAACTCAGGCAAGCTGGTGATGCTGGATTATNCTAGACTATACTGGACACCATTCCCTAGTCCCAATCGCTAACACTGGCAGTGAAAGTTTCNATTGTAAACATGGTGAATATTGATTGACTTCCAAACCCTCCTAAATGCTTTATGAATACTTAACTCAATTCAGACCTCAAAATAGTTCCATTTTTATCCCTAAACAGTTTGTCCAAGCAGACACAATAGGCAAGCAGTAGAGCAACCCAATTCTAAATCTACTCTATTCACCCCAACATACAGCTATGAAGACATTCTGGTCCCAACAAGTGAAGCCCAAACTCCATGGCCAGCACCATGCACCCCCAGACAATAACTGATGGCTAAACCCCAGTATCTTCAGAGTATTTTGAACTTACTTGGTGGCCTCAGCTTACTGATTCTGATGAGGTCTGATAGCTAAGACCACACTGAATCATTCCTTGGTACAGGGAATGAAGGTGGGAGAAGTCACTGATAGGGTGTGAGTNTTCTTTTGTTGTGCCACTCCCCTGGGCCCTCCTAGTGTGAGCACCCCATCCTCTGAGCAAGCTATCAAACTAATGAGATGTGTTTTGTAAACCCAGTCCTAGAAGCAAATCANTCATTTACCTGGCATTCAACCAAGAAACTTGGATCTGAAGTATGGAAGCAGGAAACACTAGCTGGTAAACCCATCGAGTGAAGAGGTTACTACACAATGTGGCATCTTCTAAGAGAGGGCAGTGTTCACCAGCATCATCCTCTCATGTACTGCTTTGGACTCTGACTCCCACACAAGCCGTGACTGATCGCCCATGCTGATTCACATTTAACACTCCATGTCCGTCTCCCTTGACATCCAGGGCACCAGGCCTGAGGGTGTCCAGGCTTAGCCTTGTCCCTGGCTGGATGCTGCCTAATGCATCATGATTGGATGGAGAGAGTGAATGTGAGCTGAGCCCCAGAGGAAACCACACCAAGCATGAAGGCCACTAGTTCTGAGGCATCTAAACGTGTTTAAATTGTGTGTGTGTCAATCTTAGAAACTGTTTGACAAATATGGGAGGAAATGGCTCCTTAGCATTCAAATCCCTGTCGTAGAGAATTGAAATCAGAAACAGGACAGTGGAGGGAAGGAATAACAAGAGACAACTGTGAAGTATCCTGTGATATGAATAATGAACAATGATTAGAAACATTGGAATTCCCACCTAAGAGACACAGGCAAGGTGGGATGAGTGAAGATGCCCTAATAAGGAGAATTAAGACAGCGAGGAGCTAAAGAGAGCTGTGTGTGACTCAGGAGCTGAACTGGGGCCTCAGAACCTTTCCCCAGGGCCCCACACCTTTCCCCAAGAAGGTTGGCTTGGATTTCTTTCAGCCCAGAAGACCTCAAAATCACACCAGTATTGGGAGTNTTTTCTGTATTTCTCTGGACTGGGGTCACAAACCTGAACTTTCCACCAATGAAGTATAAAATTCTTGCAGAGATGAAAGAAATGCAGAAGAAGAAAAAAATTCTTTCCTCTCCTCCAAACTGTGGTACCTTCATCCAGGGCTCTGGTGTGCCAGGACCAACAGAGGAGTGGGTGGGAAAGGCTGAGGTTTCACTTCCAAGTGTTGGTTTTTCCAATTTCAAGGTATGATAAATGGTTGAGTGGGTACGAGGAAAAACCATGTAAACAAAATGTTCTCAAATTCCAAGTACCTGTGATCAAATGAGCTTCTGATTTATTTTATACGAGCAGTACTGTTCCCATGATCTCTCATTACAGTGAAGTAATGGCCTCTAGAGCATTGAAGTGGNTATAGGGGGCTCCAGGTGGAATCCTTACCTCCTCATTCCCTCTCTGCCCTTCCTGTTGTCTTACATATCATTCAGAATGAGGAGGGCAGATACATGTGGCAGCCATGTGAGCAAAAAATCCTTGGTTGTGACTCAGGAAAACAGCCTGTGAATTAAACTCCCTCCTTCTGCTGCAAATGTGGGCGGGAAATGGCCATGCTGAACACAAGTCTTTAACTCAGTATTTCCTTTGGAAGCTTAGTAGACTCCCTAGGGTCTAACGATCTGGGTCACTGAAGGGAAACATATTGGTTACCTAGCTTAGTAAGCTCACTAGGGGCTAACAATCTGGGTCACTGAAGGGAAACATAGTGGTTACCTAGCTTAGTAGGCTCACTAGGGGCTAATGATCTGGGTCACTGAGAATAATGTATTGGTTACCTAGCTTATAAGCTTACTAGAAGCTAACGATCTGGGTCACTGAGGATAATGTATTGATTACCTTTCCCACTGCTAAAACACTGAGAAAATGGTTTAAGGGAAGAAAGATTTCTTCTGACTCAATCCCAGAGAGTCAGGCCATGGGTGCTTGGCCGTGTGTATTTGGGCAGACTATCACAGCAGCAGGAGGATGTGGTGAGGGCTTCTTCACTTCATAGTGGACAGGAAGCATATGGAGACAGGAAGGGGCCAGGGACAAGATACTCCCACTTCCTCCAGCTAGGTCCTACTTCTTAAAGTTTCCAAAACCTTCCAAAATAGTATCTATCAGGGACCTTTGGGAATGTATCATATTCAAATTGTAACAAAGACACAGTGGCTGGGCAGTACAATGTGCCAGGGACTGGAACTCAGTTGGGTGGTGGTCTGTTGGGAGTTAGAGCATAATGAATTCATGTGAAAATCTGGATTATTTAGACCCAAAATAGAGAGTATGTCCAGTGGACATACTATGCTCTATGGAGGAACCACTGCTGTGCTCACTAGTTAGATGGGAGTAGTTGGCTCTTCACGTGGAAAAATAAAAAGTTAAAAGTGAATCTCAAAGTGCTAGAAAACAAAAACAAACAAATCAGGAGCAAGAGCAATGGTTCAGTAGTTAAAANCACTGGTTGTTCTTTGGAGGACCCAGGTCCANTTCTCAGCACCCACAGGGCAGCTCTCAACTGTCTCTAACTCCAGGTCCAGAGTGGATCTAATGCCATCTTCTGGATTCTGCTGGCACACACATAGTACACAGACATACAAACAGACAAAATGCCCCTACTCATAAAAAGAAATAATTTTTAAAAAGTGCTTCCAGTACACATGAACAGATTTTACGTCAGGTCCACCAGGTCTGGGAGTCTTGTTATTTATTTATTTATTTATTTATTTATTTATTTATTTATTCATTTATTTATTTTTGGTTTTTCGAGACAGGGTTTCTCTGTGTAGCTTTGGCGCCTTTCCTGGAACTCATTCGGTAGCCCAGGCTGGCCTCGAACTCACAGAGATCCGCCTGCCTCTGCCTCTCTAGTGCTGGATTAAAGGCGTGTGCCACCACCACCACCCAGGGAGTCTTGTTATTTTTAAAATTGACAAATTAGACTATTAGCTCCCTGGGGGCAGGGACTCTGAATATTCTTATTAATCAACTAATTAATTAATTTTTAGAGCAAGGTCTCACTGTATAGCCTTGGTTGGCCTGAACTTGTTATGTAGACCAGGCTGGTCTTGAACTCACAGAGATCAACATGCCTCTGCCTCCCAAGTACTGGGATTATAGACTGTGCTACCATGCCTGGCCTGTCAGTAAATTATTTGTACCAAGTATGGTCTTTGGAATATATTACAAATCTGGAAAGTGTTGAATAAATATCTGATTTCAAAGATTCTAAAAAGCCTGAATTTCTAAAAGACATCACATGTTTTTCTTTGGCTGTTGTTAATAAGAGAATGAGTGGCAATTGCCAAAATTACTTTGGGTCCTGGCCTACTTGCAAACAGGAGCTACCTGGGAGGGAGATTTAGGTGAACTCTGCTTTGGTCTTCTGAATCTAGTTATAAACTAAAGAGATTTGAAATGTTTACACACTCTTTGAGAAAAGATAGCCCCCACAAAAACATTAAACTGTATTCTAGATGTATTTGTGACTTTCTATGAACACTTATTTTTATATATTAAGGTATAACATTTGAACTCATTTTTTAATGTATTAAACTATAACATAAAATGTCATCACATCTGGGGTACAGACTGATAGATATTGGCATCTGTTTAACACAGGCCATCACCACCATAGTCAAGACCTACAGCAGCTTCTGCGTCCTTNAGTCTCCTGGGCCTCCTGGTACTCTCCCTCTCCCCTACTCCAGCTCCACAACTGCTGATCTAGTTGCCTTGTATCTAACAATTAAAATGATACTAATTGCCAGGCTGTGGTGGTGGTGCACACCTTTAATCTCAGCACTCCGGAGGCAGAGGCAGGCCAGTCTCTGAGTTCTGGCCAGCCTGGTCTACAGAGCAAGTTCCAGGACAGCCAGGGCTACACAGAGAAACCCTATCTTGAAAAAACAAAACAAAACAAAAAATGAAACCAAAGACACTAAATTAACAATAATAATTATTTTCAATTATGGTTTGTCTAAAAGGTGAAAAAAACAGGAGTAATAATGAAGGAAATGGGTAGCATCACAACCCGACTGCCCTGATGTTAAATTGGCTTGACTTGGCTACCCAGAATTGGAGGCTGTTGTGAAGGGCAGAAACCAAACCTAGAAAGAGGATGCACTGCAAACCTTTTATAGTCAACATGGAAGACATTTTTACAATTGCAGAAACAACACAGGGGCTGGATTAACACAGCTCAGATATAAAACTGACCACCACAATTCTGAATGTAGATCTCAGCTCCATGTGATGTCTTAAGGGATTCCTTGGACTTTAAGTCTGTCTTGGAAGGTTCAAATATCACACTATTTCAGGATGAAGCATTTGAGAAAACACATTGCTACCTCAGAAAACAGAAACATTCTCTCTCTCTCTCTCTCTCTCTCTCTCTCTCTCTCTCTCTCT
>LZPO01017312.1:683981-696559 GCA_001675575.1 Neotoma lepida
AGAGAGAGAGAGAGAGAGAGAGAGAGAGAGAGAAGAGAGAAGAGAAGAGAAGAGAAGAGAAGAGAAGAGAAGAGAAGAGAAGAGAAGAGAAGAGAAGAGAAGAAAAGAAAAGAAAAAGAAAACAAAAGAAATAAGAATTCAATTCCACTCCAGATACCAAAGAAAGAACTGCAAAAAGAATGATACCTGGTTGGCTTTTTGCTTGGGCCCTGAGTTGTTAAGATGGTTAATTTTGTCTTAACTTCTACTGAGCTATAAGGTATCCAGATATATGAGCAGACCTTACCTGCCGGTAAATGCTGTGGCTGTATGGATACTTAAGAACTCATGAGGAAGCCAGGTGAGGTTGTACATGCCAATAATTCCAGGATTTGGGAAATTAAGGCAGGAGTTCAAGTCTAGCACAGGTTATATAAGACTCCATTTTAAAAAGAGAGAGAGAGAGAGAGAGAGAGCTCACAAGGAATGAGGAGCAAATTATCCCCCTCCCCGCCCTAACCAGCAGAAATCACAGGAAGCTCTTGTTCTAGGAAGAAGCTTTCCAGTATTTAACTACCTGCACTGGTTTCATCCTCCTCCTCATGGCTGCCATCTTTTTTCCCATCCTAAGGTTTTGATTCACAACGTTTGTTCCNGAGCAAACTTGGCTTCCCAAGAGGGGCGCTCAAAGTCAGAATAAGCAACTGACCANGAAGTAAATTTGTCATTTAGGTTTACAGTTATTCATCCCTTCATCCTGTCAGGCAGTGAATTATTTACTGAGTGCTAACTAGGCCCTGGAGATAAAGCAGTAAGCTTGCTTCAGGCCTCTGGCAGAGTTGAAAATTGGAAGAAGCAGNAACAAAAAATAAATGATAGGTAATGCATTGTATTATGTAAGTGTTGTAAAGCAAAAGCTGGGATGAGAGNAAAGTTGGGGAAATCTCTCTGAGGAATGATAATCAAATAAACCTGCATGACGTCCAGTTCCCTAGGGAACAAGCCTGCATTACTGAGAGCCAAGAATCACAGCGAGCCCTAGATGGAGAAAATACAGTGGGAGAGAGAAAGACAAAGCAGGGGCCTGGCCTCAGCTCAGTAGAAAAGCTCTAGCATTCTGGAGGCTGACACAAGAGGATTGTGAGTTCCAGCCTAGGCTACATAGAGAGTACCAGGCCAGCTTGGGTTACACAGGAAATCCCTGTTCCTCAAAATAAATAAATAAACGCTATGATCCAAGTCAAAAGTTGGCAAAAAAAAACAAAAAACAAAAAACAAAACAGCTATTTCACTGTGAGACTATATAGATGACAGAAAAATTAAAACACACCAAATGCCAAGTCTGGTGGTTCACACCTGTAAGCTCAGCACTTGAGTGGCTGAGGCAAAAGAATCATTATAAGTTGAAGACTAGCTTGGGCTACACAGAACATTCCAGGCCAATCTGGAACATACAAAGAAAATCAAACAAACAAGTAACAGCAAGCATACCAACAGTAGCCAGGCCTATTGGTACAGGCCTGTAATCCCAGCTACTTGTGTGTAAACTGAGACAAAAGGATCACAAATTCAAAGCAAAAACATGGCTCATAGCTCATAGCTCAGCAGTAAAGCACTTGCCTTGCACACACCAAGTTCTATGTTCAATTCCTAGTTAAAGAACAAAGGGTGGGGAGAGGTGGCTCAATGGTTAAGAGCACTTCCTGCTCTGGCAGAGACTAGAGCTTGTTTTGGAAGCACTTGGTCAGGTGGCTCACAACTGCCTGGGACTCCAGGGAATCTGTTGCCCTCTCCTGGCCTCCACAAGCATCTGCACCCACATACCCAAAGACATACTCCACAAAGACAGACGCAGATACACATAATTTAAAATAAAGTTTAAAAAGACAGAAAGGAAAGAAAAGAAGAAAACAAGACACAAATCTTGCTATTAGCTAACATTGTCCTTCATTTTATGTACTTAAAAAACGTAAACATCTAAAATCAAAAGGCATGTTAAATATTTGCCTCATGACCAAACTGTCCATTTTACTGATTGTCTCTCAGGCCCTGCTGAAGGAGGAGAGCTGGGAAGTGTGCACTGTAGAGGCAATTCTTCCTCATCTCCTTGCATCTGCTCCAAAGGCAACTCAATGACACTTTTGTAATTACAGCCTCTTTGACAAACATGGCCAAACAGAAATTCCCAATAATGAAGATAAAATTGTCATATGCCTCTAATGTCCAATCACTTTTAGTGTTCAATTAGGTTACTTTAAATAGCGTAGATATGGATTGATAACAAAGTCCCTCTGAGATAATAAAGCTTTCATTTTTTGTGTTTAAAGAAGAAAGATTTTCATCCTTCAAGCCAAGGACATTGATTTTTAAGATGAAAAATTGCATTTTTGCTACAATTGCTGCCAGCATAGATTTCTTGAACAAACTTTACCTTCAGATCCTTGCCAAGGCCTGAGCGATAATTGAACATGGCATCACATCTGCTTTGACTTGCCATCACATCTGCTTTGGCTTGCATGAAGAGTTTTATTGTTGGTAGCACTAAAGCAAGGGGCATTTTTCTTCTGGGCATCTGCTGATTCAATCCAGTTATTTCCAGTCACTCCTATTGAATACTCATGGTGTGCAACCCCCCAAGCTATATGCTAGTGACAGAGAAGTTGCCATATGACATGCTGTGCAGGAAGCATACAGGAACAAGGTGGATAGGAGGGGACTTCGAGCATAGGTAGTGGCAGTTGCTATTCATTTGCCAAGAATGACCCAAAGGTAAGGCTGATTCCATTCCACTAGCTACTTTCTTTGAGCTGTTAATGAGGCTGGTAAGGAACAAGGAGCAATCTACATATAGTATGATATATAGTTTGTTTTGTTTTTGCAGTGCTGGGGGTAGAACCCAGAGTGTAGTCGAAAGTTTTCTCTGGTCCCACATGGACCCACGGTCCCACAGCAGCTTATAAAATAATCATTTAGAGGCTTATATTAATTACCAATTTCATGGCCTATGGCAAGATTCTTGCTAGCTAGCTCTTATAACTTAACCCATTTCTATTTATCTATGTTTTGCCACGTGTTCCGTGGCTTACTGGTCTGTTGGCATGCCGTTCCTTGGGCGGCAGGCTGGTGTCTGTCCTGCCTCTGCCTTACTTCTACCTCTCTCTCTCTTGGATTTCCTGCCTGGCTATAACCTGACTCACCATAGGTCAGAGCAGCTTCTTTATTAACCAATCATAGCAATGCATATTCATAGCATACAAAAAGACAACCCCCTACCACCAGAGCCTCAAAAATACAAGGCAAACACTCTACCAACTGAGCTATATCCCCAGTTTAACAGGTTAGTGCAATATCAGAGTCAATTACAGAAAGACCATCTCAAACCAGCTGGGACCAATGCAGCTAACTCAGAAGACCACAGACTAGTCAGTGTTCTATTGCTGTGAACAGATACTATGACCATGGCAACTCTTATAAAAGAAAGCATTTAGTTGGGGCTTGCTTATAGTTTCAGAGGTTTAGTTCATTGTCATCATGCAGGCAGACATGGTGCTGGAGAGATAGCTCAAAGTTCTNCATCTGGATCCACAGGCAACACGAAGAGAGAGGGCCACTGGGCCTGGCTTGGGGTCTTGAAACCTCAAAGNCCANTCCCAGTGACACATTTCCTCCAATAAGATCAGCCACATCTCCTAATCCTTCTAAGTAGTGCCACTCCCTGCTAAACATTCAAATATATGAGCCTATGAGAGCCATTCTTATTCAAACCACCACAACCACTGTTCTTCACTTCATAATGATCTATACAGCATTAGTCTGGCAGAACCACCTGCTCCCATCATGTATCTGATGCCAGGATACATCCAGAAAACTACATAATACAGAAAAGTTGAGGAAATCCTATTCTGGGAAAATCCCACTCCCAGAATTCCTCACCTCTTCCTCACTATAACACATAAATAATAATATCCCCTCCATTTTGCACAGTTTTGTTATCTGAAAACTCAAGACTGCATCTCTCTGGAGAAGCCCACACCCACCCCTTATCTTGGGTGTGTGCTGCTGTCCTTAGGCAGTTCTTCAGCATCTTCTGTGCTTAAATCTGTATATGCTTTTTATTTATAAACCTCACAATGTTTTTACTCAACAAACTCATGCTTGGCTTAATAAGTCCCAGCTTTGTTTCATACCAGTTCCTCCTGAAACTCTTTTCTTCTGCATCAGTGAAGAATACAGCATCACCTGGCTAGAGATCTCTGAAAACAATTGGGCAGCAGNGCCATTCACATTGAACTGTGTGTCCTGCTATCAGTGACACTGAGACATCCTTAATTCCAGAGCAATGAACTGAATGGGGATTATGGTTGGAGGGACATAAAATGTTATGGGGGTTCTTAGCTGAATTTTTTTTTTAAGACGGGGTCTCATATAGCTCAGGCTGGCCTGGAATTTAATAATAGTTAAGGATGGTCTTGAACTTCTGCTCCTCCTGCCTCCACTTCCCATGTGCTAGGATTACAGAAGTGCAGAGGGGGAAGAAATTAGGATGGGCTCAGATAACACATCTAAGCAGGCGACCCACACAGAACTTGTATCATTGGAAGGAAGGGCCACGTTGATGTTCCTGCTGTACTCAATCATCGCCCAAAGGCAGTCCAAAGGCATGCCACTGCCCTGGAGGTGGCAGCCACAGATGTTAGGTGCTATCAAAGAAATCTAAAAGGACTTATGTTTCTTGAGTCAGTGGTACAAGTTTTTGTTTTTTATCAATTTAAAAAAAATTTTTTTTTTTTTTGGTTTTTTCGAGACAGGGTTTCTTTGTGTAGCTTTGCGCCTTTCCTGGAACTCACTTGGTAGCCCAGGCTGGCCTCAAACTCACAGAGATCCGCCTGCCTCTGCCTCCCAAGTGCTGGGATTAAAGGCATGCGCCACCACCGCCCGGCTCAATTTAAAATTTTAAATTCATTATTAATCTGTGTGAAGGTGTGAGGCTAAGTGAGCATGTGCCACAGCTTGTATGTGAAGGTCCGAGGACAGACTTTTGGAGTCAGTTCTCTTTGTCCACTATGTGTGTTCCAGGGATTGAACTCAGATCCCAGGCTCTGCAGCAGGCATCTTAAGCTGCAGATCTTACTGATCCTGGTACAAGTTTCTTTCTTTCTTTTTTTATAACGATAATTTATTATTTGCATTGGTGTTTTGCCTGTGTGTATGTCTGTGTGATGCTGTCAGACCTTGGAGTTACAGACAGTTGTGAGCTGCCATGTAGGTGCTGGGAACTGAAACCAGGACCTCTGGAAGAGCAGTCAGTGCTCTTAACTGCTGAGCCATCTCCAGTCCCCATCCCTATCCCCAGTTCAAGGCTCTTTATTACTGAATCTGTTCAGGACCTGCCAGAGGCAGATGCTGAGCTGGGGGTCAGNTGTGAGGGAGATTTCTGAAGGGAAGCAACTGTGAAAAGGAAGGGAGAAAGCCTGCATCATGAGCAATGAATGAATTCATGGGAGTGGGACTATTTATTTTTATTTTTTTATTTTTTGAGACAAGTGTCTTTATGTCACCCAAGGTAGATGTTAACCGACAGTCTTCCTATGTCTGTCCCAAGTGATGGGATTACAGTGTTACTGCTCCTGGATAAGAGGTCTTACAAGACAGGTTTTCTCTGTGTAGCTCTGGCTGTCGTGGAACTCTTGCAGACATCTGCCTTTGCCTCCCAGTTTCTGGGATTAAAGCTGTGCACCACCATGCCTGACTCAGNAAGAAAGACTCTTAAGAGCCTTCACTGAACATCCCGAGGTTTAATGTGGGAATGTGCTTTCCTGATAACAAATATCAAGGGACAGAATTGAAATCTTAATCATATGCTGTCTTGGTTAGTGCTTCAGGAGTCCTTCCACCTCAGTGGCTCTCATTAGGGGTGATTTGGAATCACAGGTCACATTGGCCATGTTTTCAGACAATATAGTTGTCCCAACTGGAGCAGGTACTGACGGCTTGGGTGGGCAGAGGTCAGGGACACTGATGACAGCCTTCCCACACAGGATGACCGGCATCTAAGTGTCCACTCAGCAAACAATGGTGCTCGGGTCAGGAAGCTCCTCCCTACTCACTCTCTAGGACCTCTTGCAAGGAAGGCAGTGGTACAGGCATCTTGAGTGGGCAGTGGGAAAAATGAGAAACATTCTAGACAGAGTTGCTGGGTAGACATTTGCAATATGAGCTCCCACATAGAGACAGCCCTGACCTAACACAGAGCAGCTGGAGTCAGGCTGCCTATAGAATGACAACTTCTATTCAGAGTTTTGTTGAAAACCCAGAAGTCTTGGTGCCTGCAGAATCACAACCTCTTTCCTATTTAAATGACAAGCCCCTCCCCAACCCCTGACACATACCTTGCAAAGTTACAGAAACAATTGTCAAAAGGTTTGTACTTGGAGCCCTGATGCCAAGCAAAATACTTTGCACACATTGACATCCAAGGGAGACATGCCCACGCCTGTCCTGCCATCCTGTCAGCCAAGTTTGGAATGTGATTTGAACTTTCTTTACTTAGAATCTGAGTTTTGTCAACTGTCAGTAGAAATGTTCCTCATAAATACTGGATAGAAACACTGAGAGAACATTCTAGAGTATTAATACCCCAAAACCATTCTACCTAGAGAGTATGACCTGAAGATATTTTTAAAAGTATAGTTGTCCAGGCAGTGGTGGCACACGCCTTTAATCCCAGCAGTCCCATAGAAAGACCCAGGTCTAGGCTAGTGGGCTGCTTGGAGAAATACTTTGCACCAACAGCTTTCTACAGGGGACAGAAACTCTCAGAGTTCATCTTCAGCTAGCTGTGAGACCTTAGCTTAACCTCCCCTGTGGCAATTTCATTTTAAGATTGTATTATCTCAGCTATGTGTTCACAGTNCATAAAACAACAGTGCTTTTTACTGGAGAAGGAGGGGGGTGTTCTGAGGGTTGGGCCAGGATTTCCAACTTAATTGATAAAGGATGCTCTTATGTGAGTCACTGCCTCATGAAAAGCAGGTGAGGAAGAATCTGACATCAAGCCTAAATCTGACAATAACCCTAAAAACAGTGAATGGAATTATATTTTTACACAGTTATGCACTCCCAATCAAAACACACAAACACACACCAACACCAAGTGCTGCCACCCCCCTTTTGAAATTTTTCCTTTATTTATTTTGTGTGTGTAGGTGTTTTGCTGAAGCTTGAGAGATCAAGTCTTATGCATGCTAAGCAATCATTATATCACTGAGCCCCAGCAAATATGATATTCTTAATCAGATAAAGGGGTAGGGGATCCTTGGTAGGATTTTTGAGGCTTTTTGTTGTTGTTTGTCTATGTAGCCCTGGCTGTCCTGCCTGCCTCTGCTTCGAAAATGCTGGGATTGAAGGCATGTGCCACCATGCCCAGCAGTTTTTTGTCTTTTTTTTTTTTTTATTTTTTTGAGCTAGGGTCTACATCTCAGCCTAGGCTGACTTCGAATGCTCAGCATTCCTCGTGCCTCAGCCTCAGATTACTGGGATTACAGGCATAAGCCCCAACACCAGACTTAGATGAATGTTTTTTGTATGCATATGGGGGCACCATGATAATATGTGTAGAGGCCAGAGGATAGCTCTGGGGAGTTGGCTCTCTCCTTCCACCATGGGACACAGGGATCAAACTCAGGTCCTCAGGTTTGTATCACAACCACTTTTACCTGTTATGCCATCTTCCTGGTTCAGACAAGTATTGTTGTTTTAATGGCTAGAATGGAGCAGAATTTGGCACCAACATTATTTCTATTGTCTACTTTTAGAGTTATAAAATGGGGAGTTGGAGAGATAGCTCAGTACTTAGAAGCACATATTGCTCTTGTAGTTCAAATCCTATCACCCATATCATGTGACTCAGAATTACCTGTAAACTCTGCTTCAGGGAGATCTGGTACCGCTAGTCTCCATGGCATTCATCCACATGCACACACACGATTTTAAAATTAAGATAAAAATAGACTTGTAAAATGAAACTGTTCAGATGACTAAGTTGGTGAACTGGGAGTTTTGTTATAGTTAATATTCTGATCCACCCCTTGGTGCTGCCCTGCGTCCTGACATAAAAGCCTCATTCTAAGGAAAAACTCCTCCCCTTCCTCCCTTCCTCCCTCCCTCTCTCCCTCTCTCTCTTCTCTCTCCTTCTCTCTCTNCTCTCTTTCTCTCTGTCTCTCCCTTTCCTATCTTTCTCTTCATCTCTCTATTATAATAAACTCTCCATGTAGATGCAGTGTCTGGGTTGTGAATTACGCCACCATACCTGAATGGCTTGCATCTGCACAGCCCGCTGCTGGATCTGCCTAGCATGTTTCCCTGCATGCTCAGGATACCCTCAGGGGTACCCCTGTCCCCTCACCCCGAGAAATAATTCATAACAATAGTGTTGAGAGATCATGCTTGAACTTCTAAGGTACAGGTTAAAAGTGTTTTTAATCCTTGGAAAGTGTCTTGCATAGTGATGAGCTGAAAACTTAGGCTCTTTGCAAAAGATACTGAGGGCAAAGGATTGAAAAGTAGTAAATTAGCTGGGCAGTGGTGGCACACACCTTTAATCTAGTACCCAGCAGTCAGAGGCAGGCAGAGCTCTGTTAGTTCCAGGACAGCCTGGTCTACGGAGTGAGTTCCAGGACAGCCAAGGCTACACAGAGAAACCCTGTCTTGAAAAACAAACAAACAAACAAAAAAACCTAAATTAGCAAAATGAATCTTAGTGAGTCTTTCATGAACTCAACCCNTTTTTCAGATTTCCATCCTAGAGCTTTTCTCATACCCTAGAGCAACATACTATGCATGGGAAGATCAGGATGTGTGAAGAGTTGGCCTTTTGAGGCAGGAGGATTTTGTGAATGAACCCTGGAGCTCAAAGCCAAAGTCCATCTGGACAACACAATGAGATTTTTTTCTAAAACAAACAGGGCCGGGAAGACAGGTGGACCCAGTTTGCAGTGTGTAGGTGCTCTAAACCTAAGAACATTCCAGGNAGATGAAGAACAAGAACTCATTCTCTTTCCCACACTGCCATCTTCTGATGGAAGAAGGCAATGCTTATTGCCTGCCCAGGTTGCCTTTCTACCTGGACCCACAGCTTCTCGGGAACAGCATACTATTAAGGAAATCTGACCAGGACTATTAGGAGTCAGAGCTCTTAGNGTCCGTTGCCCTGCTGGCTGACTATCCTGAGCACAGGCCTCACTCTTGAATGTTCCCACACTAACAGCTATGGCTCTCATTCCATACAATGATGTGCCAATGACAGGAAGCCTGGCAGCAAAGTACATAACTCACTACAAGCTGCCTCCCATCCCAGTCAAATCGTACTGTCATCAGTGTGGGACTGATGGCAAGGATCTGTGGGACTATCCAGAAGCAGAAGGTGCTGGGAAAGTCCCACTGGGGAACTAATGGCTGTCAGAAGAAAGTATGAGAGCTGGGTCCACAGGGGCAGCATAAGCCAGATTGCACTAGAAGCTATGCAATAGCCACTTGGGGAAAGGGAGGCACAAGGCTACTTGTGTTTCATCTTTGGAGAGTTCTAGTCATATGAGACCAGTAAGCAATGGTAGTGGGAAGGCCCAGGCCTAGAGGATCAGCCCAGGGTTGAACCCTGGCTTTGCAATCACTAGGTTTCCATCAGCCGGAGCCACTGAGATTCCCTATGCTGGCATTTCCTTATTGTAAGACATAGTAACACATATTGTCCTGGGTGGATAGAACTAAACCAGACTACATATTTAAAGTTCCTGCAATATGGTGGGCTCAGTGATGCTGTGTGCTGATGGCTGGCTGACTGGCTGTAAGAAGTGGGAGAGAAAGGAACACACTAGCCCGGCAGTGCTAGCAACTGTCATATTTGGCTCCCGGACCAGCTCCCAGGGATGAGGATAGAGGCAGATAGGAATCTCCATNGGAAGCCTTGGCAACCCACTCATCCTTTACCCTACAGCAGGCCTCTGCATGTCTGGGCATCCCCAGATGGATACCCAACAAGAGAAAGGATAGTGGCCCCAAACACACCCGCCAGAATTGGAGTGTGTGTTGTATTCTAACAGAGGGAAGTGGCTTCTGCAAAAAGCAGGCTGGAAATGTGACCAAGGCTTTGCTGGGTTTGGGGCCAGGCTCCCGGGATCTTCTCTCCACCCTGACCTGGCGACCATCCAACTTCAGGGATTCTGAACCAACTTTATTTGCAAAAACCAGGCAAGGAGGAACCTGGGACAGAAAGGTCTCTCTCAGGGCGCTGCATCAGCTTTTCTCTCACCAGGAACCACACCACACACGCCCTGCTCACTGAAGTTCGACTCCGCCCACCGATGTCCCGCCCCTTAGCAACCCATAAGCCCCACCCACCAACAGCCCCTGCCACTTTATGGTCCTCACCCCTCCCCGGCCCAGGCCGCACCCCTTCGCTCAGGGACAGGCTAAACGATGGCAAACTGGCAGATGTAGGGCAACTGGTCGCGGCATCGCTTGTCGAACCACTTGCCGTTGGCCACTACGGCCAGGGCGGCGCAGTTCTCCGCTTTACCGCCATCAGGCTGCGCGGTGATCTCCGTCTCCCAATTCTTGTAGGCCAGGGGGCCGCCGGTCATGTCCACCCAGGTGCCTTCCGCCGCCATGTCGTTGAGGCCCATCCAGATCTCCACCTCGCTACCTGCGCTCTGGCGCGCATACTCGAACAGTGCCTCGTTCTCTAGTCCCGACTGCGGCGTACCCAGCGTGCCGCCACGCGAGATGCAGTCCTCGCTCGCCTCATGGAAGGTCTTCGGCTGGGTGAAGGCCAGGAAGCACTTCAAGTTTACCTTGGTGCCCTTCAGGCACACTGAAGGGAGAAATATCTGTCACGTAAGTTTCAGAGACCCAGGACAGATAGATCTCATCCAGACAGCCCCCAGCCTCCATCCTATCCCATCCATCGCTTGAAACCTGCTTGCTCCCTCCCCCTTCAGGAGATTGCTGTGGTAGACGCTGAAGAACCCAGGTTGCTGTTCAAAAGGACTTGGTGCCCTGCTCCGGAAATGGCCACCCCTCTGCTGCAAAGGGTTCCTTAGCCAGGGTCACTGACTTCCAGAGATGAAGGGAATGCAAAAGTCACCTGGTCTCTGCCCAGGGCAGGATAGATCTCTGAGCCACAGAGGTTGGCACCAGGCTTATTCTGAGCTTAGCCTCTCTTGGGCCTGCTTCCTTCCTCACTCTCCCCAGGCATGCAACCTCAGCCACTGCATCTCAAAGGCAGCGCAGCTTCCCCAACTGTCTAGAGCCTCCTACACTGAGCTCGATCACCAGGCCCCTCGCTAGGATCAAGCCACTAGCTTACGGTGCCAGGCATCTGCCTACCTAAAATGGAGACCACAGTTCAGGTACTTAGGACCTACCACCCCTGCCTGCGGGCCAGCAAGTTTCACCACAGGGGATCAAGACAGAGGACCTCTGTCTCTGGCTAGGGTGGAGCTGGGAGAATGAGCTGAGACTACAGGAACATTCGCAGCAGTAAAGATTGTACAGGAAGGCAGGCTATCCAAACGGCATTGTAAACTAAAGTGCCCAGTGGAACACTGGCTTCCCAGGTTAGGAGGAAGGTACTTGTGGTGAGCTTGGTGTAGCAGTTTGTGTTTAGCTTGATTTCTAACTTAAATGTCAGGCAGATAGGGTATGTGTCACTTGTGGGGCCACATATGTCAGGAATACATATGGGCCCCTACCCCATGCACTTAGTCATTCCAAACTCAGTGAATCTTCAAGAGAAACATTCCCATGTCTCTGAGGAATTTGACAACTAGGCCTCACAGAAGTGTTTATCCATAGACTCTGTAGCACAGCCATCACACGCTCAGGTATATCATATACCTAGATCAAGGCCAAGCACACACATGGTATGCTCACTACATACCATGGAACTGAGGCAAGGTCACAGGGAGAGTGGGAATAGAGACACTGCATGAAGACCATGATGAAGAGGGACAACCAACTTGAAGGAGGACTGGCCTGGCCCCAAAGTTCTGTGCTTAGCCAGACTGTTTGGGCTACTTCAAGCAAGAAAACAAAGGTTGGCTCTCCTGGCCTATAGAGTGCCTGAACTACGAGGCCTTGGTCCTGCTCTGCCATTCCCCAGCAGGGTGACTGTGGGCCTCCCTCTGCCTCAATTAACCTATCTTTTATTTTTTAAAAGTATATTTTTTAAGATTTTTATGTGTATATGTGTATGTCTGTGTGAGTGTATGCCATGTCTGTGTGGGGTTGCCCTGAGGGCAGAAGAAGGCATTGGATCCCCTGGAGCCAGAATTATAGATGGTTGTGAGTCACCATGTGGGTGCTGGTGACTGAACCCAGGTTCTCTGGAAGAGCAGCTAGGTCTCTTAATGACTGAGCCATCTCTCCAGCTCCAAGATTTTGTTTTTTATTTATCATATTATTATTTGTTTTATCTTTGAGATAAAGTCTCACTGTATGACCCTGACTGGCCTGGAACTTACTCTGTAGACCAGGCTGGCCATGAATTCAGAGATCTGCCTGCCTCTGCCTCCCAAGTGCTGGGATTAAAGGTGTGTGCCACC
>LZPO01017313.1:0-17794 GCA_001675575.1 Neotoma lepida
CATTTTCATTGAATTCTAGGAAATCTTTAATTTCTTTCTTTATTTCTTCCTTGACCCATTGGTGCTTCAGTTGGGCATTATTCAGTTTCCATGAGATTGTAGGCTTTCTATAATTTTTGTTGTTGTTGAAATCTAACTTTAAGGCATGGTGGTCTGATTAAATGGGGTTTCTGGTGATATACTTAGATCATTTTAAATTTATTCCTAGGAAGGGAGAAAAAGGTCTTAAGCCATTGTTATTTATGTTGTAATTCTTGCTTAGCTATTGGAGAGAGGCTTCAGCCAGATTCCTGGGTGAGGGTTCATTTCCTGTCTCATGTCCCTATAATTTTCATGTCTTTCTGTCCTGGCTCAGTTAAATCATTAAATGTTTTCCAAAGAGAATATATACTGTGTCTGTGCAGCTGTCTGTGGGGTTGTGCCTTTGCATAACTACACAGCTCATGAAGTTAGTCATAGTAAAGTGCAGAGCATTATATAATACATAGCTAGTGTAAAGTTTAAATAGATTTTCTTTTTTTCCTTCTCAACAGAATGTGGATGTTGCCTTGCCAGGAGACACATGAGAGACGTTAGCTAAAGTGGTCTCTATCCCCCCCCCTCCTTGAAATCTGTATCTCTCAGCTGTTGTAACTTCTGTTTTCTACGTTTTATCATGCTGTACTGGTTGCTTTAGGCTATCAGAAAGGTTAACTGTGGTAAGTTATCAGCATCCCTCTGCTTGCAGTTATGTTCATTTCACTCCTTGAAGTCTCTCTTCCTGAATACAGGATTAATCAAATGTAGTACTAGGTCAATCAGTGTGACTACTTCTTTTCCTAATTGCTATTGCATTCATCCAGAGATGCTAGAAATGCCAGTGACACTAACTATACACCTTTCCTCTATTCTAATTTCTAGTTGTGTCTGCCTTTTTCCTGATGACTTCTTTTCTACTTCAGGTCTCGTTTACTCTGGGTCAAAAAGTGTATTATTTTCAAAAATTCATTTTCTATAATTTATAAACTATCAATTTAACAAACGTTTACTGAATGCCAATTTTATCATATTTCAGGGGATTTAAAAATGGATTATATGTGGTCCCCATCTACTGCTTCCATTATATCTTTGGAGTTCCAATTCAAGAAACCTAAAGCAGCCATGTAAATATCCTGACAGTCATAAAAATTATCTATAAGAATATTCTTGTCTCTTCCTTTGATTATCAGGCAATTGAAACAAGGCACCCCGTGAATTAGAATTTCTCACAAGAATCTCATAATGGCAAAAGGAAAAAAACTGAAGTGTGATGGCAGTCAGAGGATTGTCACCTTTAAAGAGATTTCACACAGTTCTGACAACTTGTCAGACCACCTTGCAGGATAGATTGGAGTCTAAGCAATGGTGGCCTGGACCATTTCTTGACTGGTATTGCTAAGTTATGAATATCTATGGCTCTCTACTTAAACCTAAACCTCATATCAGGATCTTGAAAGATGAACCAGAGGATGTTATGTTGGCCACTGCACTTAGCTGGCTCTCTTCCCATTGTAGACACATTGAATAAATCTGTTTTCTGCTTTATAGTATCACTTGTTTCTTTAATTGGTTTATTAAGGCTGGGTGTACAAACATAACTTACTAGCCTATCAGGGCTAAGGTTTTGTCTTATTAAGTCCAGTAATATGCATGTGTGTCTCCTAAAACTACACCCCACTAAAATGTACTAAAACCAGGGCTGCTGCTCTCTGACATGTTGAATGCTATGAATAACTGTAACATAAAAGTAGTTTACCCTATTATAAATCCATTTTTTTATTGTGGCAAATTTTTAAAAGATTTAAGTGTAAATTATTTAAGTACTTAATTACATTGAATTGGAAGGCAGCTATAATCACCACTGTGCCACCAACACTAATTGTATTGAATTGGAAATGCTTTGTTTTCAAGTAAAAGTTTAAAAAACTTCAATAAAACATTGATGTGAAAAGGAAGAGGAGGGTTAGGAAGAGATGATGTAAAGTACTAGAGAATATCTGGGACTATGAGGAACAAAGCTACACTTACTCATTTTTTCAATGACAATAAATACACATCAATCTTCCAGTGTGTGAACAAGTTAAAATCTTGCATTATGAACTGTTAAATGCTGTTAACTATGCCCTATAGAAAAGTATCTCAAGCTGAGTACACAGACATTAGATGAGTAACTCTAACTCAGTATATGGATAAGCTTGATTTTATTTATTTATTTAGGGTTTTCCAGACAGGATTTCTCTATTTAGTGCTGTCTGTCCTGGAACTCCTTCTGTGGACCAGACTGTTCTTGAACTGAGAGATCCACCTGTTTCTGCCTCTCAGGTGCTGGGATTAAAAGTGTATGCCACCATTCCTGGTGGTAAGCTTGGTTTTAAAGACTTATTTGTTTAATTTTATATGCACTTTATGTTCTTAAGTATATGTATCTGTAGCATGTGCTTTTGGTTGTCTAAAGAGGTAGGAAAAGAATATCAGATAAGATTGGCCTGTGACCCAGCCCACCATGGCTGGCACCATTCCCTGGACAGTTTGTTTTGGGTAGTATATGACAACTAGTTTAGCATAAGCCTGCAAGCAAGCCAGCAAGCAGTATTCTTTCATGACTTCTGCTTCAAGATCTTGCTTGAATTCTTGCCTTGTCTTCTCTGAATGATGGAATGTAACCCAAAAGTGAAACAAATGCTTTTTTCTCCTAAGTTGATTTTAGGCAGAATGTTTTATCACAGCATCAGAAATTAAATTTATCAACCCAGTATTTATTTATGACCATTTTCAATTTCATTTTTTCTCTTGGTCCCATTACTTCCTACAAAACTGATTATTTAAAGCCAGCCTAGCCATGCTCACATGTTGCTTCTGTGGATCAGCTGATATCTAGATATACATAGATACATAGATACATACATACATACATACATACATATGCACAGCTACTTTGTAAGGTGCAACATTCCATAAGAATATAAGCTCTTTTAGTTTTGTATTAGTAATATCAAATGGTAGACTCGTAAAGCTAATATTTCATTATTGATGAAAAAGTCTATGATGACAAAAATATGGGTGTCCGGCTTCAAAATGCAATACATTGTTTATGGATTATTTCCAAATTATCATTGTCATTTATGCAGAAAAGCTGAGAATGCCATACTGTGTGATACGGTAAAACTTCCCCTTCCTTGTTATAAAATTTTACTTAGAGGAGGAATTCTGACTGAAGTGCCATAGGATCAAGATAAAGAACAGAAGACTAGATGTGCATCCAAGTAAATTTATAAAGCTTAACCATCCCAGGCAGTTGATATTTATCACACATTTGGATGCTAATGTAACCAGGAAGATCACATCAGCTTCAGAAGCAGCTGTTAGGAGTGTGCTATGGGATAGGTCATCTATGCTTTTCATCTGACAAATTCATCCTTTAAAATAAGTGTGTGGCAAATGGTGAGATAAGTTTAGGGAGAGCCTAAACACTCATATTAACTTAACCTTACCTCCAAAAATACTTACTCACACTCCAATTATACCTAAATATACAAATGCTGTTATTTTTCCCTTGGTTAGTAGCTTTAAAATATTTCCAAGTATCAAAATCAGCAGTATAGAAAAATACAAAAGTAGGTTCAAAAATCTGTAAGTGTTCCTGAGGTATTCAAACGATTTGAAAATAAATGGTGTCAAAAATAACAAAAAGACATTCAAAATTCAAATGTTAATCTTTCTAGTCCAAAGCATCTATCAACTTGAATGCTCAAAATATTAGATATTTTTGTCATGTTATATTGTTTTCAGGAGCTGATCAAATAACTTTCAATGTAGCACTTTCCAGCATCAAAGAAAATAAAATATGAAAATTGAAATCATTAGTTCTCTAATATTTAGTTATTATTCTTTCCAAAGGTTGATTTGTACTAATCATAGTATTTTAATAGTCTAGAATAATATCAAACTAAATGAAAAGAATATAGTGCAAGCATTGCTACTATATGTCTGAATTTGAGAAAAATAGTATTAAATTTATTGTTGTGGGTTGGATTCTCTGAAGGCAATTTTTGTTAGAGTTTAGGAAGCAGGTATTTATTAGGGCAGAGCGATAACTTGAACTGTGGTTTTGGCTTTCCTAGTGTCTCACAAAGGGCTGTAATGGGGCTCTGCTTTTGTCCTCCTGGCTTGTCAGTGAGACATACTGGAACTCCTCAGAAGAATGTGACCTCTGCAGAGACAGTTTTATGCAGAGTTGAGCAATAGGTCTTTCCTTGAAAGTGGATCTAGATGTCACATGTTAGTCTCTATCAGAATCACATTTTATGTCACATAGACCTGTTTTCTCATTTGGGGAAAGATCTAGAAAATTCGAATGACTACCTCTTGCTTTGGGGAAGCTTAGAAGAAGATCAGTAAGACAAACAATAGTTCCACTGATACATTTAGATACTTGATCACAGTTGCTAGCCAGTTCCCTCTTCTAATTCCACTTTAAATAACCCTACCATTTGCTGACACATAAACTTGAATTTTTACCCCTTACTTCATTGAGTGTCTGGCCATTCTCTCCTTCTCATAACTGGGTAGCCATACTTGTCCCTTTATAGTTACTTTTGGGCAAGGGGATAAGATGACGCACTCATGTGCGCAGCACCTGGATTTCACACATTCCTGTATGTGCCTTTTGTTTAAGCGGCACTGCTTTTCATGAGATCAGAGATAGCTTCTCTTGTCAAAAGTGATCGTTTTTTGCTTGTATGATATTGTAGTTTATAGTATAATGGGAATCCAGCTGTGTTAGTGGTGAAGTTGTGTCCTTTTCTAACAAAAGGATTCCTAACCATACAGAGTTCAGAGTTGCAGAATTAGAGAAAACACAAGCTCACAGTGTGTCAGTAAGGATAATGACAAGTGGATGGAAACTGTTGATTTCATTTCTTGGTTCCCAAGTTGTCTGCAACAAGCAAGGGAATTACATAAAAATTGCTCATTTGTATCATATAAAACATCTGGAAGCTTGTGGGCTTATGCCTCAACTGCCTTCAGCAAGCTGTTCCAATACTCTATGGGAATAAAAGTTTCCTGATTATAAAATATATAATATGACTGATGTACTATGATATGACGACTATGATCAGTTGTCCAATCTCATGCCACTTTACTGTGAATAAATATCTCTTGTTTGCAACTGCATTATGTGTAATCACCATTTTCAGTGCTATGTAAACCCTTGGACAGTGGTGTTGGCTGAAGCCTTGCATGCAGCAAAGACAAAATAGTACCGCGACTAGTATCTCTTATGGAAATGAAGTACTTGCTAGAATAGAAGGAGCCTAGTGTGGTCCACTTGCCACCAAGTGATAAGTTGTAGTTCTTAAGGGACAATAATATATTAAGTCTTATAACAGGTTGGGCAATCAATGGCTCCAGTAACAAATGCAATCTTGGTCAATGGAAGTCCATTTTTTTAAACAAAAACAGAATAGCCTCTTCTGACACTGTGGCTATGTTGTTCATGTAGCTTGTCTTCCATCACTCAGCCATTGATAACAGGGACTTATTAACCTAAAGTGGAAAAGTGCTTTTCTGCTTAGAGTTATGTCCATGAAGGGGGATATTTGTTATGTGTTAACACAAGATTCAATAACTCACACTTTATAATACCCTTTGTGTCCATTTACTCATTTATATGTCAAAATTCACTTTTTCCTAACCCTTTTATCTTTCTTCCTCTGGGCAGCTGACAATTCACTAGACTTCAACTCTCTATAATATTTTTCTCAAAAAATAACATAGTTTCACCATAGACACAGCAAAACTCACTTTAAACTACAATGTTGCACGAGAAAATACCACTTTATTGATAGAAGAAATAAAATCTGATCAAGCAGAAGAAGACTGCCAATATCTACTGTCTATCATTTAAACATGGGGACTTTTATGTTCCCTATGAAAGATTTACAGGTGGACCTCCTTAAGCCCTACATATTAACAGTAATCTTTACAATTATCCATCAAAATGTAGGAGACTATAATTCACCAACCATCCACTTTTATTTGTGTCCACATACTAATGCAATCTATATGAAAATGAATCTTGGGTTGTCTTTCTTCCTTAAGGTAGTAATATAGAACTCCCCTATGTATTCACAGAAGTGAGCTGAGGGGGTGACCTTTATGGGACAGTGATAGTTTGCAAGGCAGTCTGAAGAATCTGCCAATCATCTTACTTGTACTCACTCCTACCTGAGCTCAATGTAACACATCAGTGCCATTTTACATTGAAATTTTTTTGGATGAACCAAGCCTTAAGATTTTCACATATCCTAACTCATGATGAATTGGTCTGACTATGTGGTCAATTAGCATCCTATGAACAATCACTGCATTTGAATGAGAAGCCAGCAGAACACTAGACGCTGTTTTCCAGAAGACTGTACTTGTGGATGACACACCTTATTTCCAAACCCAGAGACATCATACGGTGATCCTCTTACTAGAGTACTGTCTGATTCTCAGTGCTTCCATTCTGATAATTAATACCTTGTAAATTTCATGGACTAACTAAGAAGGTTGTAATCACAGAGGCAGGGGAATTATTGCATAGCCTCTTCAATGTCTGGGTGTACTCTTTAAAGAAGTTAGTATTTCATGTCATAAACTATCTGGGTGAGAAAAGCACCCAGAAAGAGTGGAATATGTGGCTTTTGGAACCTGAGGAGACCAACTTATGTTTTGAATTATAGGAGATATCCAAGCATGGTAATAAAGGACTCTGACATTTAATGATATGATTGGTCCTGAATCTTTGTAGAGCTTACTTTTATTTCTGGAGTTTGTACTCTCCCAAAGAGTCTGCATATTAGCATTTGTACATATTACCAAAGAGGTCAGCTGTTTTTCACAACTTCCTATTCAGCTATCTGTTATTGTCTCTCATCTTTTAGATCTTCTGTAGAGCCTCAATTGCATTTAGCTCAAATAATCCAATTTCATTATTTTTTAAATGAGAAACCTGGACCCTGTTCTCAAGACACGGTGAGTTTAAACTTCTTACAGCTTTTTTGAGATGTTGGTCACGTGCTATATAAAATACCAATTTAAAAATCTGCATTCAATACAATTTTACTACATTCAGTATCTCACAGTGCTCATTCTCATCTAAATTTATAATACTTTTGATTTCCTTGAAAAAATGAACAGCTCTTAGTGGTATCTTTATTCTCTTTCTTAACAAACTGTTAATTAACATTGTAGCTTTGGATTTGCTCATTGTGGGTGTTAGTTATCAATGGAATAATCAAATCATTTTGTGACTTTTTCATTTATTATTCTTTTCAAATTTTACTAATGTTCCAATAGTTCATATCTTTTAATCTGAAGCCATTTTCCGTTCTATTAACATAGAATATTTTATTTTCCTATTCATTGGATTTATGGGCCATTTTCAATAGACAATGAGATGTGGTGAATAATGCTTTCCTCTTTTGGGTTTTTCAAATAATGCTTTCTATGTAAGTTTTTATCAATAAATGTTTTAATTTGCTAGATTTATTAATCCAGAAGTGGAATTAAAGACAATATAGACTGCAATGATACATTTTTATCCTGAAAATATCTCTTGACACACAAAAGGCTGATCATTTGCTGGACATTGCAGTCAAGTCCATATTTTAAGACTATGTACATATACACAAAAGAATATACCTTCTTCTCAGCACCCCATGGAACCTTCTCTAAAACTGACGACATGTTTGGTCACAAAAAAAAATCTAAACATGTACAAAGGAAATGGAATAACCTCCTGAACTTTTTATTGGACCACCATGACTTATAGTCAGAATTCAACAACAACACAAATTACAGATATCCTACTAACTCATGGAAACTGAATAATGCTCTACTGAATCACCAATGGTTCAAGAAAGAAATAAAGAAAGAAATTAAAGACTTCCTAAAATTCAATGAAAATTAATGTACAATATACCCAAACTTATGGGACACTATGAAAGCAGTGCTAAGAGGAAAATTAATAGCACTAAATACCTACATAACAAAGTTAGAGAAATCTCATACCAACGACTTAACAACCTGAAAGCTCTAGAACAAAAACAAAATAACCCAGGAGGAGTAGACACCAGGAAATAATCAAATTGAGGGCTGAAATGAATAAAATAGAATCAAAGAGAACAGTACAAAGAATTAATGAAACAAAGAGTTGGTTTTTTGAGAAAACCAACAAGATAGACAAACCCTTATCCAAATTAACCAAAAGGCAGAGAGAGAATATCACAGTAACAAAATCAGAAACAAAAAGGGAGACGTGACAACAGACAAAGAGGAAATCCAGACAATCAGCAGGTCATACTTCAAAAACATGTACTCCACAAAATTGGAAAGGGTAGGTACAACATACCCAAATTAAATCAAGACCAGATAAATTATTTAAATAGACCTATAACCACTATGGAAATAGAAGCAGTCATTAAAAGTCTCCCAAACAAATAAAACCAAGGACCAGATGGTATTCAGAGCATTTCAAAGAAATTCTATTACTAATACTCCTCAAATTGTTCCACACAATAGAAACAGAAGGAACATTGCCAAACTCTTTCTATGAGGCTACAGTTACTTGATACCCAAACCACACAAAGATGCAACTAATAAAGAGAATTACAGACCAATCTCCCTCATGAACATTGATGCAAAAATACTCAATAAAATACTGGCAAACCGAATCCAAGAAGATCATCAAAAAAATCATCCACCATGATCAAGTAGGCTTCATCCCAGAGATGCAGGGATGGTTCAACATAGAAAAATCTGTGAATGTAATCCATCATATAAACAAATTTAAAGAAAAAAAAAACACATGATCATCTCATTAGATGCTGAAAAAGCCTTCAAGAAAATCCAACACCCCTTCATGATAAAGGTCTTAGAGAGATCAGGAATACAAGAAACATACCTAAACATAATAAAGGCAATTTACAGCAAGCCAACAGCCAACATCAAATTGAATTGAGGGAAATTCAAAGCAATTCCACTAAAATCAGGAACAAGACAAGGCTGTCCACTTTCTGCATATCTATTCAATATAGTACTCAAAGTTCTAGCTAGAATAATAAGACAACAAAAGGAGATCAAGGGGATACAAATTGGAAAGGAAGGGGATACAAATTTGCTATTTGCAGATGATATGATAGTCTACATAAGTGACCCCAAAAATTCTACCAGGGAACACCTATAGCTGATAAACACCTTCAGTAATGTGACAGGATACAAGAGTAACTAAAAAAATCACTATCCCTCATATATACGCATGGTAAATGGGCCAAGAAACATCACCCTTTACAATAGTCACAAGTAATATAAAATATATTGGTGGAACTCTAACTGAGCAAGTGAAATACCTGTATGACAAGAACTTTAAATCCTTGAAGAAAAAAAAATTGAAGAAGATATCAAAAAATGGAAAGATCTCTCATGGATAAGTAGAACCAACATAATGAAACTGGCAATCTTACCAAAAGCAATCTACAGATTCAATGTAATCCCCACCAAACTCCCAACCCAATTCTTCACGGATCTCAAAAGAACAACACTCAACTTCATATGGAAAAACAAAAATCCTAGGAAAGCTTAAACAGTCCTTTACAATAAAACAACTCATGGAGGGATCAACATCCCTGACTTTAAACTCTATGATAGAGCTATAGTAATAAAAACAGCTTGGTATTGGCATAAAAACCAACATGTGGACAAATGGAATTGAATTTAGACCCTGACATTAACTTACACATATATGAACAACTGATTTTTGACAAAGAACTCAAAACTATACAATGAAAAAAAAAAGCATCTCAACAAATGGTTCTGGCATCTCAACAAATTGTGCTGGCATAACCAGATGTCAACATGTAGAAGAATGCAAATAGATCCATATCCATTGTCATGCACAAAACTCAAGTCCAAGTAGATCAAAGACTTCAAAAAAATCCAGATACACTGAACCTGATAGAAGAGAAGGTAGGAAGTAGCCTAGAACACATTGGCACAGGAGATCACTTCTTAAATATAACACCAGTAGGACAGACACTAAGAGCAACAATTAATAAATGGGACCTCCTGAAACTGAAAAGCTTCTGTAAGGCAAAGGACATGGTAAATAAGACAAAACGACAGCCTACAGAATGGGAAAAGATCTTCACCAACCCCACATCTGACAAAGGGCTGATCTCCAAAATATATAAAGAACTCAAGAAACTACACATCAAAATACCAAACAATCCAATTTAAAAATGGGTTACAGAGCTAAACAGAGAATTCTCAAGAGAAGAATCTCAAATGGCCAAAAGACATTCAAGGAATTGCTCAACATCTTTAGTCATCAGATAAATGAAAAATCAAAATGACTCTGAGATACCATGTTACACCTGTCAGAATGGCTAAGATCAAAAACACTGATAACAACCTATGTTGGAGAGGATGTGGAGCAAAGGAAACACTCCATTGTTGGTGGGAGTGCAAACTTGTACAGCAACTTTAGAAATCAATATGGAGTTTCTCAGAAAATTGGGAAACAGTCTACCTCAATACCCAATAATACCCAAGGGACGCTCAAGTGTACCACAAGTACACTTGCTCAACTATGTTCATAACAGCATTATTCGTAATAGCCAGAACCTGGAAACAACCTAGATGTCCTTGAACTGAAGAATGGATCAAGAAAATGTGGTACATATACACAATGTGGTATTACTCTGCTGTAAAAAACAATCCTGACATCATGAAATTTGCAGGCAAACGAATGGAACTAGAAAATATCATCCCGAGTGAGGTAACACAGACTCAGAAGACAAACATGGTATGTACTCACTCATAAGTGGATACTGGATGTAAAGCAAAGGAAAATCAGACTAAAACCCACAGGTCCAGAGAAGGTAGGATACGAGGACCTGCAGAGGGACACATGGATCATCTTGGGAAGGGAAACATATGCGATCTCCATGAGTAAACTGAGGATGGGGGGTAATAGAGGGGAGGGGGGATGAGAACATGAGAGAATGAGATGATTGAGCTGGAGGAGGGATGGAGAGTGGGAAAGCAATGAAAGAGATATCTTGATAGAGGGAGTCATTATGGGGTTAGGGAGAAACCTGGTGCTAGGGAAATATTCAGGAATCCACAAGGACAAACCCAGATTAGACTACTAGCAATAGTGGAGAGGGTGCCTGAACTAGCCTATCCCAGTAATCAGATTGGTAAATACCCTGTCATTATAGAGCCTTCATCCAGTAACTGATGGAAGCAGATGCAGAGACCCACAGCCAAGCACCAGGGCTAGCTCCAGGAATCCATTTGAAGAGAGGGAAGAGGGATTATATGAGCACAGGGGTCAAGATCCTGATGAGGAAATCCACAGAGACAATTGAACCAAGCTGATAGGAACTAACAAACTTTAGACTGACAGCTGTGGAACCTGCATGGGACCAGTCTAGGCATATGGGAGACTGTAGCTGGAAGTTTTCCTGTGTCCTACCTGATCCTGCAGCTGCTCAGACCCAAGTAAACACTCAGAGGTTTATATCAATTACAAACTGCATGGCTATGGCCTATGGCTCAATTTTCTTGCTACCTAGCTCTTATAACTAAACTCAGACCATTCCTATTAATCTATATGTTGCCACGTATTCCATGGCTTTACCTGTATGCCATTACTTGCTGCTCTCTGGACCGTGGGATGGTGTCTCCTCTCTGCCTTTCTTCTTCCTGTTTCTCTCCTAGATTTCTTGCTTACCTCTAAGCTGCCTTCCCATAGGCCAAACAGCTTTATTTATCAACCAATCAGGGCAACACATATTCACAGCATACAGAAAGACATCCCACAGCAGGAGGCAGTTATGTAGCTTGGTCTATTGGAGGGAGCCCTGGCAGTAGGGTCAGGATCTATCCCTTGGGCATAAGCTGACTTTCTGGAGCCCATTACCTATGGTGGGATGCCTTGCTCACCCTTGATACAGGGTGAGAGCTTAGTCCTGCCTCAACTGAATGTACCAGGCTTTTTTGACTCCCCATGGGAGCCCCTATCCTTTTGGAGGAGGGAATGGGGGGTAGGTTTGGAGGGGAAGGCTGCTGGGGGGAGAGCTGGAGGAGGGATGAGACGGGGATCTGTGTTTGGTATGTAAAATGGATAAAAAAATTTTCTTAAATAAAAAAAGACTATGTACTTAAATTGGCTGAGTACACATTAGGATAGCAGGTTTAGTTAACTTGTCTTAGAGAACAATGTAACCAATCTTATGATGGCTTAGATTTCCCCTGCAGTCTTCTTCTACAAACTAAGCCAAATACATAGATTAAATCTTAAATTGCATAGTCCTTGATGCCCCTGACTCAGAATAATCTATTTATATGTAGTGGTAATCATTTGCTGAGAAGAGCAAACAGGTTAAAAGCATCCTTATACAACAAAAACCCACCAATATGTTGCAAACAACATGAGCTATAACTTGATAACATCTATTTGCAGTGATGTTTGCTTTTACCAGGGTCAGTAAAGTAACTTCTTCCCTTGTGAAATTCTGTTAAAGATTTCTGTAAGCAGTTTCTTCATTCCTTTCCCATGTTGTCCTGGCTGATTTTATGTCAACTCAACACAAGCTAGATTCATCTTAGAGGACACTTCAACTGAGAAAATGCCTATATAAGATGAGGCTCTAGGGCATTTTCTTAATTAGTGATTAATATGGAAGGGCCACTACTAGGCTGGTGGTACAAGGTAATAAGTAAGCAAGTCGATGGATCATGAGGAGCAAGCCAGTAAACAGCACTCCTCCATGGCCTCTGCATCAGTTCCTTCCTCCAAGTTCCTGCCTTGAACTCCTGCTCTGACTTCATCAAATGGTGGACTGTACCTGGAAAGCATAAGATGAAATAAACCCTTTCTTCCCCAAGTTGCTATTGCTCATTGTGTTTTATCTTAGTTAGAGAAACCCTAACTAAAACAACTACCATGTTTTCTATGTTGTTCAGTAACTAAAAAGCAAAGCCCTTTGTTAGGGACAGACACAGAAACACATCCACCCCCCCCCACACACACACAGAATAGGTAATAGGAACAGACACAGACAGGACTCACAGGCATTAAGCATAGACACAATGGACAAATTATAGATAGGCCAGTAACCACAAACTACAGACGGAAGGGAGGCACATGGAGAGAATTCAAATTTGGCCTCACTCTTGGTTGAAGTAATCCAAGAGGAAGTTGCTTTGTTTTTATTCCTTAATGCAACACCCATGTAGTTTAGTGCTGTCTGATGTTATCTTTAATTCATTAACTGATGCATAGTGCCATCACGGTTAGAACTTTAACAAGTTGTTTTGTTACATGATTGTACCATTTTACATTTTTCTCAACAGAGTAGGTAGTGTACAATATTTTTCAAATACCCTTAAGCATTTGTTATTGTCTGTCTTTTGTAATTAGTACCATGCTAGTGGCTTCAAAATTGTATTTTATTGTGGTTTTCATTTTCATTACCTTATGATTTACAATATTATATTTTCATGTAACCAATTATACTTTTTTGATATTTTCTTGATGAGTATTACAAATCAAGTTCATTGTGTTTGCTAAGTCCTTCTTCTGGTACACCTTATTAATCATTACTAGTGAAATTTTAGCAATTTAGTAGTCACCTTGTGCCCAGAGTTCCCCAACTACTCTTCCCTACATGACTGCTGTAAAATACCATTGTATTGCCTGCCTTTTCAGATCATTCAAGATACCAAATGTTCCTGATTAGGTTTTTCAGAAGTAGATGTGAGACAGATTTGATGTATAAGGAGTTTATTAAGATTAGCATGTATTAACAGAAACAGAGGGTGAAGTTAAGCTGAAAAACAGGCCTAGCAATCTTGTCTAAATTTGTAGAGTACTCTAGAGCAACAACTGCTCATCACTTTTTCTGGATTTAGGCAGAAACTGGCAGGTGTTTATGCCTTTCCCCAGTGTAGACATCAGAGTTGGGTTGACCTCAGAAGATGACTTTAATTTAAAACTACACTCTGTAGCTGAGATAAAACTAGAAGGAGTTGAACAGGTATATCCAGTCTACTTGACCTCCTAAAGTAAGATGTTGGAACTTTACTTCTAGGCAAGCAGAGTGTCATATCACTCTACTTGGAACATATGCTACACTTCAGCACAATGTGGAAGTCTTTCCAATAGTTTCAATTTATTACAGTTTATGATCCTGATAAGTAATCTCTAAATATTCACTAATAAAAAATAAATTAACAATGATTATGCAGTGTTGATAGATAACATATATAGTTAATTTCTGTTCAGTTATTTACTTATATCCATGTATATTTTCTGCCTATTTATCATTTTGCAGAAATAACAATACAACATGATTTCTCATAATGAAACATAACATCTCACAGCCTGAGAGGTTTACCTAGCCTTGAATTTAAAAAAAAAATAAGAAAACTATCTGACCTGTTGATTTAAATTCTTAACTCTTAGTAAAACTAGATATTGCTTAAAATGATTTTCTTTCATTTGAAAGCACTTGTCCCTGGAAGTCATTTAATTTTTTTAAAAAAAGGTAAATTTTCTCCCAGAGTTTACTAGCCTTGAGGAGGAAGCATAGATACATTTCTCACATTTTTGTACCATTTCTGTAATTTGACCTTTATATATTTGGCTGTGACCTTTTGAATAATCTATTTCTATACTGCAAATGCACTGATATTTCTAGTCTTGGATATTTTCCCTTTGATGTGGAATTACCTTAAATAAAATGTAATACAATATACACTTTGAAGAATCAAAGTCAATTTAGGCAATTTTGCTACAAAGAAAGAAATTTACTAAAAAGGGAATTCATGCTAGAATTCTTACATTAAGCAGCAGGGACACTACCCATTTTCCATTAATATAAAGTAGTTTTCAAATATGCTTATAGAGATGAATATCAAGAACAATTTTTTGACACACATTAATATGTTGTTTATTAGGTAATGACTTTCTCACACAATGTGCATTTGATTTTTTTCACAAGGAGGGAATATTTCCTTTGATTCACTTTAATGATTTCAGTATTTAATAGCTTGTATTTTTTCTGAAGATGGTCCAATGACTGTCTCTTATGCTAAGTAATTTATACTGTCCTGTACTTTCTACTCTTGACTACAATAATTGTCCGTGTATATTGTTTAAAGAAAATGAATCACCATAAATTGAAATGAAGGGTAAATGAGTAAACTTTAGTACCAAAAATGAGAGAGAGAGACAGAGAGACAGAGACAGACAGAGAGAGAGAGAGAGAGAGAGAGAGAGAGAGAGAGAGAGCGCACACTTTTATACCCCATCAGGACATCAGAGTCTTTGAATTTTAAAGAATGCATAGCATTTATCAGAGTGAATATGAAAGAGTAGGGAAATGGAGCACAAATATTTCTTTAAGTTAGTGTTTTTATTTCCATGGGATAAATATCTATAACTGAACCTGCTGTATCATAACAGTGTGTCTGTGTTTAATGAGAAATCTGCATATTGTTGCTGTTTCACGTTTTTGGTTTATTCTTTTGCTGTCCTGGAGCCTTTTAGTTTGATGCTATCTCACTTGGCAGTTTAGCTTTTGTTAACTGTTTTAGGGGCCGTGTTCTCAACTCCATTTTGTGTTGATTTTTTTCCATGGTATAACAGAAGGGTCTAGTTTCATATGTTTGCATGACAGTGAGTTCCAACATCATGTGTTGCTGACACTATCTTTATATCCTTTATGTGTGCTTGACACTCTTGTGAAGGCCAGTTGATCACAGTGATATGCATTTATTTCCAGATTCTCTATTCTGCTCCAGATGTCTACGTTTAAGCCAGTTACTTTTAAGTCAGTGTCATACTATCACTTTTGGACACAGGATCTCATTTTGAATCTGAATCTGGCTTAGAACTCAGTATATAACCAAGACTGGCCTTGAAAATCCTGCCTCAACCTCTAGGGTGCTAAAATTAAAGGTGTGAGTCAACAAATCTAGCTGTTTTTACACTAGTATAGTATCATTTTCATTATTTACTTTACTTTTGTAATATAATTTCAAATCAAGAATTTAGGGGCTGCAGAGATGGCTCAGCAGTTAAGAGCATTTAATGCTATTACAGAGGGCCTGGATTTGCTTGCCAGGCACCCAAATGGTGGCTCACAACCATCAATAACACTAACCCCAGTGGATCTGGTTTTCCTGTCTCTGCTGGCACTGCATGTACACACATATACATTCACATAATTAAAATATTAATAATGAAACATTAAAAGTAAATTTTAGGATAGTTTCCTCTACTTATGTGAGGGATTAGAAGGGGGTTTTGAGTGAGATTGCACTGAATATGCCAGTAGCTTTTGATAAAATGGTCATTGTCACAATAAGTTATCCAACAGCAAATGGTCAGCAATGAAAACATGTACGCAAGTAGCATTATACAGACTGAGCATTTTTACTCATATGTTTAGGAATATATATATGTAAGGAATATACATATACATGTAGGCATCTAGCAACAGTTAATGAAAAGAAGGGGCTATGAATTTAAAAGAGAGCAAGGAGGGGTAAATGCAAGGATTTGGAGAGAGGCGAGAGAAAAGGGAAATGAAGTAATTATATTACAATCTCAAAAATAAAACAAATTATTAAAAAAATAAACTTAAAACATAAAAAAGAACCATGATATTATCCAGACATACCACTATTGGGTATCTTTCTACTCAACAGAATAGAAGTTAGCATATCACACAGATAAAGGCACATCCATGGTTATTGCAATCCTCTTCACAGTAGCAAAGTTATGGTATCAACTGATATGTCCACCAATATGTGACTAGATAAATAACGTAGTATCACGGAGTTATACAGCTACAAATAAACTGGAAATTACATTATTTCCAGAGAAGTAGATAAAACTGAGATCAGCATGCCAAGTGAAAATAAGATAGACTAAGTAAAACAAGTGTCACATGTTTTCTGTCATGTGTGATATCTATATTTCTAAAAAGACATAATAGAAGGGGGAAGAGGAAGCAGCCTAGAGGAATGGGATGGAGTATTTTTGAGTAATAGGGGAATAAGGACATGATCAAAATACACTATATATATATATATGAAACATTTTAATGAAACATGCTCTTTTGTGAATATGTTGCAATTATATGTCCTATAACTTTTTGTTTTGGTTTTTTCAGACAGGGTTTCTCTGTATAACAGTCCTGGCTGTCCTGGAACTCACTTTGTAGACCAGGCTGGCCTCGAACTCACTATGATTCACCTGCCCCTGCCTCCAAAGTGCTGGGATTAAAGGCTGCACCACCACTGCCCAGTGTCTTACAACTTTTTATATTCATTTATTAGTTATAAAACTTTTTAATAGTTTACTAAAAAGGATGTTTTTCCATAAGAGCGCTATTTGATAATGAATGTAGTTTTACATTTTTCTCTGATTTATGTTTTTTATTTCATTACTTGCTCTGAATATGACTTCAAATACTAATTAGAAATGAAATAGAAAGCATGGGCATTGTTGATTGCCTTACCCTGGGTCTTAGAAGAAAATCTTTAGTTAATTCTCTTTACTTATATATGACCTTTATTATACTGAGATAATTTCCCTCTGTATTGTGACAGGAATTTGTGTTTGTTCTTAGTATTTACTCAAATATTTTTGTGTGATATTTTATAAAACCTAAGTAATATGCACAACACACAGGAATAAAACACACTTAGTAGC
>LZPO01017313.1:18018-39607 GCA_001675575.1 Neotoma lepida
TCAAATTAATAGTGCCTTATTCTTTAATAATTATTGTTACATATATATGTACATAAACTTATAAATACAACCTGCTGAAGTCACTTTAATATTGTTCATATCATATGTATGTGTTTTTAAGACCAACTACTTGATATTGGATAAACAATTAAGGGCCTCATTTCTAGAGAAGACTGATTCTTCCTCTCTGAACAACTATTAATTGCCTATAGCTCTTCTTGGTGTGAAGCCTTGTGAGATTTCCTCCATCCACACTGACATGTCAATTGGAGTCCCTTTTCAAGTCTCATTTAGGAACAAAAAACACTGTTGAGATTTCCTGGGTGTAGACTTCTGCCATTTCTAGAAGATGCTCACAGGAGACGTTCTGGCCCTCTGCCTCTAACCATCCTTCTGCCCCCTCTTCAGGAATGGTCCCTGAGCCTCATGTGCAGGGTTGTGTTGTTGAGAGTTTTAATCAGGAATGGGTGGTAAAGTTTGACAAATGTGCCAAATATTGTGCATTTATTTGGATGACCATATCTTCTTTTTTTTTCTTTTCTTTATTTTGTTAGTATGCTCTATCACAGTGATTGATTTGTGTCTGTTAAAACATTCTCATATCCAGGGGGAGATTCTATTTGGTTCTGGTGTATGTATGAATTTTTTAATGTGCTGATGAAATCAATTTACTGATTATTAAGGATTTTTACATTCATGATTATCCTGGATATAGATCTGTAGTTCTATTTTCTTTTTCAGTATTCTCCTGTCTTTGGTATCTGGTAATACTGACCTGATAGAACAGGTTTTGAGATGAGGCCTTATATTCTACTCTATTAGAAGGTCAATCATTTAAAATGAATTGGCTAATTATTTTGAAAGTTTTTTATAAAACGATCTTGCTTTGTATTTTTATGTTTTGTGGTATTTTATTAATTATCAAATCTCCTAATTTATTGGTTTTTATTACTTCTTTATTCAAGTTTAGTAAGTTGAATGTTTTCAGAACTTAAATATACAAGTTAGCAAGTTATTGATACATATTTTTATAGTATTTCACTACTCTTTTCACTAGTATTTTACTACTACTTTTTTATATGTTTGTGGTTTTATTTATTAATGACCATGTATATGTGTATTTGTATTTTGCCTGTTTGTGGTAGATCGTGTTCCAGGATGTGTGTTTCAGAAGGCATCTTGTGGAATCGATTCTCTCCTTCTACTATGCAGGCTCCAGGATTTAATTCAGGTATGAGGTATGGCACTCAGTGTCTTTACCTAGTGAGCCACATGTCTGGCCCCTTTCCTTTCCATTTTTGAAGCATACATTAAAATTTTTCCTCTTTTATTTTATTTGATTCTTCTCTGTTTTGTCCTTAAGTAGTCTCAGGAAACATCATTACTTTGGGGTTGCTAGTTTTCATTAGAATTTTAAGAAACAAACTTTTAGTTTTATTGACGTTTTTCTAATATCTTTGTGTAGTTTATTTATTTTATTCATTCTCTAAATACTGCACTTAATATGATTTTTTTAATAGATTTTTGAGATGTAAAGTCTGGTTATTTATCTTTTTCTTTTTTCCACTTTTTCTTTTTTCTTAATTTCTTCTTTTTTTATCTATTTTTCTTGAAAAATAAATTCTTCCCCTCCTTCCACTCCTCCAAGGTGCTCCCTACTATCCTTCTCCTGGAGACCCACTCTTCCTCTGCTTCCCTTCAGAAAAGAGCAGGCCTCCAAGAGACAAAAACCAAACATAACAACACAAGATACAATAAGATAAGGCAAAAGCCCTCATATCAAGGCTTGACAAGAAACCCAATAGGAGGGGGAAAGTCCCAAGAGCATGCCAAAGAGTCAGAGATACACTCACTACCACTGTTAACAGCCATAACATTTACACAAGCTAATAGCCGTAACATATACACAGAGGACCTCGTGCAGGCCCATACAGGCCCTATGCTTGCAGCAGCTTCAGTCTCTGTGAGCCCATGTGAGCCTTACTTAGTTGATTATGTGGGCCATGTTCTTCTGTTGTTCTCTATCCTCTCTGACTCCCACAGTCTTTCCCCACTGTCTTCTGCTGGGTTCCCTGAGCTCCAAGGGGAAGGACCCAATCGAGATCTCTAATCTAGACTCTCTCTCTGCATAATTTTTAGCTGTGAGTCTCTGCATCTGTTCCCATCAGCTGCCAGAGGAATTCTCTCTGATGATGACTGGACAAGGCACCAGTCTTTGAGTATAGATTAGCAGAATATCATTAGGAATCATTTCATTGATTTTTTTTTCCCATCATGTTTGGTTCTATCCCAAGTCTCTCTTAGTTACCCAGTCTCCACTTCCTGACCAAACAGGCAGTTGAGGGCATGGGGTCCCTCTTGTGGTATGAGCCTCAAGTTAAACCAGCCATTGGCTAGCCACTCCCACAAGTTTTGTGCCACCTTTGCCCCTGCACATCTTGCAGTCAGGAGAGATTGAAGTTCAAGGGTTTTGTGGCTGGGTTGGTGTCCAGCTTTCTCTTTCAGTAGCCTGCAGAGTACCTTCCCATGCCAAAGAGACTAGAACACAGACGTGAAGACTCCATGCAGGCACCAGCTCCACTTAATTCAATGAGTTGTGTGAGTCCCGGCTGTTAGTTTTCAGAGAGTGAGCCTCTGCCCTCGCATCAGCCTGGATTGTTTAGGAATCTCCACAGGCTCAGCCAACAACTCAACTGAACGTATCTCTGTCCTACCACTAAAAGTCTTGCCTGGCTACCTGTGGATGGCCAGCTCAGACTCCATATCCTCCATTACTAGGAGTCCTCACCAGGGTGACCTTCATAGATTCCAGGAAGTTTTTATTGCAGTAGGTTTGTATACCCCCCAAGCACATCCCCTCCCCCAGATTCCAGCTATCTCTCCCTGAACTCTGTCTCCATCCCTTCTCACTCCACTTGATCCTTCCCTCTCCTGTTCCCACCCATCCCCAGTCTGCCCCCAGTCTCTTCTATTTCCCCTTCCCAAGGAGATCCATGTGTAACCCCCCAGAGCCGTCCTCTTTATCAAAGCTCTCTCGGGCTGTGGATTGTAGCTTGATTATCATGTACACAACAACTCATATTCACTTTTTAATGAATTAAGGTGGACATTTATCATTATAATTTCCCATTTGGATTCCTCTTTTTTACTGAATCCCATGGTTTTCACTACATCATGCTTCCATTTTCCTTTATCTTGCGATACTTTTAAATTTCCTTTAGATTTCATATTTGACTCTATGATTGTTCAATATTATGCTCTTTAGTTTCCATATGCTTTTGTATTTCTGTTTTTATAACAGTTAAAATTTTCTAGTTCCATTTTATTGTTGTCAGAAAAGACATGTAGAATGATTTGGTCTTCTGATATGTCTTAAGACTTACATTGTGACCTAACCAGTGATACGTAGTGGAGAATATTCCTTGTGCATTTTAGAAAGTTTGGGATATATGAAGTGGATGTATCTCCTCTACAATGTTATTCCAGTCATCTGTGTTTTTATTGATTTTTCTGCCTGGCTGTTCTGTTTGTTATGTTATAGGAAGGATATTTAAATTCTACACCATGACCATATTGCTGTAAATCTCTGTTATCAGATCTGCCAGTATTTGCTTATATATTTAAGTGCTCTGATGTGGAGTGCATACTTACAATTGTTCTATCTTCTTGTTGAATTAAATTTTTTATCTTTGTATCATAACATTTCTTGTCTCTGTAGATAGTTTATTTCAAGTATATTTTGTGTGATGCAAGAATGGCTACTCCTACATATATCTTTATTTATAGCAGAAAACTTTCTTTGAAACTAAAATTTACACCAAAACCAGGAGCAGGAAACTCCAAGAAGTCATCTTCTTGATGCTTCTTGGAAACAAAAAGTTTTTTTTCCATAAAATTCTTTCTTTTAAGAAGTCAAACTTCAATGTCTTTAAAAAATCTGATCTACCTCTATCATGACCTTTTTAGAGTTACTAAGCCTCAAACTATGATGTAAATTAAAATCTTGCATTTAAATAAATAAGTTTTAAAAATTGAATAACCTAAATTAGTAATCTATCATTTTTGAGTACTTGCACTACATACCTATTTTTTTTTCTAATAGCACTGTATCTCAGATTTGATTCAGGCTGACAAGATAGCTCAGTAGGTGAACTGACTCCCTCAAGTTGTCCTCTGATCTCCACACCTGTGCCATGACACATTACTCTCCATAATACATACAGACAGCTGCAAAATAAATATCAATAAAACTTTCACAAATCTTAAACTCAGTTATGACAGCTAGAAACGAGGCTTTATATTGAAATGTTTTCATGACATTTTAATATAGTTAGGAAGTATATAAAGCTAGTATCAAGACACATGAAATAGTTTGCACCTAGTTACTAATTTTTCTATCACCAGCCCTTAAGCATTTTGAATTTAAATACATGGATGTTAAATTTTAACATCTCTTTTCAGTAATTTTTTTGTCTAGACACCAATTCAATTCATTATCTATGAATTAAGTGCCAATTACTAAGTACTGTGTTATAAATTCAAATGGGAGCTGTGCTTGTAGCTCAGTTAGTACAATGCTTGCCTAGCTTGCAAGAAGCTCTAGGTTAGATTGGCAGCAGCACATAAAATGCATGTGGTGGTACAGGCCTGTAATTGCAAGCAAAGGTGTAGCTGGTCAACTCTGGTGAATGTAAAATCATGCATAAAATAGAAGCAAGCCTTTCCAAACCTATGTCAAATAAAACTTGGATGACTTAAAATGTAAACACATTGACACGTATATGAAGAAGATGCAAGAAGAGGCTTTAAAAACGAAAAAACTTGCTACTATACTTGTTTCCTTTATTATAATGTGCGTTATCTTTGGTAAGTTATTTAGACTCTCAAAGCCTCACATATATGAAACATGTAAGAAAATTATCATTTTCATCTCAGTCAATAGGATTAAAGTATATATATTTTAGGCTATTGCCAAGATTCAACCATTATATGGCACTAGTAATTTTCTTACAGTTTATCCTAAAACAGATATGGTACTTTGTATGCAGACTATTAAATAACAGAGTCACTGTCATTTCTTTCAGAAATCTATATTTTCAGAAACTCCCTTCTCACCACACCTTCAGTAACATGTTAATGAAAACAGAAAATCTATTATTTCTTTCCTTATCTATAATTTATTTAGATTTCCCTAGTTCATCTTTCTGGATAGTGGTTCACAAATATTTAATGAAGAACAAAGGTGGGGAGAGTAAACGTATGTTTTTATGACTTAAAATAAGAAAGAACATTCAAACTAGAGGAATATCAAACAAAAAGTTGTGAAGTGGCAACTAATTTAGCAGGTTGGAAGGGAGGGTGCCTACTGGTTTTTGTGATCATATTTATACAAGTTTTACTTCCATAGATGTTTTTGTGACTTAAAACACTTTTACCATACTTGAAATCTAGCATACATGTTTTGTGTTAACTCTAAAATGAAGGGAATCCTCTGAATCTATCAAAATGAAGACAAAAATGAATATTCCTTATAGAAAAAATAAGTATGTGCCTGCAAGGGTCCATTTGTGGCAGTTCTTCCCAGGTGGAGTTCCATAAATATTTATACATTCTCTCTTACCTTTAAAAATCACATATTTCATGTCTACTGTCTTCCCAAATAGACTGTAAACAATCTCAGAAGTCATATGGCATAAAAACATAGTATTTTTCCTCTTCTTTTACTCTGCTATTCATTTTATTTTCCTCTTAACTTTACAGTTATAGAGTAAACTGTATTACACTAATTCTACATAACTAATAGCCAATGAAAATTTATTTTTAAAATATCTTGTTTCAAATTCTTTGATTTTCTAATAGACAGAAAGATCACATCTCTATCTGATCAAGTTTGATATAAGTCTTTTTCTTTCTAACTGAAGTTTTAAATGGATCAACTGCCTAATTTCCTTCTGAAACTAGCCTCTCATATACTTGAAGATGTCTATTAAGCTTTGATGGATTCACTTATTGTGGCTCAACAGCCTAGACTCCGTTACTTTCCTGCAGGGGAAGTAATTTCAATACCTTTCAATCTTTCCAGATGATCATTTCTAGGTCCTTCCTAGTTTGTTCAGTATATTTTTTACAAATGGCAGGATTTAAACATTATATCTTGAAAGATTCTGAAGAATAAAGGCAGATAATCTACCATGCCTTCCATCTAAGGCCATCTCCTTTCAAAATAACTAGAACTATAACTTTTCTTTTGAGATCTAGTGGTTAGTTCCAAACCCATGCTGACACAGATGTCCCTGGTTAAAATGAGCAAGCTACAAAACAAAACAAAGACACGAATAGGGGAAAAGACTTAAAGGTTAAAAAGGAGTAAGAGTGAACTATGTACATCTAGAAATTGTCAAAGAATACATTTAATAAAGTTTTATTTAAAAAAAGAAACCCATCTACTTATTAGGAAAACATGTGCAAAGATTTTAAATGTAAAGAGAGTGACCCAGCAGAACCCAGCCCTCCAGTGACTCTGGTCAATCTAGTAAACATCTGAGAACAGACATCTTGGATCCACTAGACCAGCCCACCCACCAGCTAAGTACCATGGATGATGATGCCCTGTAGAGAAGTTTGGATTTTGGTACAAAGGGTGCACAGCTGGTAAGACTGTTGATTTCTTTTTCTCCCCTGGAAGCCTTCACAACGCATTTTAATAATGTAAGAGATAGCCAACATATTGGAAGCTTCTAGCTTATTTTCTGCTTGATTTCTTTATGTCCTGCAATTACAGCATGAGCTGTCATCAACAATAGGGACTCATCAAACAGTTTAGGTGGGCAACCAGAAGCAGTGACAATAGACTATATAGTTTGAGGGGACCTCAAGAGCCTCCTTGAGTAACAGCTTTGTATTACTTTTCTATTGTTGTGATAAAATACCGTGATCAAGGCAACTTATAGAAGGAAAAGCCATTGTGATTCCAGAGGGATAAGTACGCATCACGGTGGGGAGACATGGCATCAAGCAACAGGCATGGTGGCTAGAGAAGAATGCTCAGTATATGTTAAGCTAAAAATATTTTCTTGCCCATAATATAAATAAGATCACTATTTTATCCTGTTCTTAACAAAAAAAGTTAAGTATATTGTCCTATATCTTTTCCTTGTAAAAATAAGGCTGTTGGATCTGGAGAAATGGCTCCGTGGTTAGGAGTACTGGCTGCTCTTGCAGAGATCCCCAGTTCAATTCTCAGGACTCCTCTAAGGCAGTTCACCTACAGGGAATCCAACACCTTCTTCTGGACTCTGTGAGCACCTGCTCAGAAGTGCATTTACTCACACATGAACACACACGTATATTTAAAATTTCTAAAAAGTTAATTAAAAACAAAGCTGTAGTAGTATGATAGAATTCATTAAATGCATGTAAGAAAGAAAATGTCAATATATTATATTATTTATGTAAATGTATAAAAATGCCAGGATCCTTAGTCCATCTACATGGGCCTTTTTTATTAAGAAATTTTTCATTCATTTTACATAGCAGCATTATTCATAATAGCCAGAACCTGGAAACAACCTTTGGTTGAGATGCCTCTCAACCAAAGAATGAGTGAAGCAAATCTGGCACATATACACAATGGAGTACTACTCAGCAGTAACAAACAATGGCATCGTGATTTGCAGGCAAATGGATGGAACTAGAAAATATCATCTTGAGTGAGGTAACCCAGACTAAGAAGGACAAACATGGTATGTTTCTCCTCACTCATAAGCAAATACTCGAAAAAGCAGAGGATAACTAGACTACAACCCACAGCTCCAGAAAAGCTAGCTAACAAGGAGACCCCTAAGAGGGACCCATGGATCGCACTGGGAAGGGGAAATAGATGAGATCTACATGAGTAAACTAGAGGTGGGGGGGCAATAGAGGATAGGGGATGGGGGATGAGAATATAAGGGAACTGGATTGTCAAACTGGAACAGGGATGGAGTCAGAGAGCAATGAAAGAGAAACCATGATAGAGGGAGACATCATGGGGATAGGGAGAAAATGGGAGCTAGGGAAGTTCCCAGGAATCCACAAGCATGACCTCAGCTTATACTACTGGTAATAGTTGTAGTGGAAAGGGTGCCTGAACTGGCTTACCTCAGTAATCAGATTGGTGAATACCCTAACTGTCATCATAGAGCCTGCATCCAGTAACTAATGGAGCAAATGCGGAGATCCACAGGCAAACACCAGTCCGAGCTCCAAGAGTGCAGTTGAAGAGAGTGAAAAGGAATTCTATGAGCAAGGGGCATCAAGATCATGATGTGGAAACGTACAGAGACAACCAAACCAAACTAGTGGGAACTCATGAACTGTGGACCAATAGCCGTGGAACCGCAACAGGACTGGACTAGGCCCTCTGTCTAGGCAACACAGTTGTGTAGTTTGATCTGCTTAAGGGGGATCCCTGATAGTAGGATCAGGATCCATCCCTGATGCATGAGCAGGCTTTTTGGAGCCTAGTGCCTATGGTGGGACACCTTGCACAGCCTTGAGGCTGTCTCTTATACACATCTAGATGTGTATAAGAGACAGGGAATGAGAGGGGGATCTGTAGTTGGTATGTAAAGTGAATAGAAAATTTCTTAATAAAAAAATAAAAAAATGCTACTTTTTCATGATTGGTATTTTGAAATCTACATAATAAGCAATGAACTCATCTTGTTTATAAAAAGCACTATCCCAGATGTTTTGTTGATATATAACAACAACAAATTTTATGCAAAGCAGTATGAGAAGACAAAAATTTTAAAACATACTATTTTCTAGATTCCACTAAAAAGCTCATATATCTGATAAATGCATGCAAAAAAGTAGCAGGACATTAAAATTATCATACACAAATCACTAACCTTCTTATAGACAAATGACTAACATACTGAGAAAGAAATCAGGAAAGAGTCCCATTCAAAATAGCCTCAAAAAATTAAAATGTCTTTGAATAAATCTATACAAGAAAGTAAAAGATCTGTACAGCAAAAACATTGAGACTGAAAAAAGAAATTAAAGATGATACTAGAAGATGTAAAGGTCTTCCATGATCATGGATTGATACCATAAATACCTCAGAAACATCCATCTACCAAACCCAATCTATAGATTCAAAGCAATATCCACCAAAATGCCAATAAAATTCTTCATAGAAACTGAAAAAAACTTAAATTTTATATTGAAATACAGAAGACAAATGATGGCAAAAACAATCCTCAATGACAACAAACAAAAACAAGAAGAAAATTGCTAGCAGGATCACCATACCAGATTCCAGGTTATTCTACTTTTAATGTTAAGAAAACCATGAATTTTTACTTTGCAATAATGATTAGAAATCCAAAATTTTCTAGCAATATTAATAATAACCTAAATTCAATAACTCAAAAGAAGATGGTCTCCAATTAGAACTGAGTAAGTATTCCTCTGAACAATGTTTCTAGAATTTCCTTTATTGAAAACTTCTCTTCAGTAAGTTTATGATTTTCACATTTTTCTTTCTTGAAACTTAAAATGAAACTTTGGTAACTATATTGTTTACATACCTGAAAAATATTGAAGAATTTACCTCCCTTGAAAGGTGATATCCTATACAGAACTCATCAAATTAGACAAATTACCCATCTGTTAGCCTTGCTCATCACTATGCCCAACAAGTTGTCAATTGGTAGTTGGTCTTCCAGATACTGTTTACTTAATAACAATCTCTGAAAAACAAAACCATATATTTTATTACAGAGAGACATCAGTTTTTTTCTTAGCTCAGTGTTGTTGATTATTTCCATGGAAAGGAATCTTTCTCCACAAAAATTCATTTTCTGTTTGATTTTTATGAATAATATATTCTAACATCACATTATTTAAAAGGTAACATACACTATCATGTTGTTTACTCTGCACTTCTATTCATAGGCTTTCTGGTTGTCAGTTTGGATGACATGTTTCCATAACATAAAACACACTGGACTTTGATATCTATTTTTAGGTTTGATGCACATCTTAATGTAATATTGTCATAGAGAAGATAATTGGACATTTCAGCATTTATAAGGGACTCAAAACTTAAAGGGGATAGAAAATAATTACAAATTTGTTACAGTTTGAACTGAAATGTCTTACTCATGCTCCTGTTTTAAACACTCACTCTCCAGCTTCTGGGACTATTTGAAGGATATGGATTCTTTAGGTGTTAGGGCATGGGTGGTAGAAGTGGATTAATAGGGACAGAGTTTTGAAGGCTCTGCTTTTGTGTGCTTCATGACTGTGATTGCCCTCTTCCTTCCAATTAGTGTTATATGAGCATTCTGAGGCCACCTGCTCCATCACCACAGATAGAATGGATCTACCACATCTTCCAGCTTAAAGAACTAAAATCATTCTAAAATTGTGAGTCACAGTACTTTTCTTTCATAAACAATTTCTGTTGGGTATTTTGTCATAGCAATGAGAAAACTATGTAATATAAGATTTATTTATATATCTCTCCCTTGCAATCTTTTGATAATGATACTCTGTAGTAGCATCCTTGCCTAATTAAAACCAGCAATGGGGATTGTCAAAATGGTTTAGTAGATAAGGTTATTTGCTATTAAGCCTCATAGATTTAGATGCATGATACTTGAAAGAATAGACTCCTGACAATTTTCTTCTGACTTCCACACTCATATGCATGCATACTCACTCAATAAATTAATAATACTTCATTTTTTCTTGATGCCTACAAATTCTTTCCTATCTAATAGAAAAGAAGACCATGTAGCTAATAAGAATTCTTATTTTTAAGGATTTCATACATCTATACAATGAAATACAATATCTACCTCCAATTTCCCCCTTCTAATCTCTCCTATGTGTCCCTGTCATGCCTTTCTCAACTTCATTTCTACTTTTTTAATTACTCAGTAAGTCTAGTTAGTACTGCCCATATGTGCATGGATGTGGGACTATCTACTGGAGCTTGGAAAAAACCTATCAGTCGGCACACCCTCAATAAAATTATTTTTCTCCCCTAACAACTATACACTGCCAAATGCTCATCATTAAGGGCCAGGCCCTGGAGATAATCTACCCCAGCAATGATGTGGTTTTGGCTATCTTGATTTGTGTAGGGTCTTGTGCAAGTAACCATAACTGCTTTGAGATCATGACAGTGATATCCAGAAGATAACATTTCATAGCACTTCTCCACATCCTTTGGCTCATTTACTTTTTCCACATACTCTTCCCTGATGTTCCCTAAGCTTTGATGAAGGAGAGATTAATATAGATGTCTGTATACATCTGGAAACTCAGTCTCTTATTTTGATCACTTTGATCACCTGGTTTCCCACCAGTGACTACTGTCCACTGTAAAAAGAAGCTTCTCTGTCCAAGGTTGAGAGAAGACCAGGTATATGGATACAACCATAAGGACATAAGTATTTAGAAGACCATTTGACAGCATGATCATTTAGCAAAAGTTCTACCATTGGGACTATAACATTCCCAGCCATGGACTTTTGACCAGGGTTACATTACCTGGCATAAAATTTCCTCTGGTGGAGCAGGTATCAAATCCAACCAGAAAGTTGTTAGATAGTCTATGCTACTATCATACCAGTAGAAACATCTTGCCTAATAGATCAGTATTGCAACACCCAGGGTCCAATTATGGGTAAGACCCATGATGCCTTTTCTTTCCCAGTAGCTTATACCATAAAAGGTAGCCAGCAATAGGGGACTGTCTCAGTCAATTTGATATTCATGTGGATAAAATGTGTAGTGTCTTCAGCAATAGGTTCTTACCATATAGTTATGGTTGCTAACCAAAGGCTATCAAATCAAAGAAAGACAAACATACAAGAATCTTAAATGCACAGAACTAATTGAAAGAAATCAAACTGAAAACACTACCCAGTGCATGACTCCAATTCTGTGACATTTTGGAAATGCAAAATTAAAGAGAGAGTGAAAAGAGCAAGGTCATTACAACAGTTGAAACCTATTACACATTTATCAAAAGCCAAGGGGAATGACTTTGCAATAACAAGAGCAATTCTTGAAGTAGACTATTGTCTTCAGATGATAATGATGTGTCCATGTAGTCTCACCAGTTGTGATAAATGTATCGCTGTGGTGCAGTTGCAGGATGTTGATGCTAGTACAGGCTGTGCTTTTGTGAGCACAAAGAATCCATGGGAATTCTGTATCTCTTGTTTTTTTTTTCTGTGAACCTAAAAACGTTCTAAAAGTTCTATTTTAAAAATCCTGTCTCTCCCTTGACTCTACCACTTGTGGTGGGCTAGGGAGCTGACCCTCGCCCTTATCAGCTGCAGCACTCAGGAAAGTGGGCCCTGCACCTCCCCTGGGCAGCATAGTAGAGCTGACCCCACTGATAGGGGTGCAGAAAGATCTGGCCCCATCCCCCATCTGCCATATGGTGGTGTGGGCAAGGGAGAGTTGCCCTCTTCCCCATGCCCCTCACCACCTGTGGCACATGGGAGAGCCGGCCCTGAGGTCGTAAGTGTGGGAGGGCTGTTCCTGCCGCTCACCAGTTGCAGCACTCGAGAGAATAGCCCCTGCACCTTGCCTAGGCAGAACCGTAGAGCTGGCCTTGATGGTATTGGTGTGAGAAAGCCAACCCTGATGTCATGAAAGTAGGAGAACTGGCCCCACCCCTTATTCATTGCTGCAAGGGGTGAACTAGCCAGGGCAATGCTGGAGAGCTCACCCTGGTCAGGACCAGGAAGAGCTGGCAGGCTGACCAACCCTGCAACTACCCAGGCACAGAACCAGGGTAATGAGTTGGCCCACCCCAACATCCACTCCATCTGTGATCTGCTGGAGTACATGAAGGAGCTGGTCCAGCAGACCCAAAGCTGCAGGATCTCCAAGACACAGGGCAACAACACGATATTGAAGAGAAGCCCCAGTGAGGGCCAACCATCAATAGTGTAGCAGAAACCAGAGGCCTCAAATCAGACCAATGACTCTTTGCAATGAACACTTGCAAGTAAAAATATATGGATAAAGGGGTTTACTGCATGACTCACTGAATGACCCTATAGCTTCCATGACGAGATTTATTTTTCCTTTTTTTTCCTCTTAAATTTTATTTTGTGGGGGATTGTAAGGGCAGAGGGAAGATATGAAGAGACAGGGAAATAAATAGAATTGAGATGCATGATGTAAAAGATGCAAAGAATAAATAAAAAGAAAACTAAAAAAGTAAAAAAATAAACCCTGCTATCCCCACCTCAGACAACTCTGGAAACCATGAAACTGAATTAATAGTGACTGCTATTAGTTAAAAGCAGTAAAAAAAAAAGCTTGAGTACTTAGGGTTTTGTATTTATGTGTTTATAAAGCCTGTCATTACTATAAGGATTATTTCAAAGTCACAAAATTATTTGGAAAATAATTTGTCTTCAAAAAATGCTACTTTTTCCTGATTGGTATTCTAAAGTCTACAAAATAAGCAATGAACTCATCTTGTTTATAAAAAGCACTATCCCAGATGTTTTCTTGATATACAACAATAACAAATTTCTTGTGAAGCAATATGAGAAGATAAAAATTTTACATCATACCATTTTCTAGAAATCCAGGAATTCATAGACTATGACCACAGGGAAGGTAATAACAACAGTACTTGTGCTGAATTTTCACACTACGATTCCTCTGAAGAGTTGAAGAGTATTTCACACTACGATTCCTCTGAAAAGCTGAAGAATAATACAAGAGCTTTTCATTTAATCTAGAGCCTAATAACAGGACTGGTGAGTTTGAATAGGGAAGATGGCCATCTTTATTTTCACTGATCTTTAATGTCAATACAATATTTCTTAATCAGTATGGTTAACTTTGTCACCAAAGAACATTTATACTGAATTTTATATTTATATAAATTTTTATATCAAAATGTATTTCTTGAAGATACCTTGCAACAATATTCATAGTCATCATCAGTATCAAACTTTATTAATTTGTGGGCCTCAAATTTGATCACCTTATCAATTTTGCTAATGAAGTATATATTTTAATATTAGTTCCCCTATATTCCTTACACATTATTTTATGTATTTAGAAGTCACAGATTTCCTGAAAATGAAAATAAAGTTGATGATACTTTTCAAGCATACAAGTAGCATACAAACCTGGCCTATGATTTCCTACAGTTCACTTACTTGCAACTGACATGAATTATTCTTTATAGTAGAATAAGGTTTTGCTAGAATCCCACTTATTTGAGGTATACAATTCTGTTTTCAGCATTCTAACAATATTTGAGGCTAGGAAATAAATCAATTGAAAGAAACTATTTGCTTCACTCACAATGAGCTTGAAAATTTGAGACCATGTAGTCCCATTTGCTTAGTCTCTAGGGAAGATCTCGTGACTATTAGTAGGGATACTTATAATGGAGACCATTACAAGTAGAGAGATAGGTGACTCATAGTAGGGATACTTGTAATGGAGACAATTAAAAATAGGGAGATAGGTACTAAACAAATTAGGGCATCAGTCTTAGTTTTTATAGAAACTCACTCTCAAAAGAGAAATTAACAAAAGCAGTCTATATCAAATTGATTGATGATTGATATGTGAGTTCCCAGAACACTGTGTGTCACCATCCCTACATAGATGGGCCTAGACATATAAGAAAGCAGAGAGAAAACCAGAAAGAAAGAGAGCTATCATGTAAGCAGTGCTCCTCTCCGGTTTCTGCTTTACTTCCTGCTTGAGTTGTCACTCTGATGAACTCTTACCTAAAGTTTAAATGAACCTTTTCCTTTTCAAGTTGCTTTTGGCTAGAGTGTTTGATCTATCACAGCAAGAGAAAACCAAACCAGGACAGCATGCAAGTTTCATGTTTCCTATATCTTATTATCACTATTGTTCCTGCTATTCCCCCCCTTCCATTTTGTCTCCTGTCTTAGTGGGAAACTTTCTTCCTTTCCCTTAACATTCTGATAATCAAGTTCTCATATATTTTCGAATCCCAATTTTCATGTAATAAGTAAAAACAAAGAGTACAACGTGGGCAAGAAGAGCACAGTACATGACCATCTTACTTACCAATTGCCTCCTTTCTATTAAACTCAGTTTACTAAATAGCAGTTCTATTAACGCATCAAACACTTTCCCATATAGGGTCTAATGTCAAATCCATGCTGGTTTGCACAATGGCAGACACTGCACTGAGTAGTCTTTTCCTTCTACTTTGTGATGAGGTATGCAAGGCCAGGTCTGCACTGGACCTATTCATGGTTATGCTATGTTTTTCCTGTAATAAAGGGTGGTTGAGATGGCACCACATGTGTACTCATTGAATGACCACATAACTAAATACTACTGATAAAAACAACAAATTATACCTAAAAAATTATTTTCAGAAAGCTCCTTTCTCGGTGTAATTGATCTATTGATTAAACTTTAATTTTGGCTAAAACCTGGCTTTATGCTGATCTTTGCTATCTAATTCCTATGGGACTGACTAGAATAAAAAATTGTTAACTGTTCTTGCTTATGCAACTGCTTTATATTTCCACACAGTAAAAATTTCAATGATTACAAATCCTATCATCTATTTTACAATTTAGAGACAGGATCATTTAGAATGATAATAATTCCTATCATATTTTAATAACACATCTAAGCTAATTTATGTATCATAATACTCATTCATGAAGAGAAAATAGAACAATTTGGGATACATTAACCCAATTTACTCTGAGAAGGAAAATCAAATGCTAAATGCTTAGTAATGTTGTAATCACAACCAACATCCAAATTTAGCAACACAGTATATCATAGTATAATTTACTTAGGTTTCACAATGTATGGTCACGGTAGAGACTATGAGCTCAAAGATTCATGCTGAAGTAGACTTACTTTCTCATGTGTGTTGCCCTAGGAACTGTAAGAGACAGAAACCTAATAATCTTGCTCAGCAACACTGCCTCTCTTATGTTTTTTGCCAAATAAGTTGTGTATTTACACAAAGCTGCTAAATCATCATGTGCCTGAAAATAAAGTAACATGGATATTTGTAAACCTTAACAAAACAATGCAAACAAATATAGACATTCATTTGTACTTTTTCTGTTTCTGCTTTATTTTGTTTTGTTTTGTTTTTGCTTTGTTGAGTCAGGGCTTTATCCAGTATCCTAGGCTAGCTTGGAACTCCTATAGCTCAGACTGGCCTTCAACTAACAAACAGAAATCTACCTCCTTTGGCCTCCCAAGTGCCAAAACCATAGGCATAAGCTTTGTTGAGTCAGGGCTTTATCCAGTATCCTAGGCTAGCTTGGAACTCCTATAGCTCAGACTGGCCTTCAACTAACAAACAGAAATCTACCTCCTTTGGCCTCCCAAGTGCCAAAACCATAGGCATAAGCCACATACCTGAATTCAGGTACGGATTTTAAATATTTCTTTTATTAGTAGTATTAGTTGGGGGTTAGAAAACCAGGTTTTTCATTGATACTATGCAGTATTTCCATTCTGGCCATGATTTAAAATTTGCCTTCCTTTATTTTGTGTGATTCTGGAATGCTTTTCAAAAACTGATATTAAAAATTTTTGTGTTAAATCTAATTATATAGCATTAATAAATATTATCTTATTGAGATACATTTAAAGATCAAAAAGCCTCATTATGTCTACAGTACCACATTCATGAAATATTAAATTAACTTTAATTGATTGGTGATAAAATTGCTTTTATATGAACTCATGGAATTGACTGAATTTTCACATTCCTCCTGAAGATTTAACTCGTCTTCTTCATTCATAAAACCTTGATTTAATTTGTTCATTTTAAAATAGTGAAACAATATCTCAGTTTAATTTCCAGCCAGGGTTGGTGATCTACTTAAGAAGTGCAGATTGGGCTATGTGGAGAAGGGTTATTGGTATTTCTGAGAAGATTTTTTAAAAGAAAGAAGACAGTCTTGGACTTGCTCTTTTCTCTGAAAGGTGGCAAAATGGACTGACTTCTGGAAATTTGCACTGAGTCTTCAACAAAGACATAGGTATTTTTCTACTACATGCCCCAAATTCAAGAAGTTTCATGAAGCAAATATTTAAGACCTTAGGAGAAAGGGTAACTATTCTTAATGGCAAAGCATTTTCTGTGAGCTGGTGACTATCTTATCTCCATTCAAAACACAGATTTGGAACTTAGCAGTAAGGCTTTGATACATGCCAATGATTTATATAAATTACCAGCCTTTTTCCTTGAGAACCTTTTTGGCTTTTGCCTTCTAATGTATCATTCTTGCCTTTGATCTGGGAGCGAGCCTTCACAGAAGTACATAACAGTGAATCCTCAATTCTTTAAATGAATGGCTCTGGGTTATTCTTTGATAGTTTATCTGCAGGAGCCTGATTGCCTTACATTTGAACATGTTCTACCCTTTCCTGTATTCAGTGTCTCTGCATCTTTATGCTGCCTTTATCTGAGGAAAACAGGAAAGAATTGAGAAAGCTTAGTATTATACGTGCAAGTGGAAGAGATTTTATGCAAAAGAATAATAAATAATACTTAATAACATACATGGTAGACATACTTCTTAAGCTGCATATTATGCTGTTTGTAATTATTTTAGATGAAAACTTTGGTACTTTTTTTCCTACTGAAAATTAAATTATCAATGCTTTTATACTTATGGATTTCATTTTTTTTATATACAGACTCTATGACTTTAATAATTTTTTAACTTTGGATATAGTTAAGCACTTTCTGGAAAATTGGTCAGGAAACTACCAAAAATCTGTAAGACATAATTTCTGAATTGTATTTCAAAACATGAAAATATATTTAGTTCTGATGTTTAATAAAATGAATCAAATTTTTCATTTATAATACTCACAAATATTTTTGTTGTTGCTTTTAAGTTTGACTTGCATAGTATGTAGTGCTGTAAATTATTAAAAACAAGATAACTATAAAATGTTTCAAGACAAAAGGTAATCAAGAAAAAGTAAAGAATTGAAAAGTTATATTTCTAGGTCTCTTTACCAAAGAGTCTGTTGATGGCCATACCATTTCATATCTTTAAATTGGTTAATATAGATATCAAGAATCTCCTATATTTCTAGTGCATATAATGCTCCCTTTGTCAATGCATAAATTTAAGATCATTATTTATTAAAGTCAATTGGGAAAGCAAGTCTTTGAATTCTCTAGTCCTGCATAATATGAGCATTTAAGAAGACAAATTAATTAAGATAAAAATAAAAATTGTATCTGTTTTCATACCTTCTCTCACAACAACCAAAGACATCAAACATGGCATAACATATATAGTATATGAGTTCCTAAAATACTGGATTGAATACAATTTTTTTTCTGGAAATTAAAATACAATTGCTTTAATGTCAGTTTTGTACATTTAAGGCATTAGAATTATTAGGCTTTAAAATATATAGGCTTTAAAATCTCTGCTTGTATATTGAAAATTAACATATTTTTTGTAAGCCATAACTTTGACTTTAGAAATTAGATAAATACACTTAAATATTAATACCATCAGGTACATACTTATTCAATTTCCATGCACATGAACTTAGGAACATATAATCAAATGGATTTTAATAAAAACATGAATAATATAAACTTTTTATTCAGTTAAACTAAAATCAGTATGGAAATTTAAAGTAAATTTATTTGGTATAGATAATATCTAGTTAAGAGTACATAAATTATAAACTCATCAACAGAATATTTAATAATTGCCAATTTTCATTAAGTTTATGGTGAAGTTATAAATGTTCAGGATTCCACAAAAATATACTGAAATAAACAATTATTTATAATTATACTACATCAAAGAACATATGACCACAAAATATGCCTTTTGTCATCATTCACAAAAAACTAATATACTCAATGAATTGTAGTTTGAAATAAATCTCATTCTGAATCTCAAAAGATACTTGTGTCAAATGAAGCAGCACAGATTTCCAAGCTCATCTGGGAAGTCTGATTCAATTTGTGTGGAATGGGCTCCAGATTTTTTTTTGTAAACAAATATCCCAATATAGTCTCATGAGAAAATTTTAAGGAAAATGAGAACTTCAACAGGCATATGTGCAAAAGCTCTTAATCTAGGTGACACACAGTTTCAAAAAAACAGAATGGCATTATTCTTAAGACTCCAAAGGCAAGTTTTGCATCTGTGACAGTAACTCTTTGCCTGACTTGGTCAGTCTGCCAAAGGGGAATATCTCACAGAAAGGTGAAAAGACAGCTTTCTTCAACTAACATTTTCATATTCAGTTTAGTGTCCTCAATCTATTATGTGAAATAAAAGGGGGGAAACCCAAAAGTAATGGGAAGCAGTAACATATATATGATACAAGCTACCAATCTTCTATTTTATCACTGTGTTATTTATATAGTTACATATTTTTGCATACTTCATATATATTAGGCAAAAATCTTTATTAGCTATACTGGCAAACATATATAATGATTATGTAGTAAGATATTTGCATATTGAAAAAAATCAATCATTCAAAACAAGCCAATTCATTTGCTTAAATCTTTAATGTGAAATTTAAAATAAATGTTTCAGTGGTTCAATATTGTTCTTGGTCTAATAAAAAAATTCAAGTAGACATTGAAGTCAGGCATCACACATGTTAAGCACTGAATTTACTAATGGGCTACCCCTTTAGCTTTAGTATCATTATTTTCTATATAGATATTCAATTTCTCCACAATTGTTTTGCTTTAACTATTTATTTTTAGTTTTAAATATGTCTGTGCATGCATGTCTATGTGGGGTATGTGCACATGAGTATAGTTGCCTATGGAGACCAAAAGAGGGCAATTGATACCCTGCAACAGATGTTTATGAGCTGGCCAGCTTGGATTCTGGGAACTTAATTCTGGTCTTCTGTAAGAGCTATACTCATTCTTATGCTCACCATTAATATTTAGGAGACTCTTCCGCATTTCGCATTATACTCACTATCTTAGGTTTAATTATGTCCTATTTGATAGTGTTATGTTAATATCCTATGATGGTGATTAGGTACTGCAGTGCCTTTTCAAGTCAGATAACATAACTATCTCTATAGCTTTCTTGTTCTATAGCTCACTTTTGATATTGTGGGTGTTTGGTGATTCCAAATGAATTTGAGGAATGGCTTTATACTTCTGTGAAAAGTGCGATATGGATTTCAATTGAGACATTCAGCTATTTTTCAGTTTGGACATTTCTGAGAAACAATACTTTACATTTTTATACTTAAGATATTTGGAAGAAAACACTGGTGACATTCTTCAGAATATGGGTGTTGCATTTATTTGAATATGGCATCACTAGTAAGGGCAACAAAAGGAGAAATAGGCAAGTGGGACTACAAGAAGCTAAAAAGATTATGAACAGCAAAATAGGCCGGGAATAATGTTCAAAGGTAAGCAGTAGACTGGTAGAAAATATCTGTTAATCGTGTGTTTGATAAGGTCTTTATTTCCAAACTACATAAGGAAAACTTCCAACTCACCCCAAGCCCCATACTCCATGAATACATAGTTAATTTATTTACTGGTGGTAACCATTGCCCTGTGATTTAACTGTTATAATGACTTTGACATCATTTATTTTACTTTAGCTTTGAGGCTGTTTTATCTTTGATAAATGTTTAGAATTGAGAATTTTACTTGAAAAGTATGATATCAGGACTGAAGTATTGGCTTCACCTAGAAACATACAATCTTCAGACTCCTCTCAAAAGGAGTACATTTAAATAACATCCTGAACATTAACAATAGTGATATAGGTGTATATAGAAATTTCTCATGTTTTGCATAATTCATAGATTACATTTTACTATGATTAATTTTGTACAGTGAAAATTTTACTATATAATCTTGACATGGATTACAAATGAAACACAAAAGCATGAAAAATATCAACTTATAAATAAAGATACTGGAAGCTTACCTTCAAAAATCAAATAGTGGGGAAAATATTATAGTGTTTTTAAAAGTGCTAGAAAGTGGTTACTTAATAAATATGTGTCCTAGTTTGCTTTAAGTTGCTGTGATAAACACCATGGCCAAAACAACTTGTGGGAGGAAGCTGTATTTCAACGTCACAGTCTATCACTGAGGAAAGTCAGGGTAGGAACTCAAAGGAAGAAACTGGAACAGAAACTATGGCGAGCCAGTGCTACTTTCTCACTCTCTAGCTCATGCTCAGCTAATTTTCTTATATAACTCAGTCCCACCTTCCTAGGAACAGTATCACAATGGGTTGAACCTTCCTACATTAATCATTAATCAAGATGATTTCTCACAGACATGACTACAATTCAATCTGATCTGTGCAATTAGTCTATAGAGATTTTCTCTTCCCAGGTGTCTGTAGTTTGTGTTGATGATTAAAAACTAGCCAGTACAGTATACCACTGAATGATTTAAAACTTTAATTCTACAATAAGCAACAAAAGTTCATAGTTCTAAATATATGCAACTAAAAAAAGCCCCACCAGCTGGGCAGTGGTGGCGCACACCGTTAATCCCAGCACTGAGGAGGCAGAGGCAGGTGGATCTCTGTGA
>LZPO01017313.1:54508-71084 GCA_001675575.1 Neotoma lepida
CTGGCCTCGAACTCATAGAGATCTGCCTGCCTCTGCCTCCCAAGTGCTGGGATTAAAGGCGTGCGCCACCACCGCCCGGCAGTTTCTCTCATTTCTGTGTTTCAGTAGATTCTAGAATCACAGATAAACTAATTGTGTTTTTGTTTTGCTTTATCTGTTACCCTTGTTGAGTGATATAAAGTTTCCTGCTTTGTCATTTTTTCATTGTAACTACAGGCTCCATGAATAAAAATAATTGGCAAAGATATTGTAATGAAAGAACTATGTGGGCCAGTAAGATGGCACATTGGGTAAAGGCATTTGCCATCAAGTTTTATGACCTAAGGTCAATCCACAGGACCCACATGGTAGAAGATGAGAGCCCATTCTCACAAATTGTCTTCTGACTTCAATACTTATTCATACACACACAATGCATTTAACATTTTAAAAGAAATATTTGCTAATACCTGGTTACTTATTATTAGGGCTCTCTGAATTCTTCATCAATGACATTATTATTTGACTTACAAAATCCCATCTAATATTGTGGTAATAATATTTTACTAAGGAGTACTATCTCAAATGTCATAGACCAGATTAAAATAGTATTTAAAATTTTTCCGTATCTATGATAATTTCATATATGCACACTATTAAAGGAAATCAGATAACAGTATATATTACAGAATATAGTGAAGGTTACAGAAAATTTTAAAGTTCACTGTTTTATAGCTTTGATTCTCAACAAGTTAAATTTACTATTTCATTCACTATTTCCAGGGGTATAATTCATCAATAGTGCAAAGTATAGGTCTGTAGACACATAGAAGACAGACCGCAGTGTCTGCATTCAAAATAGACACATTCATAGTAAACATGAAACTACATAGGGCTCTTCCAGCTCATAATGAAACTGTTAATATGTGATATATATTTCTTCCACATGGATGAGAAAAACTCACTAAAAATATGTATATATACTCTATATATTCTATATAAAATATGGATATCCTATATATATATATGTGTGTATAATTTAGGAAAAGAAGAAAAACACATCTCTTGCTCCTTTAGGACAACCTATTACTGGTATAATCTTGCCCTCAATAGTACGTTCCTTAAAAGGGTAATTTTTGCTAAGGCCCATAGTGTCCTAGTACATGCTCTCTTATTAATTTATTTTATTTCTGAAACATAGAAAGGTCATGGCATTTTCGAGAAGATGAAGAATGCATTTCTACAATGTCATACAGGATAACTGATACACAAAACTGTTAGATCAAGAATAATGAAAGAAATCTGCCAGCAAAATGAGATACATGGAAAAAAATGTCTCCTTCAATATAAAACAAATGGCAGAAAGGACCTTGTTCATAAAAGTGTAAGGATGGCTCACAATGATACCTTTGTTCTATGTCAGAGAATTTCACTGCTTTCAAAGCTAGGCACAGAGTTTAAGGGTCTTCTCTACTTTCCAACATAGTTTCATTGCATTTCAATTCTTTTCCTGACATGATTTCATTTCAAGAAGAAAGCAGGGTAGTAGAAGAATTAGATCATATCCATAAATTTATTTGATCTTATTAAAATAAAATTCATTTCCATTTATGTTGTATTGTTACTATGGGGGAGGGGTAAGTGTTCTCTTTCCTGTCCATCCAAATGCATCATAAACTACAATGCTTATTAAACAAAAATATCACTAGATAAATACTGATAAAATGGCTCAGTGAGTAATGATGCTTCCTATCAAGCCTAACTACCTGAGTTCAACCTCAGGAACCCACACACAGTAGAAACTGTGCACCTACTCCAACAAGTTTTCCTCTAACCTCCATTCAAGCATTATGACATGCATACACATGAGCATAGATACACACAAAACAAATAAATATTGAAAAGAGACAAATTAATAAGGAAAAAGGCAGTTTTAATTGGTGTGGTGATTTGAAAGAAAATGGCCCCCAAAGGGAGTGGCATTATTAGGAGGTGTGGCCTTGTTGGAGTAGGTGTGATCTTGTGGGAGGAACTGTGAAACCGTGGAGGTGGGCTTTGAGATCTCCTATACTCAAGCTATGCTGAGTGATACAGACCACTTCCTGATGCCTGCAAGTTAAGATGTAGAACTGTTAGCTACTTCTCCAGCATCATGTCTGCCTGCATGCCACATGTCGGAACAAGATGATAATGGACTAAACCTCTGAAAATGTAAGCCACCCCAATTAAATGTTTTTAATTTATAAGAGTTGCCTTGGTCATGTTGTCTCTTCACAGCAATAGAAACCCTAACTAAGACATTTGGACATAATTTTCATGAAACTACAGCCTTCAGAATGAAGACCCAAAGACAAAGGATAAACTACCCATTATTCAATTAGGTTTCTTCAGTTATTGGTCATCATGTTTTAAAAAAATCATTGATTCCTGGGAACTTCCCTAGCACTGTGTTTCTCCCTATTCCCATGATTTCTTCCTTTATCATGTTATCTCCTTCCTTGCTCTCCCACTCTGTCCCTGTTTCAGCTCAAACCTCCCGCTCCTTTACACTCTCATCCTCCATCCCTCACTCCCCATTTTCTCCCCCTGACTCCTAGTCAGCCCATGTAGATCTCATCCATTTCTCCCTCCCTGGGCAATCCATGTGTCCCTCCTAGGGACAATGTTGCATATTAGAAGTTTGTTTACTGACATCTTCCATCACAGTATGAATTTCCAGAAAGCTGAAGAAACTTTAGTGTACTTTTTTATCCATTGGTGTATTATGAATAATATTTGTTCTGTCATCACTTCATTGGAGTTAATACATATATGAACAAAACATGTTACTTTCACATGCTTGGCTCAGTTATCTACAGTGTACAATTTTAGAAGATGATTATTAAAAGAAACAGGTTCATTCTAGATAGATAATTCTCATTATTTCACACTTGCTCCCTCTCTGTCTCTCCACACACACACACAAAATACACACACATGTACACACATGCACATGCACTCATATACACTCTCATGGTATATGATGGTTGGGAAGGAGCACAGGGAAAAGTATTTAAATATTAGTCATCAATAAAATATTTCCCTCAAGTTAATTACTTTCTCAACAATAAAGCAATGGATGATGGGATCTTGTTCCTCCGCCAATAAATGATGACTTCATTGGTGCTATGAAACATCTAAGTGTTCACTTCCACTAATTAAATAAAAAATCTTACTGACAAAACAAACAAATTTAATCTCTTGGGAAAATTCTCCCCTAAATATGAAGCCTTAATAAACACATTGTCTTCTGAATTTACTCTAACTATTGAAACTTAGTAAGATGCTATCAGAGAATAGTGTGTCTTTGGAGAAGTTCATCTTTCCCTTGACTAGGGCCTTTATTAGGGTAGTACTTATTCTAGATCCCTTAGTGTTTTATCACTAACATTATCAATATCAATACCAACAAGAATCTGTCTGTAATGTGAATTTCTAAATGGTCTTATTAATTAAAAGACTCAATGTCAGCTATTGGGGTAAATTCTGAATGATCAGACAGAACAAGCCACAGCCAACCTCACCACACCAACTCCTCAGCTGATTTTGTATCCTCAGACTGCAGGGTTCTGAGTCCTCACCCGAATGAATCTCAGCTGAACTGCTGCTAAAAGCCTCAAAGCTTAAAAGCCTAAAAGCCTAAAATCTTCTAGTTCCTGGTCCTCATGCCTTATATACCTTTCTGCTTCCTGCCATTACTTCCTGGGATTAAAGGTGTGTGTCACCATGCCTGCCTGTTACCAGTGTGGCCTTGAACTCACAGAGATCCAGATGGATCTCTGTCTCCCTAGTGATAGGATTAAAGGTGTGTGCCACCATTTTCTGGCCTCTATGTCTATCTAGTGGCTGTTCTGTTCTCTGACCCCAGATAAGTTTATTAGGGTGCACAATATATTGGGGGACACACTATCACCACAGTTGTCAGCCAGAATTAATATGTATATTGATGCACTGGCATTATTAAATAAAAGTTGTAAGATTTAAACAATATGAAGAAAATAATCATTTATTCAAAATTAGCATGCTCTTTTATTTTAGCTTCTTTAAATAATTAAAGAAGTGCCATTTCTTTGACTGTTTTAATGATATGTTCATATATGCATATCTTCTCTATGTTCTTTTAAACCTGCTTAATGCTGCTTTAAGTGTATGAGTGTAGGACCATTCACTGGAGCATGGGTATACTTAGCCACATTCTTGAAGAAAACTGACCCTCCTTCCCTCAGCAGCCATCAATTGCCAATTCCTCCTTAATTATGAAACATGGTGAAAACATCTAATTATTACATGTATAAGACTTTGAGTTATGTAAAATGTTACTGCTGCCTACAGGCAGTTAGGAAATATGGATTATGTTTCTACATAGTCAGTACTGGCATCTTGGTATATGGGCAGGGATCAGGGATGTTGTAGCGGTAAATGAAATGTCACAGAATATTTCATTGCATCCTTAATATCTGTCTACTTTACAAACTGAATCTTCTAGCATCTCTGAGATACTCACTGGGTATGAAAATTAATCTTTCTGAGATAAAGTAAATTAAGTTGGCTGGAAACAAAGAAGACAGGGTTCACAGTAAAACACTGTGGTCCAACTTCTTCATTGTGACACAGCATAGACTAATATATATAAGAAAATTATATTATGTGTAAGGAGGTGGTTCTGAGTGTGAGGCCCACTGATGTCAGAGATTAGAAGTTGTTACAAAGATTTGTACACCTGTATATGTATTTGATAAATTAATATAGAAGCACTAAAATGAATCTTCACAGTGCTGTCTTCAATATTCTACTACTTTGGAGAATAATGAACACCTTCCTATTGTTCATCTATGGCTTTAAGTAATCATTTCAGAAAACAAGGACACACATATTTGTGTCATATTTTATGTAAAGGGTTTTTCTGCAAATGAGGAATGAGATCATTCAAAGGAAAAACTGAGCCTTATTCAGCACTTGTTTGTTCTGAGTAGAAATGACATTATGTGGTATTTTAAAAATTAATTCTTGAGATTATAATACAGTTATATCACTTCCTCATTTCTTTTCCTCCATCCATCAAAACCTTCCCATATACCCCTCCTTGTTCTTTTTCCCATGGCCTCTTTTTTCATTAACTATGGTTCCATACATACTTGTATATGTTTGTATATAATGTATGTTGCTTTCCTAAATATATAATCTGCTCAGTCTGTATGATGTTACTGTATTATGTTTTCATGGCTGACCATTTGGTATCAGATAATCATTTGGTGTGCTCTTCCCTGGGTAAGACTACTTATCCTGCACTCAACACTATTTAGTTGCCTGTAGTTATTTGGATATGGTTGGGGCCTCATGGGCATTTCCCCACTCACTTTGGTATGCTTATTGTTGTTGTCCTTGTTCAGCTCCTGTTGAGGTACTAATATTGGTGAGACTTTATGGATGAAACTTCTGACACTAATGGGAGATACAATCTTATAGCAAATTCCCTGTTCCTTTGGCTCTCACAATCTTTCCACCCCCTCTTCTGCAATGATCCCAGAGTCTCATGAGTCAGATTTATTTGTAGATATATCCACTAGGACTGGGCCCCACATCAACACATTTTGATTGACTGTGATTTTCAGTAATGGTGTCTGTACATTGCAAAGAGAAGTTTCCTTGATGAAGGATGAAGACTATACTTACCTGTGGCTATAAAGGAAAATATTTAGAATTAATTATGGATTATTCTGGCTTAGTAAAATGATGGTTGCAGGTTCTCCAAGGTCCATGACTCTACTAACCCTGGGTAGTTGTCTAGGTTTTTAGTACTAGAAAAGTTTTCCATCTTGTTGAATGGTTATTGAGTCCAGTTAGAGAGCTGTTGATTACTGCCATGATACATATGCCACTAATGTACACTTAAGTTTGCCATGGCATGCTGGTCATTTTTGTGATTTATAGGCATCATAACTGGGCAGACTCTTTGCTACTTCTGTTCTTTTCAAGTATGCATAGTACCTTTTGATACCATGAAAGCTGATCCTCATGTCATGGGCCTAGGAGGCCTGTGTCTGAAGTACAGGGTGTCCTCAGCAATAGCGTTTAGGACAAAGTCTGCCTGACCCTCACATCTACACACCCTCCCGAATTGGCCAGATCTTGTCTGGGTCCCACATGCAGTGCTCTTGCTTAGTCTGGCCAACCCTGCCTACACTACAACCAACTTGTGGGCTTCTGCCAGGACCCACACTGTCTGCCCCTAAACACTCAGAACACTCCCAAGATACATCCAACCTCTCCACCCAAGCAGATCTACCCCTATACCCCAGGCTTGGACCAGGATGAATATCCCGCATACCAGCACAATACTCTCTTTCTACCTGACTTTATTCTTCCTAAGCTATTTCAAATTCCTAAGTATAATCCACCTGCACAGCCTATTATGACCAAACCTACTCTGCCCACATCAGACATATAAATAACAGAATAAGTCCACATGCCCAAACATATTGCAAAAATAGAACATAAAAGACCAAGCAAGTAGCTCCTTCTAAAACGTATCACTCCTATAGAAATGTTTACCAATGAGAATTACCTCAATAAACCCGAGACACAGAATTTAAAAGAATAATCATAAACTTCTTCACAGAATTCATTCAGCTTAAGAAGATACAAAATAACATTTCAATTAAATAAAGAAAAAAGGAACTAAAGGAAAATAAATGCCTGAGTGATGCCCAAGAAAACACAAACATAAGGCTGATAGAAATGATAAAGATAATCCAGTACTTGTAAATGGAGTCCAATAAAGATAAACATTGAGGAGAATGCAAGCTGAAATGAAGATGTAATTGAAAAAGACAATAGCACAACTAGAAAAATAAAACAAAGGCCTTGCAAGGAGAATGAGTAAGGTAGAAGAGTGAATATCAAGACTCAATGATAAAGTAGAGGACCTAAACTAAATAAGCAAACAATATTAGAACATTTAAAGAAACACACAAGAAAGGAATATACAGGAAATATGGAACACTATGAACAGATGAAATCTTTGAATTATAGACATAGGTAAGGGACAAGAATCCCAAGTTAAGCCTGGGGGCTCAAGGATATCACAAGAAAACCCAGAGAAACAACTAACCTGGGCTCAAAGGAGCTCACAGAATCTGAACCAACAACCAGGGAGCCTGCATGGGACAGACTTAGGCCCTCTACACATATATGTGACAGTTGTGTCCACTTGTGGGACTCCTCTCAGTGGCAGCAGGGGCTGTCCCTAACACTATGGCTGGCTTTCGGGAACCTATTCCTTATACTGGGTTGCCTTGCCCAGACTTAATACAGGGGATGTGCTTAGTCCTACTTGCAACTTAATATGCCATGCTTTGTTGATATCCATGGGAGGCCTGCTCCTTTCTGAACAGAAACAGGAGTGGATTGGGGGAGGGAAAAGAGAGGAGGTGCAGGAGGAAATGGGAGAAGAGGAGGGAGGGGAAACTTCAGTTGGGATGCAAAATAAATAAATAAATTTAATTAAAAAAAAGAATCCCAAGTTAATGGCATAGACCAGGTTCTTCAAAAAGATCATAGAAGAAAATTTCCCGAAAATAAGGATACAAAAGCACCCAGAACACCAAAAAGACTAGACCAGAAAAGTTAATCCCCATAGCATATCATAATTAAACACAAAGTATACAGAACAAAGAAAGTGCAAGAAAGCTTCAAGAGAAAAAAACCACAAGTCATATATAAAGGAAAACCTCTAACAATAACAGCTGATTTCTCAACAGAAACCTTGAAAGGCAGAAGAGCCTGGAGCAATGCATTTCAAGTCCTAAATGACTATGACAGCCAGCCTAGACTAATATAATAAGCAAAAGTATCTGCCATAGTTGAAGGAGAAAGAAAACTCTCCACAATATAAGTAGCCTAAAAAATACATATCCAACAAATCAAATCTAAAGAAAATACAGGAAGCAATATTCCAGGCAAAAGAGAAAAATGAGCACAGCCAAAAGACTGTGGAAAGAAATATGAAGTCATGATCACTAAAACACAAAAGCACCACTGAGAATATAAATACCACCAAAAATTAACGTGGTGTCTGCAATTAACACATACACTTCAACAATAATTTTAAAAATTAATGACCTCAATTTCAAGATAAGCTGACTGAATAGATGAAGAAATAAAATCCATCTATCTGTTGTCTACAAGAAATACACCTTAGCTTTAAAGATGCGTCATGTATTTTTAAGAAAATCCATTAAAGCATTGCCACACAGAGATACAGAGTACACCTCTCCTATCTCTATATAACAAAATGTCCTAAAATTGATTGCTAAAAGAACATTTTCTCATTTTCCATATCTAAAAACTGATTCAGCTTCTCCTTGAACAACAATAGTGATTCAGCACCAACCTTGAAACTAAGGTAGGAAACATAGGAGAACAAGGAGCTCACAGCAACTGTTCCAAACCAGCTAGTGGGAGATGGCTCTTGAATAAGCAAAAGATAATTTGGAAAAGAAAGTGCTTGGGAATTGCTGAAGTAGGACTTTTTCTTTCAATAAGAAAGGGAAATTTTGAAATTCTAGTCATTATGAGATCTGTCTCAGAGTCATTTCTCTCTCTGATTCTTGTGATATGTTGTAAGCCCCATAAAAATTTGCATCCATGATCTCTGATATAGTGACTCTGTGTGAAATGACTTATGTCTGAAGCAAAACAATCATTTGAATTATTATTTGAATTATTGAGCTCCACATGGGGGTTATAAAGACCTCAAATAACTGCCACATAAGAAAGATTGTTCATTTTTCAGTATTAGAAACTGCCTCTCCATGGATACTCAACAGTAAAAATAGAAAACAGTAGCTAGCAGGGGAGGCCATGTACAGCTATTCATACATAGTTTCACTGAATTTTCTATTAAAAAGCTTACTTATACAGATATTACAACTAATGATATTCTATTTTCTTTTTTTGACATTTGCAACACACAACTTTATTGATAATACACATATGAAGTCTTCAGTGACAAAATTCAAGTCAAAACAAGTAGGAGCAGAGTAGGCCATTCATGGACAGGTTTGTTATCAATTCACATAGTGGACTCAGTAAATATTCCACCCAAGCAGCACAATTCAAATCACAAATGTGTCTTCAGCAATATAGGACTACAGGACTATTTGGTATTCAGAAAATGGATCTGAATGACATATTTTTCTAAACTGGCAGCTGAAAAGACCCCTTCACTATCCACACAAGTAGAAAAGCAATAACATCTCATTTTTAATGCTTCCAGATTGGAAAACAGAAATCACATATCTTTTTTTTCTTTTTTTTGGTTTTTTCAAGACAGGGTTTCTCTGTGTAGCTTTGGTGGCGCCTTTCCTGGAACTCACTTGGTAGCCCAGGCTGGCCTCGAACTCACAGAGATCCGCCTGCCTCTGCCTCCCGAGTGCTGGGACTTAAGGCGTGCGCCACCTCCGCCCGGCAGAAATCACATATCCTGAGGGCACAGAACAATCAGAATTTGTTTGCCGGTTTGACAACTTTCACCTTCACCAAGGGGTCATGGTAATTTGCCAAGGTTTGGATTTTCTTAACACACACCCCAGATGTAGTACATAAGTAAAACAGGGAACCCTTGTTGAATTCTCTGTAGTTGAACACTTCTGCTCTGAGGTTGTCAAAGATAATCTCAAATAGAGTAAGAGCATTTATAAGAATTTCCGATTCCACATAAGAATTATAAAAGGAACTAAATGATGACAGCACTTGGGTACTGAGAAGTTTTTTGAGCATGTCTGGATTTTCCGCAAAATTTGAAAGTATTTTCAAATTTTCAACCTTGATTTTTCCACCTCCCGAGATAACAAACAGAAAAAGTTAGCAATGGAATTGACAAGTAGGTGCTGACAGTCATTAGTAATAGTCATATTTGTTAAAAATTTTAGCCCAACTACCTGTACTGCTGAGTTCAGGTTAGAAGCCATGATATCATCCATCATTTTATTCATGTACACCTGCAATCAGCCCTGATTTTCATAATTTTCACCCAGGTTATTCATGGACATTAAGGCTTTTTCCTTAATATGGGGGTCAGTTTTGCTGATCATGTTTGCAATAATCGGGAGGCCTCCCAACTTTCGAATTGTTTCTTTATTACATGAATAATTGGCATTGTTGCTCAGGGTGAGCAGGGATACATGCTCGATGAAGGGATCAACTGGTTTCTGAAGCAAAGATAGGACTTTCCTGAAATCTCAGACACCCAGAATCTCATCAATTTCATATGGAAAGGGGTGCTTATGCATGGGGATGCTTCTGTTGCCTTTCCCTCTGTGCTGAACCTCAGGTTCAGAGTCTGAATCTGACTCTGTATCAGTCCACCCAGATTCCCCCTCCTCAGATTCAGAGGAATCTCTGCTAGGAAAACCTGTCCCCCATTAGCAGAAGCTGCAGCAGGTGCTGCAGCCCCATCATCAGGGTGGAAGCCCATCCCAAATTCATCTACTTCAACTTTATTTTTCCTATTTTTGCTCTTGCCTCCATTCCGGTTCCTGTTTCCACCCTTGCCTCCACCTTTGGGCACAGCACCAGTGGCTGATTCAGCCTTAGGTATAGCCCCAGTGTGAGCTCCAAGGGTTGCTTTCTTGCCAGTAGCTGCTGTCTTAGAGGACCTGAAGTCCCAGGAGTCTCTGCAGCTCCAGAAAGCATTGGCAGAGAGGCCTCAGCCACCATGGCAGGTGTTGCTATTCTAGGAGTCTCTGTGGCTTCAGTAGGTGCTGCCACCCTCGGGACCTGCATGGCTTCTGTGGTTGCTGCCCTCTGGGTAGACGCTGGTGCCCTAGCAAATGCTGCTGCATTGGGAGTTGTTGCCCCCCCCCCCGGGGGGGTAGGCACTGGTGTCCCAGAAGGGGTTCATGTCCTGGGAAAACTGGTCTGCCCTGGGAGGCACTACTACCCCAGGAGATTGGGCTGCCCCAGGATGCACTGTTGCCCCAGGAGACAGACGGACTACTCTGGAAGACACTGATGTCACAGAAAACTGGACTGCTTTAGAAAGCATTGCTGCCCCCAAGAGACAGCGGGGGTGGAAGGGGAGGCACCACTCTCACAGGAGACTGGCTTATCCTGGCAGTTGCTGCTGCTATTACTGCTGCGCCCCCCCCCCAAGGAAAGTGGGCTGCCACAGGAACGTAGACTGCTCTAGGAGGTGCTACTACTGCCCAGGAAGCTGTTGCTGAGATAAGAGATTGGTTGGTGCAGCTGCCATGGTTGGTGCAGCTGGCCCAGGAGAATGGGCTACCCTAGGAGGTGCTACAGCCCAGGAAAGTGCTGCTGGCACAGGAGGTGCTATTGATGGGGAAGGTACTACTGCCCCAGGAGCCTTGGCTGCCCCAGAAAGTACTGCTGGCCCAGGGAGTGTTGCTCCTCCAGAAGCCTCTGTGGTGCTGGGAGCTGCGACCTTCTGCCATTTGGGGAGCCACTACTATTTCTGGGACCTGATATTCTATTTTCAATGTTTTTTTTTTAACATTCTGATTGAAGAATTCCTAATTGCTGAAGTACTATGAGTAGGAAAGTATTGTGAGACTTCTGTTACTGGGAACTTGATGTGAAAGCTCCCTTCTACTCTGTTAAAAGAAATCATAGACAAAAAAGAACACACATCCATAAACACATGATTTTGAAGACATAGAAGAATTATAATTTTTTCCTTGGAAGCAAGTTCAATATGGTAAGGTGTCTTAAAAACAGTAGATTGAATTATCACATCACACTGAAAATATTTAACATGAAGCCTTTCTTTAAGACAAATTGGATTCTTACAGGACCTTTTGCACAAAGGCTGTCAGAACTACATTAATAAAGGTAACCTCCTCTCATGGGCTTCTGGTGAATATGTACAGATTGATTTTCTTATCTATAGTTCTGTAGGGTAGATTTAAGTCTTTCTATAATCTTAAACCAATTTACATTTTTCATTGTCATTTTATGTTAGAATAAACTGGAAACTCATTTCTAAGGCACACGGGACAGAAAGTCACCCTCACCACATAGAACATACAGAAGTCTATAGAATATATGCCATATGTTGTGAGGCTAGATTATCTCAAAATGTTTTCATAATATACAAGTTTGGCCCATAACACAACTATCTAGGTGGGATTTTTCTGAGGCTAATCAGACAAAAAGAATATACAGTTATGCAACTGTATATGCAATGTGTATACAAACCCTTTTGTTAACTTACTTTTATGTAATATATAGAGTATTCTCATGTCTCTCCACATGTCCACTCTAAGAGGAACCATGCAGTATTGGACAGAACCTGGAAGCTCTATTTTTAAGGCTATATGGAATGTTAATGGGCACACTGCAAAGTCATGTCCTTGTTGAAATAATCCAACTTTTTACTTGGTCCCTACCTCCCTGATATCTCATTAATCCCATTTTGTTTATGTTTCCCAGTTCAATGACAACAATCTATATGTGATTTCTGGCCTGTACACAAGAGTAACCATGAAGCTATTCAACAATTCTAGTATATTACCACAAATCAACTCTCAATAATTTCAGTGAACATTCTATCTTCTATATCTTATTGATGGGGGTAAGTCTTAAATGACAAATATACTACAATAATCCATCCTTTCTGAGCTTTTGACTTCCTTCCACATAAAGCCAATGCACAGATGATATTTCTAACAGTCTTGATATAAGCTATATTTTTATATTTTTCAGTCAGAAAATCAAACAAACTGCTAAACCCTCTCTACCATTAGCGTTTGCAACACTAAATGTGGAATTTGTGCATTGTGTGTACACAAATGCATTTGGCTTGATCCAATTTTATGCTTTTATTCAATTTTAACCTATTCTATTAACATCTAGTCTCAAAAAAGTTCCCCAAATTTCTTTCTGTATGCCTGTGAATACCCAAGTAGTTATTTTCAAGATTAGTATTGAATTATACAATATTTCACTTTTGTGATTATTTATTTTTTGGAAATGAATAGTCTTTCCTTCCTTCATATTAAAATAAAGTTATAAATGTTTTATTCTATTTATGTTTTGAATTAAGATAATAGAAATAGTTTATTCTGTCTTTATATTTCTTTTCAATATAAAATTGAATACATTTTCATCTTTTAATTATTTAATTTATTAAATATATTTAGGCAGCATATTTTAATAGCATATATAATTTTACTACTCAGTTTCATATGACCTTTAAAACTGTCACCAGGGGCTGGATATTATTAGAATTCTAAATAAATAGGGATGAAAGCTAAAAATGATTAAATAAAATGTTTCAGAATTTCAAAAATGTACTTAAAATTCATTTTAGTTCTTTGGTTTACTTAAAGATGAATGTCATTTCAAAGGTCTTTGGAGGACATGTGCATGGCTTTACTTTTAAAATAAAAATATAATCTACTTCCGTTAATTTACTCCCTACTTGGCAAGTCTATAGCTTTCAATATCATGTGGATCATCTGATTATTATAATTTCAAATATTACTTTTATAGAAGGCAGAAAATATATGAACATGTATTCACTAAAAGAATAAGAGCTAGCGAGGTATGATGGATGATTTATTAGCACTAAGATGAACATTCCACTTGTAACATGGGTACACTTCCAATTAGTCCCTCAAAAGGCTTACTTTTGTAGATGATCAGTTCACATGTTCAATTTTATGATTTGAACATCAAGAAAATATAGTTTTTATAAGAACAGCATCAGTGAGATGGTGTAATAGGACACCCCAGATTTTGTTGCCCTCCTGAAGTACTCACTCTACAAAATTAGAAGAATTTTAATACCTTCATGAGAACTCATGAAACAAGAGGTTATAGTACCCAAGGTGAGCAGAAACAATGCAATAAGCTGGGTAAGAAAAGCTGGTTTTATTTTTTTTCTTTTCTTTTATATTAAGAAAATCTTCCCTTCATTTTACACACCAATCAAAGATCCCCCTCCTCCTGTCCCAGTAGGCGAAAGTTTGTCTGGTCTCCCCCTCCTAACCCACCCTCTTCCCCACCCCACAAGAAGGCAAGGCCTCCCATGGGGAGGCACATCCAGTAGAAGCTGGTTTTATTTAATAGTGACCACCTCACTCTCAAGACAGAATAGCTTAGAAAGGGTATACATTCAACATTCTTAGTTTGCAAATGTTTTAGCAGGGCACTTTTATTATTTCCTGTTTATTATTTACTGACATAAGCCAATATCACTTATATGTATAGGAACTTCAGATAGCAAAGGAGATTTGTGGTGGCTTGCTGCAGCCAGAGGCAAGAAAGGCTAAGAAAAACATCTGCTCCTGGCCTCTGCTTCAGTAGAATGTTTCTTCCACCTAGTGCCCTGAGGCTATCTGAGGTACTGTGTTTGTCTTGTCATGCATGGTGACAGGGAAGCAGTATATTTAGGACAACTGTGGACTGCTGAAAAAAGCAGCTTATTCATGCAGCACCAAAGAATGCAAGGCAATGGAGGGAGACTGGGGTTCTAAGCATTTGAAAAATAGACCAAGAAAGACACCTAATTAAATTCACCAAGAAGACATACCAATTTTAAAACTTTATTCCAAACAATAGATAGAATAATCAGACAGATATCTATAAAAAAACAGAAGAGTGACCAAGAGCACAAAACAACTGAATCTAACAGACATATAGAGAATAAACCACTGAAGAGTTTGGTATTAAGCACACAGAACATATTCTAAGATAGATCATGTTAGGTCCCAGAGAAAGTCATAACAAATATCTGACCTTATACCAAACAACTTTTCTAGGCAGGGTAGAATGAAATTAGAAAGAAGACAATATATGTGAATAAAATGAAAGTTTCACAAATGTGTGGAAGTTAAGTAACATATTTGGAAAACATGTGAAGCAAAAAAATTTGCACATCCTAGAGGGAAATTTGCAGTTGTAAACAATCACATTTTTAAAGTAGAAAAGGGATGGGAAGGCGGCTAAATGGGAAAAAGCGCTTGGGTAAAAACCTGAGGACTAGAGTTCAAAACTTCAATACTCACATAAAAAGCAGCACATGACAGTATATGCCTTTTACCCTAGCAGACTCACATGACTCACATGCATACAACACACACACACACACACACACACACACACACACACACACCACAGACACAAAGTAGAATGATCTCTAATTAAGCAGAAGAGAGTAATCGGGAGTATTTGCTGGAAAATGTCATGTGATCTAGACAAAGAACCACAAGCAGTAACTGCAGAGAGAATTAGCTCTCCCAGGGAAGAGGCTCCTTATTAGTTGTGATGCAGAGTGATCAGCCTTGAAACGATATAAACACCAACATCAAGAACAGACTCAGTATGCTGTGTGTGTGCATATACATACATATATATGTAATAATAATAATCAAATAATAAGAGGCTATTAACAAGAGTAGAAGGGGACATGAGAGATTCAATGGAGGGTAGCCAGGAAGGATTGGAAGGAGAAAGTGATGTAATTCTATTTCAATTAAAAACATGTTAAAAATTGAAAGCAAGCTGGACTATGGTGTATGCCTTTAATCCCACAACTCAGGAGACAGAGGCAGGATGATCTCTATGAGACTGAGGCCAGCTTGGTCTACAGAGTGAGTTCTAGGACAGCCAGGGTTACACAGAAAAACCCTGTCTCAAGAAAAAAAATGAAAACAATAAAATGGGCAAAGGCTCAGACATTTCCACAAAGACCATATACAAATATCTAACCATTATAAGAAAATATATTCAGTTTCACTAAAAAAATGCCAATCAATAGGCTAGCAAGATGGCTCAGTTGTTAAGGGTGCTTGGTGCTAAATCTGAAGACCAAAGTTCAATCCTATGAGCCACAAAGCAGAAGGAAAGAACCAACTCCTACAGATTGTCCTCTGTCCTCCACATGTGCATCAAGCATGCAAACACACATACACAAACACATTAACAACAAAATCACTAATCATACAAATAAATAAATGTAAAAAATAAAAAGATAAAAGCAATGAGGCAAAGCTTCAGTGAGATATCACGTAACTCCTATAAGGATAACCATCATAAAATAAATAAAAAATAATAATTTCAATATCTCTGGAGCAAGTGTTATCCTTAAACATCCTTTGTAAAAATTTAATATGGAATGACCATCATGGAAAGTAGTGTGTAATTTCCTCAGAAATAAGAAAGCAGAAATTTTATATGGTCTAGTTATTTCACTTCTGAATATGTATCTAAAATAATTGAAAACAGGCTCTTAAAGTAATATTTTCCCACTCATACTCAGTATACCATCATTCTGAATACTCAAGATACAGAAATAAGCTTAATGTTTATGGATGGAAGAATAAACAACAATGGAATTTCATTCAGCATCTTAAATAAGGAAATGGTTGGAGATGGAAATGGTTGGTAGCACATTTGGTAAAGCTCTTGGTTTGATGTGGAATATTATTTTAACTATATAAAGGTGTGTTGCTTTTGTTTATGCTGCATTTGTTTAATTAGGTAAAGATGTGGTGCTGTTTCACATGGCCTGCACAAAGAATCTGATTGGTCT
>LZPO01017313.1:71888-83213 GCA_001675575.1 Neotoma lepida
CAAATTTGAGGACAAAATACTAAAAATATTAAAATAAAACACCTAAAACTTGCTATTTTCTAAGGAAAATAGTGTTTATTTGAAGGCTGAAGCTACGAGATCAGATATTTTCATCTGTCCTCTTAACTTCATAACCTCCTGCCTGGTAGCCTTAAGGCTGAAATGCACACAGGAGGGCCTTAAGGCTGAAATGCTCACAGGAGAGCCAGAACCATGGGAAAACAAGAAACAAGAAAGGAATTCAGGAGTCAGGCTTACTCTCACAATGCACCATCAAGTGAACTACATATTACATTCCAAAAAAATTAACTCACTTGACACAATCACCTTGTAGTACACTCCACTACTAACATTTTCATCCCTCATCAACATCCCCACACTGAAGAACAAGGTTCCAACATATGAACCCATGGAGAGACTTCACTCAAATTATATCCAGTCCATAGCATAAGATAATCATACAAAGACAACTGCTGGAAGAGCCCACTTATATATGGTATCTAAGTTAACTAAATTCATAGAAACAAAATGGAGAATGGTATTTGTCTGGGTATAGAGAAAAGGAAAGCAGTAGTTGCTCAATATGTATACACTTTTACTCATGCAAGATGAATATGTTCTAAAGATAGGATCACCATGATATGTCTTGTTACTAATACTGTGCCATTTTTACAGAGGTACATATCAACTTCAAAATTATGATGATGGTATTGTATAGTGTATTTTTATAATAAAAAATGGTTTGATTTGTGTTGAAAATACATAAACACACCTCCTTGAAGTTCCTTAATGGTAGTAGTTGCTGACCTGTGATATGGACTGTGGTCCACTGACTGCCTCATTTTATCAGATTTCACAGATTCTGTCTCCACTGCAACCCCATTCTGGCTTGTGGTTACATTTTACCATACAACCTGCATTCCTGTCTGAAAGCAGTGGACTTTAGAGGAGACACTTCAGCCTGATCCCACATTCTCTGAAAGTGCTCCTGTCTGAGTTAGCCAAGGCCTCATGGGACTTGTGCAGGTTTTACATATCTTCTTTGCTAAAGTATACTTCCCTCAACTTCCTTATATAGAAAATGATCTGTCTCTTACAAAAACAATCTTTAAATATTGTTTTACATGGGTTCTCTAGAGGAATAGAACAAAGGAGATGAAAAAATATATATCAAATATATATATTAATATATGTTATTATATAATTACATATTATATATTTGAGATATATAAACATTAAGTGAGGTTTTTATTTTTATGTTTTGCTTTTTTGAGACATGGTCTCTCTACATAGCACGGGCTGTCCTGGACCTCACTATGTAGATCAAGCTGGTCTTGAACTCACAGAGATCCACCTGCCTCTGCCTTCCCAGTGCTGGGATTAACGGTATGCACTGCCATGTCTATCCAAGTTTTAAAATAATAATGACAGCCAGATTGCCCCTGAAATGTTGATAACCTGCTAGTCAGTCCTGAGACTCACCAGTGAAAGTAGACCCAGAAAACCTGTCTTTCATTGGAAGCAATGACCAATGATTATTTAGCTCACAAGACAGAGCGCCTCAGTAGTTCCAATACGGTGCCACAATATGGGAAAATTCCTGGAGAACTACTGGTCCCTATTCCTTGATGAAAGCTTGGAAATGCTAGTCTGCTGTCAGCAAAGGAATCTGCAGCTGCAATAACAGAGTAAATCAATCCAGCCACAAGGGGCCATACAAGCAAATGGCGAGAATAAATTTCCTTCTGAAATCCCCCTTTATATCTGGGCTGATACCTGAAGGTGTATCCCACAATTGAGGTGGCCTTTCATGAGATAATCAGGACACTTCTTCAGGTGTGGCTCCCTACTCAGGTGATTTTAATTTCTATCAAGTTGACTTTAAAACCAACCATAATAACCACTCATGATTGACCATCTCCTTTTTGATGATGGCTATAAAGCAATATTTTCTGGTTAGATATTTCTTGAATGAGAATGTCAAACTGTCCATTGATCTACCCATGTCTAATTCCACGTATGTAGCCATAATTTCCACCTTTCATCTGCTGTGTGTTGTTTATTTTTACTTCTAAAAGAACTTCAGATAGAGCAGGTAAGTATGTATAAAGTAACTATGAAAGGATAAAGTGCTGTGAAAGACCAGAAGACACACTACCAAATTGATGCTAGCAGAGGCACAGACTATAATTGTAGCAATTAGAAATAAACAAGAGTTTATAAGAATTTTCATGGAAAATAATAATGGAAAGTGGAGACTAATGGCAATATGGAACACCTATGTTGTTTTTAATGTAAAGGAAACAGAAAATCATAATCAATGCATGTGACTAGGGCCCTGTATATTTATAAATCAATCTCTGTTGCTTGCTTTACACAATTTGAAACTGTTTTTTTACAGAAATACTTTATTCCTTGAAAATGAAAGAAATGTTCTAGTTTTATCTACTATGTAATTCAAAATAATATGAAGTTTTAATGTTGGTGTTATGATTAATGGACTATTTCTTTTATCTTGTTTGTAATAAAATGCCCTAAGTCCCAGTTTTTCCAAATATAACTCATGGTACCCGAAACTAAAAACCTTACAAATTTATTGAGATGAACATGCAAAATGATTGTATCATATTCTCTTTCATATCTCTTACCAATATATTGGGACCAGACTAGGTCCTCTGCATACAGGAGACAGTTGTGTAGCATGGTCTGTTTGAGGGGGCCCTGGCAGTGGGATCAGGATCTATCCCTGGTGCATGAGCTGGCTTTCTGGAGCCCATTGTCTATGGTAGGACACCTTGCTCAGTCTTGATGCAGGGGGGGAGGGGCCTGATTCTGCCTCAACTGAATGTACCGGGCTTTGCTGACTCCCCATGGGAGGCCTTACCCTTTTGGAGGATGGGATAGGGGGTGGGTTAGAGCAGGAGACAGAGAGGGAGCTGGAGGAGGGATGAGAGTTGGAATCTGTGGTTGGTATGTAAAATGAATAAAAAAATTAAAGAAAAAAATTGATTCACACAATATTATATCAATTGTCTTCATAATTCTATGTTGTTATGCATTTTATGTAGTTATAAAAAGCTATTCATTTTAGAAAACCCTTTAAGGAATATATATGGATTGATTTCCTATAGTTCTCAATCTCAAGAATGCATGCCTGGCCTGAAGGTTATAGAAAAGGAGATCATAATATATTGCGTTACTACAAATGGGATGTGCTGAGCCTATATTACTGGAAATAAATAAATTTACATGCTTAGTCCCTCATGATTTGGTGCTTTTCCACCTTCTCAGGCTGCTATCCTATAGTATGTCTTTGAATTTGGGGAATCTGGCTCAATACTTTCCAGCCTTAATAAGAAATGGCCTTGCCCTTTAGAAAGATACTTCTAGGAGACTGCACACAATCAAAACACAAAGTGCATACTTTAACCACAGAACCATTCAAAGAAGGATTCACAGGAAAGGGATACTCAAAAGTTTCAAAATTTCATGACTTGCTTTTTGCTAAGGCAGAAGTTCAACAGAAAGATATCTAGTATACACCACTGTAACCAAATGACCAAACTCATCATCTTTAATAACTTGACATTCTGACCCACTATGCTACCTACTGGGACAAATGAGAACTATACAGGAACAAAAATAAGAATTTTTCTTGCCAGAAATATTTAAATATTATCCAGCTAAGAGAAGACAAACAGAGAAATCAGGTAACTGTGCCTCAACTCAAAACATGTCAGTGCCAAGACTAGATAAATATTCCATATTAAAGCAGACTAGATTTAATCAGTGATCACAATTCGTATTTGAATCTTATTCAGACTTTTGAATATAGGTTATGAATTACATAATATATCACTATTAGCTTTAGTGGTTATGATGATAAATTTTTATTATATAAAAGAATGTGGCTTTCATTAGAAAATGTTGAGTATGTATACATTTAGAGTGTGTGTGTGTGTGTGTGTGTGTGTATGTGTGTGTAAAATACAAGAGAGAAGAAGAGAAAGATAATGATAAAGAAAGAATAGATGTATGTGGAAAATTTTAATTCTACCAATAGACTTTTGAGATCCTATTTATTTTACTGATCTTTGAAGTATTTCTGAGATGATTAAAATTTGGAAGTGCAGAATTGAAATGAGAAAGAAGAAATTCTTAAGGACTTTTGTTTGGGCCTAAGCAGTAGTTTGTAAATGCAAATTACCCTGAAATAGCATTAGAAAATATGTCTGAAATAGCATTAGGCAGAAATTCACCATAATTTCACCTACTGTAACATGTACACTGTTCCTTTGGATTAGAAAGTATTTACTTACTTACTTACTTATTTATTTTGCAGTGCTGGAGATTGAACCTAAGGCCTTTTGCATGCTAAATAAGCATTCCACAGATAAGCTATATCCCCAGTATTTTAAAAATAGTGTTTTAAAATTTATTCTTTGAGAATTCCATGCATGTATAAAATGTAAATTGATAATATCTATCCCCTCTTCTCCACACTGCCCCTTTATTTTACTTGAGAGGAGACCTCCTATGTCCTTGAACTCTCCTAGCCCTCTTATCTCCACCAAGAGTGCTGGGATTCTAAGCATGTACCACTATGCACTACAGCTCTAATAATATTTTCTCTATCAGATTTCAAAGTTTCCACATTTGTGAGAATATATTGTGAGACAACATTTCAAAAGTATTTGGTCATCACTTTTCTAAATGTTGGCTATGTTTTTCCTAGAATGAATAAAAATGAAATATATTTATTCCTGAAAACCAGGGAAATACTATAAAATTCTTCCAAGAAAGTACTAAATTGCTTTCTACTGTGAACATATATATTTGCACATTTTAGGAAATATATGTGTCCATATGTGTCATAAAATATCAGTTGATGACATATTGAAAAGTGCAAAAAGATTACAATTGCTTATATTAATATTAACTATAAGTTGAAACTGCTCTCCTAAATTTCAGAGTATTACAGTAAAACTATAAGGGAATAATTCCCACACAATGGCTACAATCATATCTTTGTTTCAGGAAGATTGGACTTGATTTATGGAAATGTGATAGTGGATAGTAGGTACTCAACTCAGTATCTACACTGAGTGGTTAGTCCCAACCCATTACCACCATTTAAAAAATGTCCATATCATATAATCCTCTGTATTTCTGATACCATGTATGTAGAGTTAAATGTGATATAACCAAGGACACTACAGATGTATCTTAACAGCTGTTTCCTGATGGACAAAATGTTCCTTTGGGGAAAACACCTTGAAGCTTTAGGTCTTCTCAATATATAAGACAATTAAATACCAGGGGACTTTGCCAATTTTCATATATGTACACCAGTGAAGGGTCTGTGTCCTCAAAAGGCCCCATCTTTATTTTAATATTATTTTCATTGTGGCTTTGACCCCTTTGGGTATGTTTATGAGGACAATTAAAAAAAAAAAACTATGTCAAAAGTGAGAGCTTGTCCTCCATGTTGTGAGAAGTAAAACAAATCACCTTAACTAACAAAGATGCTACCCTTGTTTTTGTGCTCCGTAGAAAAAAGTAACCAAGTAAAATTTGTGTGCATTGTTCATTTTTTATCCTGAGGAACATCTGAAATCAAATGCTATCTTCAAACAAAGTGGGTTTTTGTCAAAATACTTGCATATTTTAATTCCTTTGCAATACAGAAAATAAGATATTACTTGAATTTTATTTTTCTTTAGTCTTTTTAATAACCACTTGATAGTGCCTCAATCATTTGCTAGCTGTCATGTCCTTATGATGAGCTATAAATTAGAATTGTGATTTATATGATTTATCTTTTAAGATGCTCCTCAATTTAGAAAAAAAATGAGGGGTTGGGGCAAGCATGGCATTAAACAGTTACAACAAATAACATTTTCCTGATTCTGTAGGATTCACTGGAACTTAAATTGCACCATAGAGGTTTTGTTTTGTTTTGTTTTGTTTTTTGTTCTTTTTTTTTTCAGACAAGAGTTTAAGGATTGCAAAATCTCACACTATGTGGGCATTGGCTATGGGCCTGTCCAAGGAAACATAAATTATCAGTTTAGACTTTGAACAGACCCAGTGTTTTAATTCAAGTTCTCTAAGTATAGAGGTACCCACAAGCATGTAGAAGATGGGAGAATAGCAACTGGGGTAAGCTAGACACTAGGACACATTTTCTAGAATTATCTTTGTCTTTACTTTTCACCTAGAATTATTGATAAAATAGTAATTTTCTTTATTCTACAATAATAATGATAATGTTAATCAAATATTTAATTCTATATGGTAGATATTAGTTAATACACAAATGGCCAATTAATAGGATTATTTTTGATACATATTCACTGTGCATTGTATTGGTTTTATAAAATTTTTTTCATGCAAATATATAATATATTTTGACCATGTTTCCCCAGTTAATAGGATTTTCACTAATAAATTTCTGTAGTATAAATAAATAAGAAATAATAATTTCTCATTTAAAAATTTTATGTTTCATGAATAATGAGAAAAGCAATGAAGTAATTATATATGTATATATTTTTTTATTGCTTCCATACCCAAATAGCATAAACTTAATGACTTAAGACAAATCTCTTGCATTATCTCAGAGATCTGTATGTCCAAATTACAGGTCCCACAAGGCAACATCAGGTTGCCCACTAAGCCTATAATTCCTAACTAAAGTATAGTATCAAAACTGGGAAACTGGTGGCTATAGTGGCTCATGTCTGTTTGGAGGGTGGTATCTGAAGCAGGAGGATTGCCAATAGTTTGATGTCAGAGACTCTGTCTCAATCAACTAAAATAACAAAAAGAAACTGCATTATTAAATGTGTTTGTTGAGATCAATGGCTTTTTCTTTTGTGTTTATCTGTATGACCAGCATTACATTAAAAATTTAGAACAAGTCCCAAAAACTACCCTTTAACAAAAAACATCTACACTTCTTCCCACCTATGCTTCTTATGTAATCAAGACCAATTTCCTTCTATATTTCTATCATTTTATCCTTTTGAGACTGTTATAAAAAGTGGAATCTTAAAAGTTTATGCTTTTGAAACTGAATTTGTTTTTACTCAATAGCATGGCCTTGAGCACCATACAAGTTGGTAGTTTATCAATAGTTTGTTTCTTCTTATCCCATGGTATGAATATCCCACATTTTACTGAAATATTTGTCTACATGTACCAACATTTTGTCTCTTCTTATCTCAGGGAATGAATGTCCTGCAGTTTGCTAAAACATTTGCCCATTGTTGAAATATCTTGCTTGTTTCTACTTTGGAACTTCCACAAACTAAATTGCTGTGAACAATTACGTACAGGGTTTTTTTTTGTGTGTGTCCCTGTGTAGACATAAGTTCTCATTTCTGGGCTAAGCGTACAGAAGTGCGGCTGCTATGTTACTTGGTGAGTTGAAGTTTGCTTTGTCTTTTTAAAACTTCCAACTATTTTGTAGTTACTATGCAATATTATATTTCTGATTACATTTATTGTTAGTCTAATTTCTTTGCACTATTAATGACTATCTGGCATTATTATTTATTTATTATTTATGATTTTACATTATAATATCTATGCTGTAGCATTTCATAATAGTTTTTAATTATCAATTGTATGGTATTTAATGAAGTTGAATTTCTTTCCTTGTATTTATTTGCTGGCTATATCTCTTCTTCAGTGAAATGCCACCAGTTGGCCTTTGCCTTTTTTTCTTTTTTGCGGTAGGTGACACTTAGCCTAGAACCCATACATTCATTCATGCAAAGCACTCACTCTGTTAGTGAGTATACTCTCACTTTAATTTGCTGTTTTAACTGTTTAGTTTTAAGGGTTTTTCAGACATTCAAAGTATTCTTATCAAATGTGGTTTAGAAACTTCTTTGCATAACCAGTTGATTTTACTTTCATTCTCTTGACAAGACTAATCCAAGATTCCTTTTAATTTTAATGAAGTCTACATTGACAATTATATGGGTTACACTTATGGTGTAATGTCCAATAACTCTGCATTAAAGATTGATATGCATTCATCATCACATATTTCTTTATGAATATTTATTTACATTCAGCTGAGTACATAGATTGTCTGATGTTAATATAACTGAGCAAATTTTCTTTGAATTAGCATATTTCCATTTTTTCTGTTGCTGCTATAACAAGTCATCATAAGTATTAGAATCTTAAAACAATATATTATTAATTTGTTATTTGCAGAAGTCAGAGGTCCTACAAGAATCTCTCCATATTAAAACTGTGGTAGCTGTACAGCTCCATGCCATAGTAAATCATATGAAGAAGAATCTGCTTCCAATCTCTTTAGATTATTAGCTGAACTCAATTGCTTTTGGCTGGAGGAGAAAGATACCAGTTTTCTTTCCAGTCATCAAATAGGTAAAACCTTACTTTTTTCTGTCTTAGAACATAAGAAAACATACAATAATTTGACAGATTTGCTACTCCTATGAATATTGGAAAGCAGGAAGAAATAGAACCAGATGATACAAACACCATTTTGTCCCAAAAGATAGAGGGCTTTAATAAAGAGGTGTGGCCCTTACTTAGTATGAGGGGATAGGACACTGGCAAATAGGTGGAAAAAGATCAGTAAGTCAAAGCAGAATCTCTGGGTAAAGCCTAATGGGCACCCTAGTTTTGAGTAGAGACAACAGGAAAGTCTGACTGTAGCACTGTGCCTGAGAATTTACTTTTTTAATATATAATATCTTAAAAGATGACTAGCATCTGTTCCCATCTGCTGCCAAAGGAAGTCACTCTGATGGTGACTGAATAAGACAGTGATCTATGACTATAGCAAAATATCATTTTATTGATACTTTTTTTTAAGAGCAGTAGTGTTTTGGTTTTGCCCTAAGTCTCTTTTAAGAGCAGTAGTGTTTGGTTTTACCCTAAGTCTCTGGGCTAACTAGTCTCTGATTTTGACCACCCAAGCAGTATCAGGTATGGCTTCCTTTTCATGGAGTGAGCCTCAATTCAAATCAGACATTAGTATCCACTTATGAGTGAGTGCATACAGTGTTTGTCTTTCTAGGTCTGGGTTACCTCACTCAGGATGACATTTTCTAGTTCCATCCATTTGCCTGCAAATTTCATGACAGGGACAACCAAACCAAACTAGTGGGAACTCATGAACTGTGGATCAATAGTTGTGGAGCCTCTATGGGACTGGACTAAGTCCTCTACATAGGCGAGACAGCTATGTAACTTGACCTGCTTAAGAGTCCCCCTGGCAGTGGGATCAGCATCCTTCCCTAGTGCATGAGCAGGCTTTTTGGAGCTCAGTGCCTATTGTGGGACACCTTACACAGCCTTAGTGCAGGGAGAGGGGCTTGGACCTGCCTCAACTGAATATACCAGGCTCTGCTGACTCCCCATGGGAGGCCTTACCCTTTCAGAGGAGGGGATAGGGGGGTGTTGGGAGAAAGGCTGGGTGGCGGGAGGAGGGAGGAGAGGGGGATCTGTGTTTGATATGTAAAATGGACAGAAAATTTCTTAATAATAAAAAAAAGAAAAAGAAAGAAAAAAATCAGACATTAGTTCGCTACTCCCACAAGTTCTGTCCTAGCATATTTTACAGTCAGGGCAGATTGTAGACAAAAGATTTCATGGCTGGGTTAGTGTTTATGTTTCTTTTTGGTTGCTTGCAGTGTTCTCCTGCACCAAAGATATTAGAACATAGCAATGAAGGCTCCATGTAAGCACCAGCTCAACTTCGACATGTTCAATGAGTTGTGTGGGTGTTGTCCTCCAAAATGGGACCCCATTATGAGTTGCAGAGAGTAACCCTTTGTCTTAGCAAAGTCTGGGTTGTTTGGGGATTTCCATGGGACCTCTTGGACAACAACTCACTGGAATGTAACTCAGTCCTGCTTTGGAAGCCTTGTTTGGTGACAAGGAATGACCAGTTGTGAAGCTGCAGTGCCATTACTGGAGGCCTCATTAGGATCACCTTCATATATTTTAGAAAATTTTCACTGCACTAGATTTCCATACCATTCCTCAAATGCCTATTTGAGGCAGCTGTATTTCCCTGCATTCTCTCCCTTTACCCTATATCCCTACCAGATCATCCAATTCCCATCACCACCTGTCCCCACTCTGCAAATAAATTATATTTCCCCATCCCAGAGAGATCCATGTGTCTCCCCTGGACCTTTCCTCTTTACCTAACCTCTCTGGGTCTATGGACTGTAGCTTGGTTGTCATTTACTTAATGGCTAATATCCACTTATAAATGGATACATAACGTATTTATCTCTCTGGGTCTGGGTTACTTCACTTTGGATTATTTTTTCTAGTTCCATTCATTTGTTATAAATGGATACATAACGTATTTATCTCTCTGGGTCTGGGTTACTTCACTTTGGATTATTTTTTCTAGTTCCATTCATTTGTTATAAATGGATACATAACGTATTTATCTCTCTGGGTCTGGGTTACTTCACTTTGGATTATTTTTTCTAGTTCCATTCATTTGTTATAAATGGATACATAACGTATTTATCTCTCTGGGTCTGGGTTACTTCACTTTGGATTATTTTTTCTAGTTCCATTCATTTGCTTCCAAATTTCATGATGTTATTTTTTTAACCATTGAGTATTACTCCATTTTGTAAATTTACCAAATTTTCTTTGTCCATTCTTCTGTTAAGGGACATCTAGGTTGTTAACAATTTATGGCTATTATGAATGAACCCACAATGCACATGGTTGAGCAAGTGTCCTTGTAATAGGATGGAGCTTCCTTGTGATATATGCTGAAGAATGATACAGCTGGATGTTGAGGTAGATTGGTTCCCAATATCCTAAGGAACTGCCATATTGATTTCCAAAATGGCTACACAAGTTTGCACTCCCACCAGCAGTGGAGGGGTGTTTCTCTTGCCCCACGTCCTCACCAGTATGAGCTGTCACTTGTATCATTGATCTTAGCCATTCATTCTGAGAGGTATAAGATGGAATGGCAAAGTAGTTCTGATTTACATTTCCCTGATGGCTAAGGATATTGAACATTTCTTAAAGTATTTCTAGCCATTTGTGATTCCTCTATTGAGATTTCGCTATATAGATCCATATTCTATTTTTAAATTTGATTATTTATTTTTTGATATCTAATTTCTAGAGTTCTTTATATATTTTGTATTATAACCCTATATGAGATGTGGAATTGGTTAAAAAAAAAATCCCATTCTGTAGGTTGCTGCTTTGTCTGAATAATGGTGTCTTTTGCCTTACAGAAACTTTTCAGTTTCATGAGGTCTCGTTTTTTTGTTGTTGTTGTTGTTTTTT